>CM031238.1:431416053-431451864 GCA_018340775.1 Taxus wallichiana var. yunnanensis | reverse complement strand
GAGAGCTCAAGTGCGGATAGATGTAATAACTTGGAGAAATAAATGCTAAAATAATAGGGAATGAGAATGCTTACCATTAAGTGCAGGGGATAGAAACTTACCTCCATCGGGCGCTCCAAGCACAGCTGAAAAAAGTTATTTAAAGCGAAGCGAGCGATATATATGAAAGTGGGCCCATTTTCCTATTCATTTGCGCGAGTTGATTTGATTGATTTTGAGCTCAGGACCCACGGTGACGGTTTCTCATCGTGAGTAGAGTGAAAGCGTTAGCATGTGAGATTGTGATCATGCCTCCACGTGCGGAACACCGCCTCGGCGATCACGAGGTTGGTTTTCTTCCATTTTGTGTTTTTCCCTCTTTAAATTTGAAATGGCAAATTCTTTAATCTGCATAAAGGGGGTTATTTTTGAAAATGTTAGGTTGAAAAGGTCCACCTAGGGCGCTCTTGGGTAGGCTCCATTTTTAGGTTAAATGGTCTTTATTTGCTTGTTTTGGGCTTTTTAAGGTTAAAAACCCTGTGGGTTTCGGACCCACGCCGCCGCACGGGTTTCGGACGCGATTCTGCCAACGTCAGGCGGCGTTCTGTGCCTTACCACTTAAGGTAGGCGGCGGTTACAAACCGCCTCCTGCTCGGGCGGCGGTTTTACCTGAGAATGTAAAAGAACTTGATTTTGAGATTGCACTTGTATTTTTATCATTTCTATATGTTTTTATGATTCTCTCGGTATCGTTCAGATACTAACTTTGCTCTGTTTTGTGTGTTTTTGGGTGTATGCAGGCGAAAGAGGAGTATATTAGATGGAGCCGAGAGAGAGAGTGTGATTGGCTGCCCGGGGTACTGGATGCCCTTTCTCAGGATGAGGAGGATACATTACAGAGGGCTGGCATATTGCGTATATCGCGTGTGCCTCATGTCACACCATCTAGTCACATCCTTTGTGACTTGTTCTCATATTGGGATGCAGATCGGAACACTTTCCGGTTGCCAGGGGTCCGTGGTGAGTGGACCATTACTTTGGAGGATGTCTACCATATCCTGGGGGTCCCGATCATCGGGAGAGACTCACACTGCTTTGAGACGCGAGGTCAGCACAGTTACACGGTGGGCGATCGTACATGGGAGATGCGGTCATCTCCGGGGTCGAAGAGAAGGAGTGAGTTTGATCCATTCCTTCTTTGCCCATCCCGTGTATTTCGGCATGGCTATCATGGGGATCCTTGCCTCGAGGCTGATCGGGGACAAGGAGGGGATACTTTACTATCTTCTTTGGGCCCCCATCATTGCACGAGATAGAGGGCATGGCCGGATATACGCACAGGGTGCGAGATATGTCTGCAGGGACCACCTCAGCGACTTATACGGGGTGGTCGTTTACGAGACGATCTTTGAGCCACCGACTCTAGTCATGAGTTGGGTGTATGAGCATTTCATCCCTTATGGCGGGCGTGGAGGTGGCGAGATCCCAGGGGAGATGTGAGGCAGCGAGATGGATGAGATATGTCGGTCTTGAGCACCTCACCAGCCAGTTGCCTCTCTTACTATAGCAGACATGGAGGTGACACCGTACCAGCTTATGGCCGGTATATGGGGAGAGGAGACTCTTACATTGATTTCTTGCTCCACCACAGGGCAGCTTATTGACCGCGTGGGACGAGTGGAGGTACATCCTTTCGGCAGGGTTCCTCAGCAGTTTGGCCTTCCATATACGGGCATGCTTCCTCCAGTGGCACCAGTCTATAGATCAGTCCGCGAGGCTAGAGGGGGGCCTAGAGGCCGTGGTTGGACAGTGATCACTCCTGGCACTCCCATTGCAGCCAGGAGGATAGTTCGGGCTAGAGGGAGAGCTGGTGCGCCTCGGGCACCTTTGCTTCAGATTGCTGCGGGTCCTGCTCACAGCAGCGATGACCCCATAGATATTGACTCCGATTCTGAGGAGTTTACAGAGGGAGGATCGGAGGAGCAGACGGATGACAGTGATCCTGAGTGGTATGACACTCAGGACATCATGCAGGCAGAGAGGGCCGAGCAGAGTGCAGAGAGAGAGACTCTAGCTTCAGAGGAGCCACTCTCCCAGGGCCATGGTGGAGAGGATGAGTCCGTTGCGGGGCGTCATGTTGCTCCCACTACAGGAGCAGCCCCTCAGTCGGCAGCGGCATCTGCGGCGGGTGCTGGCCCTAGCGACCCATCTTGGAGGCCCGGTGATCCGAGTAAGTTATCCTTTCTTCCTTTCAATGCTTGTTTAATTTAGGATTTGTTTTAATTGCTATTTCTCCTTGTGTTTTGATCTTGTATCTTTTAGTCTCTTGCCTAGTTTCTAATTCATTTTCTTCTTTGTTTTGCGAGAGGCTGTTGATGTGGCGGGATCTAATCCGCGAGGTATGCTTGATTCCTTGATGATCCCTATGGATAGGACCCGTGCGGAGCTATCCGTAGATGCTGGGGAGCCCTCAGCAGCCGGTAGGCATACCGACGTCTTCGCTCCCGTTTGGCACGTGGCCAGGATGGTGTCGACTCTCCGTCTGAGTTGGCGAGGCTATAGGATAGCCGGCGTCTTATGAGAGCCATTCTCGTGGCGAGACCACGGCTGCCCCTCGGGACCACGAGCCCTCCGTGCATTCGGGCGCCGGCGTAGCGAGCCCTAGGCGAGGGCGCACACCTTCGGAGGGGTCGCGTAGGGGTTGAGAGACCACTTGGCTCCTATGTATTTTATAGATTCTTTTGTATATCACGGGCTCTTTGAGCATTTTGACCATGCCTAGAGCATGATGGCATTGTATATAAACATTGATTATTTATATATATGCATTCGTTTTTGGACCAAAACTTGTCACTCATGTTTTCCCTTTCTGTTTCCAACTGCTTTGTGTATACTACGATGTATGTTTTATATGCTTTCTAGAATGTATGCAATGGAAAACAGATGATGCAAATGTTTGCTTTCTTTTTGTGTTTCATGATGCTGATACATGATAATGTAGATATATTGTGATTTTGAATCTTAGCTTCTGTGAGTAAATTGGATACCTCATGTTTGTTTTGGCAAAGTGATGAAAATAACAAATATGATGAGCAGATAAACTTGCCCCACTCCTAACTCCACACTAGTAAGATGCGAGGGCTCATCACGAGAGCCGAAGGGCGCAAGTTATGAAATATGATGAAATGATAGCGATGAAAGATAGACAAAGCTTTGGTGGAACCAAATTGAAAACTACTGAAGCTTACTCCACCGAATGACTTCATAGTTTTGGATGCGACTTGCTTTGCGGTTTATCTAGACTTAGACCCGTAGATGGCCACATAGTAGACAAAATCTAGGTTTTAGGATTTTTAACTCTTTTTGAATTTTGAATATCTGATTCATTCATTTTGACTCAAAGTTTGAATAGTTTGTTTATGACCTTTTAACGTTTGCTTTGTCGAGAGGACCCCCTACACTTTGCCCCATGCTTCTTAGTAAGAAGCGTGGGTTTATCACCGTGGGCGAGGCATAGGCGAGTAAGGGCATTTCCATCCTTTCCCAACCCTACGTCACTAGTAAGAGGCCTTGAAGCTCATCACGAAGGTTGGTGGGGCAAGAAATGTGTAAAAATAAAATTTTACTGTTTAATCACTTTTTGACTTGTCTTTTTGAGTAAAATGTCGGTATATGCTTATTTCGAAAGAGATGTATATATGGGATAGATGTGACACCATGAAGCTTCTAGAAACAGGACCTTAGGCAAGACACCTATCTAAGAAGAAATCAAGCGAGAAAAACTTGCAGATCTTGGTATGGTTACCGTTAAGACTTTGTCATGTCTATTTTATTTGATAAAAGATTCTGAAGTGATTGATGATATCGTGAAAATGGAGAGATATGATTAGAAAGTTTTGTGCCAACAACATCATGAGTTTGTAATGAATTGCTTTGAGAATAGACTCCTTGATCACAATTTGTGTAAGAAACGAATGGACAAAATGATCCTAATTTATATGAAAATGCAATGTAGATAGCTATATAGGTAGCGTTAGCTGCTTATGCGTAGAAACGTTTGAGGTGCAGGGAATTGACTGTTTCACCAAACTCCTCACCTTCTAACGTACATAAGAGGTATGCACCATTTCCATAGTCCTTCATGACTCGGTATGGGCCCAACCATTTGGGCCGGAATTTCCTTCCTTCGCCGGTCTTCTTATCGATCCGGCTGTCTAGTCTTAGAACTAGATCACCTTCGTATATGTCACGTTCATAGACCTTCTTGTTATACTGCCGGCACATCCGGTCAGCGTAGACTCTATGTCGTTGTTCAGCATCTAACCTAGTTTCATCTAGGCTTTCTAGTTGGGAAAGACGCTTCTCTGTAAGCGTCTTCATCCAGAACTCCTTGTAATGAAATGCGAAGACTAGGTATTTCAACCTCGAGTGGGAGAAGCCCACGCCCCAAATACCAGCGAGAAAGGAGTTGCTCCCGTTGGTGTTCTTATTGAGGTTCGGTGGGCCCATAAGGCCGGGTATAACTTTAAATGCCAATCTCGCTTGTTTTCTTTTACCGTTTTAAGGAGAATGGCTTTCAGTGTTTTGTTTGTTGCTTCAGCCTGTCCGTTGGCTTGGGGATAATACAAAGAAGCCGTATGATGGCTTATCTTAAATTTATTGCATAGCTCACGAACCTCTTCATTCTTAAAAGAAGTTCCATTATCGGAGATAATGATTTGCGGATACCGTACCTGTAAATGATTTGGTTTAAAATGAACTTGGCGATTACGAGCCGAGTACAGTAGTAAGAGGCATGGCCTCCACCCATTTAGTAAAATATTCGGTGGCGTGATTATAAAATTATGGCCATCATGGATGAGGAGAGAATTTCCCTATTAAGTCTAGACCCCATGTAGAAAAGGGCCATGGAGTTGCGATTGGTTGTAGAGCTTGTGCTGGCATGTGGATCTCATGAGAGAATTCTTGACATTTATGACACTTGCGTGCAAACTCTATCGCGTCACGTTCTAGAGTGGGCCAGAAATAGCCCATTCGATGTATTTTTCGAGCGGTGGCATGGCCACCGAAGTGGCCTCCACATATACCGCTGTGGGATTCATGGAGAATCCTCTTGGACTCTTCTGTGTCGACACACCTTAAGAGCATTCCATCGAATGCTTTTGATAAACACTTTTCTATAATGACATATTTAGCTACGATTATGCGTAACCGCCTTCTTTGTTGCGGTGTAACTACCTCCGGGTATGTATGGTCCATGATATAATTAATGATGTCAGTGTACCAAGGACACTCAGAGATAGCGGGTCGAGTTTCGATGTAGTATACGCATTCATCTGGAAAATCTAAATCTACTAGATCACCTCCATCTAATGGGTTGTCAGCTAACCAATCCACGATGATTTGTCCTTTAACTGACTTCTGATTTACAAATGTTAATTCGAACTCTCCCATTAAGGTTATAAAACGTCCAGCCTTTTTAGACAAGGACCCTTGTGTGAGAAAGTTAAGTAAATGGTCGTTTTCACCATGACCTTCGTTTCTTGATTGAGCATATAATGTCTTAGGCGTTTGTTGCGAAGACTATGGCGAGGCATTCTCGTTACTTTGTGTATAGCGTGTTTCATAGTCGAGCGGTGTTCGGCTAATGAAATAAATCGCACGTTCTCTCTTGTTATCGTCTTCTTGGGCCAACATACTGAGCTAGTGAGACATTGGTAGCTCGTGAGTATAAAATCAACGGGTGATCTTGCTTAGGTGGCATTAGCGTAGGTGGTGATAACAAAAATTAAGCTGCGTCAAAGCTTCATTGCGATCTTCGGTCAATCAATGCTATAGTCTTTCTTGAGTAAATTGTTGATTGGATGAATGGCGAAGCTTAAGTCAGGATAAATCTTGGATTGCACCTAGCTTTTCGAGAAATGACACGATTCGATTCATCAGAAGGTGGAACCATTTCGAGACAGCCCAATTTTGGTTGGATCACATCTATTCCCGTGACGATATGATGTAACCTAGGAGTTTTCCTCCTGTTACACCAAAGACGCATTTCTCTGGATTTAGCGTGACTCCGTATTCTATTAGGCGTGAAAGAATGACGGAGTACTTAGGATGGTCACAGCTTCTTGGCTTTGGCGAATAAGTCATCCACGTAAGATTCCACGATCTTATGAATTAGATCGTGAAATATGTATGTCATAGCCCACTGGTAGGTAGCACCGGCATTCTTGAGACCGAATGGCATAACAGACGTAGCAATAGGTTCCCCAAGGAGTTATGAACGTGGTTTTAGCTTGATCTTGCTCGGATATTCTGATTTGGTTGTATCCCGAGAATCCATCCATGAGAGACAAGAGTTCAAAACCAGCTGTTGCATCAACGATAACGTCTATGGATGGTAATGGGAAATCGTCTTTAGGACACGCTTTGTTGATGTCTCGAAATCTATGCAAATGCGTATCTTTCCGTTCTTCTTGAGAATGGGAACGATGTTAGATACCCATTGGGAGTAGTCAGCGGCTTGATGAATCCTACAGAAGGAGTTTTATTACTTCCTCTTTTACCATGAGAGCTACTTTGGGCTTCATGGGTCTTGATTTTGTTTAATTGGCTTTGCATCTGATCTAGTAGCGAGGTTGTGCACCATGATGTGGGGTGCGACTCCGTCATCTCCTTGTAATTAATCTGCAAACGCCTTGATGTTCTTTGAGAATCACGAGTATGTATTTCCACTTCTTACAGGGTTAATGAAGAACCTAGTTTCAATATTCTTGGTTCATCTTGTCCCGATGTTGACATCGATTGTTTCTTCGATCGAAGAGGCGTTACCCTCTTCGAACTCGGGTGGTCTTTGGAGGTAAATCTAGATCATCCCCATTTTCTATTGCGTATATGCTAGGTTCCGTTTGTGAGGAAGATCCGTTACGGGATTTCGAAGTAGGAAGGCGAATGCGGAATCGGGGATAAATCTAGCATGTGATAGGAGAGATGTAGTGCTTTGCATAGGCATTTAAGTAATCCAAAGTAGCCGCATCATTTCCAACATGGTCTAGGATGGTAGATTCACTTCTTTGAAGAGGATTTGTCATTGTTTTTATCAATGGTTTGTCACGAATGGATCTTTGTGTGAGTATCTTTTAACTCATTGCTTGGAGTAAAACGTGATCTTGAGGTTCTTTATTGAATCGGCGAGAAGATTTTCTCTCGGGATTGCTTGATGGATATAAAGTTAAACGCCTTGCTTAAATCTAATCTGACATTTTTGTAGAGTTGCGAATGTTCGGCTTTAGTTTCATATACTTGAAACTTGGTTTGTCACTAATTGCGAGTCTCCCGGGACTACGATGTTATCAATACCAATTCTTTTGGCTAAGGTAAGGCCAAGGAGGAGGGCTTCGTACTCGGCGCGTTGTTTGTACATTCAAGTTTAATTTAAAAGCGAATGGGAGGACTTTCTCCTCGGGCGAAGTAAAATTATACCTGCCCCGCTCCATGCATGACATTTAGCTCCATCGAAATGGAGAGTCAATACTTAGCCGGGAGTATAGATGTTGGGGCATCATTGCGTTTGCGCACTCTACTTCTACCATACGAGATCTTCTGCTTTGAGAACCAACACCTAGGAAAATCCTATGCCTCTCTTTGAATCGAATGGTAAGAACATTGGTGAATCTTGTTCTATCAACTCAACGATTTTCGCGATAGTCCTAATGATCTTGTTTCTTTAGTTTTATCTTTAGGGGTTGGAATTGTTTTGGATATCTTTGGTAGTTTCAAGATCCGTCGTAGGTACCAACTTTTCCTCGGCTTTGGGTCGGAGGGTTTATTAAGTTGGTTTGTTGGAAGTTCAAATCTAGAGTGCACCCTTGGTCTTTTCTTTAAATCAGCTAGGTGTAAATCGAAAGGTTTTGGATCGCCTTTGGCTACTGAAATACCTTTCCTAGATGCAAGAATCTTACTTCTTGAAATAAAGTAGAAGGGATTGCCTTCATTCGATGTATCCAAGGTCGTAGAGGATCATATTATAGTTAGTTTCCCGATCTATAATATAAAACTTCAGTCAAGATGGTTTTGGGCCCTAAGGTGACCGGCAGTATTATAGTTCCTATCGAAGTGGCTTTAAGGCTATCATAGCCTCTCAAGGTATTTCGTGTAGTGGAGCAGTTTGTTTCTCCATATCCAAGTTTTGGAGGAAAGAAAGGGACTATGTTAGCTTGCGGCCCCATCGTCAACCATTGCCCGTTTTACATAGTTATTATAAACCCACACTTGCAAGTGTAAGGCTGGGTCACCTCGGCGTGCGATCTCAGCATCTGTGGGCATTTTACTTATTTCGAAAATGAATTCGACATCCTTGTCCGGCTGCCCGGAGGTGGATATCAAAATCTCGTGATTTACTTGTGTTTGGGAGGTGGAGTGATGTTAATTAGATGGCCTAGACCTAATGCTTCTAAAGAGCAGCTCTGTGAGGGGAGAGTTCTTTAGTAAGTCCAAAAATGAAATGTGTGAGAAGGTCTTTGTTAGGTCACTAATTAAATCATAGGCACAGATGGGTTTTCAACTATTTGATGACTCTTATCATCTCTGCGAGATGACTTGGGCTCGGTTGAGAGAAATACTCTCGTGTTCTTGTTATAGCTTGATAGGTAGTTCGGCGTCTAATTCTACCAAAGCCCGACTATCTTGGGTCTCGGTTGAGCTCCCAGTGTGGCGCACTATTGTGATGGATTTAATGAAGTCGAGGCTTCATGATCATTGTTTCCGTCATTGCACCTTTGTTTGTTCGGTTGGATTCAGCCTATTGCTATCATGATTTGGGAGCGGATCATTAAAGATCTTGAGGAGCATTACGAGGAGAAACGCCCCTGCGAGAGTATTTGGTGATGATGAGGCGGGATCCGCCAAAAATGCAGTGCATGTGAAGCTGTCTTTGTTCTTACGCAAGCGTTGCATAAATTTATTGTAGTCACGGCACGTTCTAGTATCGTGACCCAAATTTTATGGAAACCACAATAAGAATTGGGGTTGTAATTCCCGTTTTGTTGGTTTGGTGTGTATTGTGGCCTAAAATTCGATCAAGCTGTTGCTATTAGGACTAAAGTTTTGGAATTGTTGTTTGGTTTTGACTTTGGTTTTGGTAACCAAATGAGTTTTAGCTTAGCCCTTGTATGGGATTTCACCGTTGTTGTTGTTGTTGTTGTTGTGGATGGTTAAAATCCTTTGTATTGATTAATCGGGGTAAAGTTGTTGTTTCGTTGGTTGTTTGTTTGTGACGGAGCATTAACAACATTTACCCTCTTGGGCTGATCGGTTACCCCATCCGTTGTTACCCCACGATTTTTGTTAAGGATTTTGGGTCCTTGATTGACATTTGTGGTAGTTGTAGTGTTTTGAGTGGAGGTGATTAACCTCCCGTTTGTTCCATATGTCTTACGACCACTATCTATCATTTGCTTGATCTATTCGCGAGGCGCTCTCAAGTACTTCATCATAAGTCCTTAGTGGGAACTTACTGGACTTCTTCCTTCACTTCTCTCTTGAGAGAATGAAGGAATAAATCACATAGTTCCATCGATCCATGTTTGGAGCACTTGGCGATGAATAAAGGAGCGTCGCCACCTTTGGATGAAATGGGCGACAGATTCGTTATGCTCTTGTTTGATATGTAAGAACTCCACGATTCTGTTCTTAATAGTTTGTTCATGTCGAAGGCTTTGATGAACTCAGACACGAGTTGTTTGAATGAATGTATGGAAGCCTCAGGTATTCTATAATACCAATCGAGAGCGATGCCTTCCAAGGTTTTGGGAAATATTTTAGCAACACCCCATCCCATGGGAGTAATTCTCGTATGGCTGTAGCGTAAGCTTTGATATGCGCGTTTGGATCTCCCTCACCCTTGAACTTGGGCAAATCAGGGAGAGGTCTTGGAAGCATGACGCTTCGTATGGTGAAATCTAAGGGTTCCTTTAGGTATTCTGAATAAGTCCCTATCGCATAGCTTTCGACCATTGATGGTGTTTGCTGAGGGAGTGGTGGTGGGATAGGTTGTTGATACGGTGCAGCGTATGCGTTGGCGAGGGGGCATAGGGAGGTCCACTGCGTTTGAGCAAACATGCGGGAGAGGAGAACATATCTCCTTGTGGTGATTTAGAGTATATGTTTAAGTAGGACGGGGTATTGTCGAGGAGCGGATTGTTTCGACACTAGGCAGGAGGAATAGTGTTAGAGATGATAGGCCTTGTTGGCGTTTGTTGTGGATATTGAGGAGGCATGCCTAACGTGCCTACTCCCGTAGAGATCTACGGCGGCAGTGGTATGGAGGATTGGAACTTCTGTTTGTATGAGCGGAGAATTTTGACTTGCTTGAGCCGAGTTCTAACCCTCTCACTCTTTCTACTAACGTTGAAATGACTTCATTTGGTGAAGTCACGGTACTTTACTACGAGCGGCGTTTGTTGTATACCTTGGTGTTGTATAGGTCGTGATATCTGTCATAAACTGATCATTATCTTGCCAAGTTTCTCCAGAAATATTTCATATGCGGTGGCATAGAGGTATTTTCTTGAAAAGAGATTCGGGTTGTATTTGTAAACCTCCTATAGGTGGGTACATTCCCAGGAGCGTTGTTCACTCCTAGGATAACGTGTTGGCTGTCCATCATCTAAGACCAGGTATGGATCTGATTGCCTACTAATTTGTGGTCTGAGTAGCATTTGAGGAGGCGAACAGATTCTCGATAAACGTCATATTGTTTGAACCTGAAGGCTCTGTTTGTTGGGTTCGAGGGGTTGATCTAACTCCTCGGTTTGAAAAGATGAACTATATCGATTCTTGGGGTTTGTGTTGACAAGCTGATTAGTTGAATAGTTGTCACCCCATGCGAGAGCGAGGTGATGATTGCCTATTACATTGGGCGTAGTATGCCTCAAGACCTAAGAGGGTGTGCCGTATGCATCGAATCCCGACATATTCGGGGTATATGAATACCCATAGAGAATAATGGGAAGGAGCGAAGGTGATTTATGAAAGAAGAAACGTGAAAAGTGAAAGTTAATCTATGACTCAGAAGAAAGTAGGCGAGTTTATGTCAGTTTCACTAATTTGTTTCACGTCACGTCGGGTTCACCAATTTTGTATGCGCGGAAAAGTGACGGGCGAGCTTGAGAATCTCAAGTGACTCTTCCGCGTGCCCGACCTCTCGAGTCGTGCGAGACAACTGACCGGTGGGGGGGGTAGAATATGCGTTGGATTGAGACAAACTAGTTAGGCGAGTCTAATGTCTTGACACGCACTAGTGGAATTTGTGAATCTAAGGCAAAGAAGGCCCTTCTAACTTGGGTGGTGTGATAGATCGATCGGCGAGGATGAGCTCGAAGGCTCAATCAATATCGAGCTCTGGCGTGATTCGATCTATGGGTTGCGGAATACGTGGAAAATGACACAGGATAGTTTCGTGTATATCTCTGATAAGGTCATATAGTGGATGATGAATATAATTGACTCTACGGATGATTTTACGGCCTAGTCCAGAATTCCCTAGCTTTTAGCCGCGATATCTAGTAAGGACAGGTTGTTCGATGATGATAGGTGGAAGTGGAGTGGACACGAATACCAAGGTGCGTAGGTTAGTGTCTATATCTAATTGACTTGTGGACTCGTTGGGTATGTGGGATCATGGATCACAACCATAGACTCTCGGTTGTTGCGGTCTGTTATGGTCATACGCGAGATCAAGTTCTAATCCTAGTATCCGGTAATCGTATGCTTTCTCAAACTTCATATTTAGAACCAATAGTTGTGCAATCTTCTCGAGAATACCTTATAGGCGTTCTACTTGACTGGATTCTTAAGGCTGGTATCTATATCTACGAGGGTGTCTCCAGCGTCATTTGTGGAACTAAAGGATCGCACCCAAATGTTTGTTCTCTTTCGAGCCCTTCTACGAGTCATGTGAGTGCTTTGCACAGGCAATCTATAGTTTGGTTGGTTTGACCAAAATGTGTGTGCTTGGTCGTCTTCTATGTTTAATCCTCTTAATTGAGAAGAGATCATTGTAAAATGTGGTTGTTCGAAATACTTGTATCTGAGATTTTGGTCTATATCGACTATTGCTTTGACTAGGTTTGGTTGAGGCACGATTGGCTCAAATATATATTCCTGAGGCTCTTGAGGTCCGTGATTGTCATACGAAACAAAATGCAAATCTAAGCTATGTGAAACAAATTCTAACTATGTGAAATAAATCTAAGCTATATAACTTTTATTCTTAAGAAAACTTTTAATAATTTTAAGGAAAGCAAACTATTTTAAGCGTATCTAGAAATAATAACTAAACAATAATTTGAAACAGACAAGATAACCGAGTGTAGTTATTTTCCTGTGTGATTTTGTAGAATTACTCTAAATAAATAAAACAACTTGTCTAATCTACTGCAGATTCTCGATCCTACCTCAGAAGTGAGGAGTGAATCATAGTTTCTCGAAACTATCAATCCCCATGACTTCCTGCGATATCGAGAATAGAATTTATTGAAATAAAGTGATTAACTACTCTATTTGATATGATTCTAACTAGAACTTTGAAATTTAAAACCTGGATTCCATGAGCAGTGGCGAATCCGATGGTGTGTGTGATCTCGTCCCTCGGTATGATCTCCTCGTTCTTTCGTGTTCACGTGGATCCGAGAAAAAGCGTGTAATCTAGCACCGATAGGAGTAGATTTTGGGACAAGGACAGCTTAGAATGCGGACCGAAAATGCGAGTAGGAGAGGGATAGCGCAAGTCGAGAGCTTGGCTTATGCGATTCCTAGCGGGATTTTCTTGCGAGCCATGCGACATGAAGTGACCAGACACCTTAACTATCCTATACGAAGAGCAAAACCTGCTGACTTTAATGGCTTCCTAAGCTGATTATGTTTTCCAATAGATTGGATAAAATAAAGACCACTTGCTTGCCAAGTTGGATATGTGGCTTACCAACATTTGAATAAAGCTAACCGGGCATATAATGAATTGAACTAAGAACACCAGATATGATGAAAGCAAATCTACAGCAAAGATAAACTTCGGAGGGCAAGCTTCTAAGCTGGATTTGGATGAGATAACAACACTTTGCTGCCTGCACAAGATGGAGTGCATGGCTTACTAACGGTGAACAATACTATCTAAACATGCACGAGGAATTAACACTATGGCTTCTAAAAAAGCGAATATAAAAAGGCGAAATATGAGAATCGAGCATGACTAGATGGATAATTCTTTCATTCGAGAGATATATACAGTGGAGATTTAATGCAAATTATTGTTTTGTTGCGATGAACGTATTTTATTGGGTTTATATGTTGTTGACATTAAGAAGTGGAACAAACCAATCTAGAACGGTCTGTACCTTGCCGTGTGACTCCGTGCAAGGGACGTTTTTGTACTATCATCCTTGGTCGTGAATATGTTGGCTATCATATGAGAATTCAAAGGATTTTATTGTTGGTGTGCTAGGCTTAGACAAAAATTTGTCACAGTCTGATCCATGCCTTAAATTCGTGAATGATTACCCATCGCTCCTGTTAGTTATTGCATCTAATCTGAGTGGCTTTGATTCAGTTTTGTTCGCCCTCGCCAGTTCTCTCCTTTCAATTCTCGGACACGGTTATTACATCAACTCCTTCCATGGACAAGAAGATAAAGATCCAGATATGACGTATGCTCAGCCATGGATATGTTTCACAAAATGCGCAGTATGCTCAGCCATGCTTTCATTATTGGTCACATCTTTTAAGTCAAAATCAGGTCTCGTGAGTTAGAATTATTTGTAAAAAGTAGGTACATACGTTTTGGTATATTGTCTTAGTATCTGTAGTTATAGTGGGTCCAGGGCGTAGTTTTCTTGAAGTTATTGTTATTGTTTTTCATCAGCCCAATCACAACTTACAACATAAAATGCTATGCGGCTAGGAGACTATAGAATGCGCAGTTGAAATATCATCATCCTGCTTATACATTCGATGGCAATCTCGTTCGAAATCTTATCATCAGCTGCAAACCATTCTGATTTAGGATCAATCTCATCGAGTTCAGTCTATATGTACTCTGTAATTTTTGCATGAGTAGGTGGTACTAACAGCTACTGCTGTGTTTTTCTTCTACTTATCTTATTTCATTGCTTATGACTTTGTTCTTTTGTGCTCTATTTTCCAGAACTGTTGTCTTCTCCTTTGGCAAATGCTCTATTCTTCTCAAATTCTTCTGCTGCTGCTTCAGCTTTGTGCTATTTTTGTAAATTGCACAACACGAAAATATTGAAGCCAAAGTACTTGACTGACTTTTTGCTTCAATGTCTTTTAAACAATACCCAAAATCAAATGAAACTACGAGGCTAAATTGAGCTCTCTTTAATCTTCTCCATATCTTTGCGACTAGGGCACTGGGCACTGATGCAGGGAAACAATCATTAAATAAGATAAATTCTTTCTCAGGGAATGTATTAACTAAAATACCAATCCACGGGTTAGGTTTCAAATGATCATTGATAATCTTTATGTAAGCTCTGCTGAAAACTACAATGAGCATGTCTGACATTTCCATAGTTGCATACAGAGAATTATGGATGAAATATATGATATATGATTTATGGATGTAGTTGCAATTTCAGTTTCAGCGAGCCAATGTTTTTTGCAATGTTTAGAATTCTTCAGCACTTCTCTAACTGAAAGGAATGTACAGATCATTTTTCCTTTTGGAATGTTGTTTTAACTACATCTCCATCTCAATTGCATGACATTCACTAAATATCATGGTTCTGTCTTTGGCCTAACCATTATCCGTGACATATATATGTATATGTATTTCTGTACTTGTCAGTAGAAGCTAAATTTATACTAAACAAAGTTGGTTGCTTTTTCCAGGTATTATGGCCACTCCAAGTGGAAGTCCATCCATTATCACAATATCTGATGATACCTCTGGTGCCATTGTCAGGAGCCCTCCTATTGAACTGGTAGCTTCAAATGGGACCCCTCAGTCATATGCAACCCAGGCAGCCACCAACGAAAGCTCAATACAAAGTGTCCAACCACCGCTTGCGACTTCTGTCCATTCTTTGGCTACTTCTGTTGCAGCTACATGCTCAACCATTTCTGGTAGGATATCAGAGTCCCTCATCCCATCAGCAATGATTCTCGATAGTGATTTAACCACTGTCTTAGACATGATGCACAAGGTAGATGCAACGTACCTTAGGCTTGACGCATTGTACACTTTCCTTCGTTCGCTCAGCTATGACCAGTACTACTCTGGCGGCGAGGAACACTCCATTAGAGCTGCATTCAAAGCTTATCTTGCGTCCCTCTAATTTAAGTCCCTACCTCACCCCTACTACGACTTTGCACTGCTCATACATATGCCCACCTCTTTTATCCTACCCCACAGTAACCTCTTTTTGAAGGACTAACTTGATAAACCTATACTTGCATAAATATGGTGTACATGTTCCATTTTGAAACCGTCGTCAGAAGTTTTGTATAATTCCAATCACGATATATACATTATAGTTGTTGTACATATGTTTCGTACTTTACTTTGAATGAGCATGGAAACTGTTGTGTTATATAAACATCTTCCCCACTGTACATATCTTTACGTGCTTATTCTCTAAAAAAACACTTTACGTGGGCCATAACTTGGTTTCCCCACTTTATGGTTTAGCGCATGCTCCCTCGTACTTTACGTTACCCCATTTGCTAATTCATTTCCATTTTATTTTATTGTTTAGGAACCACCAGCATCGAACTCCATTGCCCCCAACATTGTGCCTCCCCAACTGGTCGTACACATGCCAACATCCCACACAGATACTTTGGCACCGACTACTCATGAAGGCCGTCCTGTACACTGCATGCAACTCACGCCAATTAAATCGTTAAATCCTTACCAAAGCCTTTGGACTATTGAAGGCAGGGTCATCAAAAAAGGCAACCTAAACAACTATAAGCACGGACAAACGCACAGGGCAGGTTTTCAGCTTCGACATTATCGACAAAAGCAGTTCAGATATAGTGGTGACTTCTTTTGACCTAGCTGCAACTTCTTACTACAACCAAATACAACTAGGTAAAACATACACAATCAAAGGAGGCACCTTGCGGACTGCAAAAAAAGATTACAACAACTCCACAACTCCTTGGGACATCATCCTAGACTTGGACTCCTCTGTAAAGCTTAGTACAAACCAGTCCGTAAACATACCGCAATATCTTTTCCGCTTCAAAACAATAGCAGAAATCAACTCCTCCCCCGCCAAATCCACCATTGACCTACTAGCTATTGCACTATCCATTACCACCCCCTCCACTATCAGGAAAAGTGATAGTACTTTCAACCACAAACGCACAGTCGTACTAAGTGATAACTCGGCACTATGTATTGAGGCAACGTTATGGGGTGCTTTTAGTGACAATGAGGGCAAACTTCTAAGTGAATTATGTGCTACACAGACATCAATCCGACCAGTTCTTGCAATTAAGAGAGCAAAAACTACAACTTTCAAAGGAACAACATTAGCCACGGGCCCTAATACACAAATCTTCATAGATCCTGATATAACTGAGGCTCATGCACTGCGTGCATGGTTTACTTCGCTCACCTCTACAACTGCATACCCTTCAGTGAGTATTGGAAAAATTGAGAAAACCGATATCGCAGGCATGAAATCCTCCTCGCAGCTAGGTAAACCACTCACCTTCTCCACCGCAGCAACAATTATACACATTAATATGTCCTCCTTTAGCTATCCAGCATGCACATCAATTGTTAACAACCAGCAATGCAAGAAAAAACTTGATCTAACTGCAAACTCCTCTTGGTATTGCCAAAAATGCAAGCACGATGTCTCTCATTGCGACTACAAATATGCATTACACTTCATCATTGAGGATGGCACATCAACAACATGGGTAACTGCTTTTGATGAGGTTGCTACATCAATCATGGGTATATCAGCACAAGAGCTACAACTTCTTGCACCAACACCTGACAAGTTTTGGCCTGTTGTTAAGCCAATTCTGTTCCACCGCTACATGTTCACAATATCCGCGAAGCTAGAGGTCTACAGGTCAGAAGAGAAAGCCCAGTGCACTGTTGTCGCTGCAGTTAAGGACATGACTTCCAGCATGCAGGAATCCCCACTAGATGCATTCCTCGCATCCCCTTAACTATGTATTGATGAAAAAGATCCTGCACTACCTCAGAAAACATATTATACTGTACCCACACAATGTTAGGAACTTACAAATACATACTTACCATACCACCTACTCCACATATAGGTTTTTGCATTCATAAGTTATATAACCTTTAATATTAATGCATGTTGTGCTCAAGTTTTCCTATATTTATATATCACTCTGTGTTCTTAATATGTCTTTATAATACACATATTCGGGTGCAATCAAAGTCACTTTATACTAGCAATGCAAACACTGTCGACATTATTAAACAAAAAAATGATATTTAGACATACATTGTTACACTTCACTCCAATCAAACAAAAGAACTTTTCTTTTTTGCATGCATTAACTACGTTCTATACCTAATTACTGTTACCTTTTTAACTCATTTTTGCAGGCCTAACACGGACTGAGAAAAATGCAAAGGCTCGGTTGAGGTATGCAGCCAACAAAAACAACCTCAATGAGCATTGTCGCCATATAGCTTGCATGAAACGACAAAAGCTGAACACACAAGCGCCAGTCTATATAGCCAACCATGTCAACCTACTCGAAGATCACACAC
This sequence comes from Taxus wallichiana var. yunnanensis, assembly GCA_018340775.1. Classification (NCBI taxonomy): domain Eukaryota; kingdom Viridiplantae; phylum Streptophyta; class Pinopsida; order Cupressales; family Taxaceae; genus Taxus; species Taxus wallichiana. The sequence goes on along the minus strand of CM031238.1, from coordinate 431,434,097 downwards.
CAAATACGCATTCACTCCAAGATACACAATGCCAATTCCACCAAAGATTAGATCACCTCCCACCTCCAAACACATGTTCATGTTGTAATGAATTATATGTTGGGCTACGTACAAGGGTTTACAAAGGTGCCCATACCTGTCACAGATGCATTGTTGAAAAGGATGATCGCCGCTTCTCAAGTTGGAATAACATGGACCCAGGCCCGCAACCTAAGGTGTTATCTTCACTTACACAAGTTGAGGAAATGTTGATAGCAAGGGTCAACCCAATATTGCAAGTGACTCACGTTGTAGGTGGCCAATACAAATATAGGGGCCACACCATATGCTTCCCCCAAGATGTTTCATCCATAACTAAACACTTGCCTCGGCGCGTCGAAGACTTGGACATCTTAATCATCCGAAGAATCGGAGCAACAAATAAAGCTTACGACTGCTTTGTAAGTAGATCTCATGTTTTGGCTGCATTGCAATTCAAAATAGCTCATGACCCTTACTACAAGGATGTTGTCCTAGACCACCCTGCATTGCATTCCCTACCACCTCACAGTACTGATATATCTACTTCCCTACCACACTTCAATTCAACTATCACAGACAATGCTGAAGCAAAATCAGAAGCAGAGCTTCCCCCAAGTTCCCCACCAAATACCCATGAGCGGAAGCCATCATCTTTTGTGTCCTCCCTCCCTCCAGCCACTTCAGAAGTTGACCAAATAACAAATTTCATCGAAGGCAGAAAACAAACTCCGCTACAGTCAATTGAGTGGCCACACATTGGTTCATCCGCGGATCGTAGAATACGACACTTTGAGGGTTTGCTATCTATGGCTTTTCCAACATTGTTCCCTACAGGGGTTGCATTGTTCCACCAAGCACGCATCAAAAGGGTTCACATGCATGAATACACATTGCACCTACTACGTTACCATGATAACAGATTTGGAAGCCATCCGCGCTTTCGTTACTTCATTCTCAACATTATGTTGCGCCACGAAGCGAAATCCAATCAACATCTGTTGTTTTCACAAAAAAATATAGGCGACAACTTGCCTACCACGGTTTCGATGTTACGCCAGCAACTTGCACACTACCCAGACGCCCACATTGTAGAGCAACTAATGCGCTTTGGGTCCAATTTGCGAGGAACTAAATCATTTTGGTGCAAGTGTAGACATGAACTCACAGATATGATAACCCAACTAGAAAGCCCTACACTTTTCTTCACTTTAAGTGCAGCAGATACTAAATGGCCAGATTTACACAAAGCAATGCCAAGAACCCCGATGCCACCCTCAACAACTAGCCAGCAATGGAGAAACGTGAACTTGAACATGCACCCCCATATCGTCTCTGCATACATGGAAAAAAGATTTACAATATTTTGCGAGGAGGTGCTTCAAAAAAATGCATTGCACTGACTACTGGTACAGGTGAGCTCACTACCACTTAGATTTTAATACAATACCCCACCTACCCCATTTACCAAGTTGGATCCTCTTTGTGCAAAATACAGGTACGAATGGCAACACCGAGGCTCGGCTCATATCCACGGATTTATATGGCTTCCAAATGCACCAAACATGGAGGTCCTAAACTGGGACAACCCCGTGAACTTGATGTGGCAAAGACTTACTTTGACCAATTAGTAACTGCATGGAATCCAAGGGGCCCTGAGAGTGGAAAACCTAGGATACATCGTTCGCAGGAAGATGACCCATGCTTGTTAGACACATACGGGATACTTACAGACAACCCAGTAGCTGACTATGAAAACTTGTTGAACCGCGTGCAACGCCACACAAAATGTAGTGAGGCAACCTGCTTGCAGAAAAAAAATGGGACACTTCAATGTAGATATAAAGCCCCTTGGCCACTCCAAGAGTATTCGAGCTTGGGCTTAGATGAAACAGGTAAAAAAAAGTACACCCCTGCACGCAATGATGCACGGGTCAACATACACAACTCAGACATGCTAGCACTATGGCGAGCCAATGTTGACTGCCAGCCCGTTGTGTCACGACATGCGGTCTTACAATACATTGCAAAATATGCAGCCAAGGCAGAGAAGAAATCAGAAAGCTACCATCACATGTTGACAAGGATATCTAATGAAGTTAGCGTCGATCACCCTGCAAAGGCGGCCTACAACAAATTCCTCTCTGAAACTATTGTCGACCGGGACATTGGTGCACAAGAAACATGCCACATGTTACAAAAACTCCCCCTTTCCAGTTGTAGTCGAACATTTATTACCCTATCCGTCGGTAAGCAAGTATTCAAACGTGTCCTCACAGACCTAGGAAACACATTCCAATTCCCTTCATTCATAGATGCATACATAAAACGCCCTTCACAATTAGAGAACACCTCCCTCTTTGAAGCTGCTCGTTCCTGGTCCTACAACAGCCAAAGGAAAGTTACTCAATGGCTACAAAGAAGAACCCCTGCTGTCGTCCGCGTATTCCCCCGATACAGTGATGTCCCCACCCCAGATGCAATACACTATGAGGATTTTTGCTGGACAGAGCTTCTGCTTTATAAACCCTTTCGACATATCCAAACAGACATTGGCATCTCTACATCTGAAATAACTAACCAATGGGAAAAATTGAAAAACTCTTACGTCCCTTTACATGTTAATAGAGCCACTACTCTAGAAGAAACTGCAACTGGGACAAGTAGTGACGACAATGACTCGCAAGGATCTAATCCACTGCATGCAAAACTATTTGAATGGGAGCATATATCATGCATGCACCCAACACTCAATACAACAATTGATGATGTAGACATGATAGGCCTCCGTGACTTTGACATTAACCATGATTGGAAGGTTCATTCAATCCCTGCTGCCTTACAAATAAGTGCACCTAAATTCATAGACATTGCCCGCACTGAAAATTCACCACCAGTTGTTACTCCACCTACCCAATTAGACGCTCTGCAGCTATCATCAAAACAACACCTTGCATACTCAATTGTGCTTTCCCATGCAACTCAACAAGGGGAACACCCACCATTGAAGATGATCATTCGAGGAACCGTTTGAGTGCAAAATCATACCTCATCTGATGCATAAGAAATGGGCTTGAAAATATGGCTGGCAAATTAAAATCTTCCCTCCTTGTACTAGCCCCAACAGGTATTGTTGCATTCAATATAAAATCATCTACTATACATTCTTCCCTCCGAATACCCATATCCGACATGAAACCTCTTGAAGGCCAAGCCCTAACAATCTTTCAAGAGCGTATGAGTGTCGTACATTACATACTCATAGATGAAATGAGCTTTATAGGTCCTACAATGTTACACAACATCAACAAAAGACTTCGTGAGGCATTCCCCCAACATAGTAACCATGCATTCGGTAACTGTTCAATGATTTTGGTGGGTGACTTAGGCCAGCTCCCTCCGGTCAACGATGTACCATTATATGCAGGCAACAAAGTAGGAAGCTCCCTTTGGCATGCTTTTGATACCGTGATCACCTTGGACACAAACTTTAGGCAACAAGGATTAAACTCGACACAACTTGAATTCAGAGAAATGTTGACCAACATCAGAAATGCAAAAGCAACCATTAAGGATTGGTCTCTTCTCATGTCACGTACAAAGTCGTGCATGTCTACCTCAGAGCAATCCATGTTCATGACTGAGAAGCACCTATTTGCAACAAAGGACCTAGCAAACAAGCACAATAAACAAATGCTAAAATCCTTACACGTACCAATTGCAATGAGCATCGCAGAACAAAGCAAACATAACTTTGACTCAGACATCAACGACACTCAACTAGACCCAGTAGTTTTCCTATGCACTGGACAAGAGGTCATGTTGACATCTAACTTATGGGTTAGCTCAGGATTGGTTAATGGTGCACTCGGGCAAGTGACAGATGTCGTGTACAACCCAGAAACACAACCACCAGACTTGCCATCCTTTGTTGTTGTCAACTTCAAACACTACCAAGGGCCCCCATGGGACATACTCAACCCAACCCACTTGCCCCTACCTCCTGTCACACGTGGAAATCGTCGCCAAATCCCACTAAAAATGTCTTGGGGCCTCACCATCCACAAATCACAAGGCCTAACTCTTGACAAGGCCACAGTAGACATTGGAAATGTTGACCGTCAAGGCCTAACATTCACAGCAATGTCAAAAGTTTGTGCCATCAAAGACCTACAAATCCTACTAACTTTTATGTTTGAACGCTACGCAAGAATGAGATATACAAAGAACGTAAAAGCACGCAAGGAGGAGGAGAAAAGACTTTGCAACACAGAATTGGCACACAGCGTACAAGGCATGTGCATACTCCTTCCCCCATCATGCTCACAATAGTGTACCACGATCTAGGATCCATTAGTAATCTCCGACATTAAATAAGTTAAGTGTTGTACATATATATACGCAAACCCCACTTGTAATGCAATACAAATACAATTCACGTGCTTGGAATGCTTGTGAGCTATGGATTTGGACTTGGATTCGGGTATGAAGAGGCGACTGCGGTCGATTGAAACCCCCATCTTTAATGCAAATTCTCAGGAGACCATTATCGACTCACGGGCCATACGGGGAAGCCCATTTCGTCCCTTCCACGAATGTCTTTCCATTTTGGCATTATAATGTATTTCGGGTTCAATGCGTCTGAGGATTACTGCGTCCGAGATGAATCCCAGGCCCGAGTTGGAAACATTATCGGCTTTGGTCTCGGAGAAGCACGGCGTCATGAAGCCAAATGGGCCCGAATCAGCCAGTGAAATGCTCCCTGCTTTGCTTGTTGATGATTGTGCCTGAAGATCTTCCTTTGCAGTATGGTCAATTCAAGCCCCCTCCCATGGATTCGATCTGTGACATGGCCAAGAAAACATTGCTTGGCGTGAAAACATGCGTAGTCTTAGTAGATCTCTGGCCAGAGGCGGAGTTTGCCACGGCAGTGGCGTCCCCATCCCAAGACCTCCTTCTTTGGTTTCCTGCGTTTCATTTTGCATTGCTTGCGGGCGTTTCTGATTTGTAATCCTCGTCGCATTACCTTTTAGAGTGCAGCCAATTAATCCCTCGCTTGTTCGTCTTCCGTGGATTTGCATATTGCGTCGAGAAGGGTCGAGGAAAACGACAGATTCTTGAGACGATGATGATCATGGTGGCGTTGAGTGCCTATTTTGAAGGCGTGAACTATGATCAGTCCTGCTTAATCCACTTTTCCATCAGAGGTCGACAAAATTCTCCATTGAAATGCCTTCCAAGCTGAAATCTTCTTGGAGATATTGTCTATGACAGGCCTTGTATATATAGATCTAATTTGGCATCCTGGATCTCCTTCTGCGGCGATCCTGCCATGACCCAACAAGAAGTGTCGCGATCGTTATTTTAAGCAACTCACAGTCTGTTCCCTTACCACCATCCCGAAAAGGCTGCGAGGTTCCCGACACAAGCCAATCAATAAACAAATTTAAAAAATCGAAACTGCATTTGATCCAGGATACTACGAAATTAGTTTATGAAGAATTTACCAGGGGAAGGGGCAACAGATCCACTTGTTCAAACATCATAGGAAAGGGTTGCTCATTGTTGTGTCTGAAGCGGAGAAAAAAAGCGTGGCCGTCCATAAAGAGACTTTGTTCACGGTGGAGGTGAAGAGTAATGGGTTCGATTCGAAAGCATAGAAACATAGAAACATGTTGGGCTGTTGCTCACATAGCAACTAAACTTCTCATGCCTGCCCAGCCTAGGCATTGTTGCGTGAAAAAAGGAGGGATCTTTGGAATGGGAAACATAATCTTTGGAGGCAGTGAGGGCTTGCTGTCTGGCACCACTTAGCTGCATCACCCATGATATTAAGCCCAATAACATACTCGTGGGTTCTCGTTACGAGCCTTACATTATGAGACTTTTTAAAGTTTGGAATGTTGATTCTGTCGTATACTCTCATAAAGGAGGTAAGATGTCCATTTAAGTTGCAGGTTCTCCAAATCCTTATGTCAAGCGAGATTTCTTAAGGTTAGTATGCTATCGCATTATTCTTAATATGTCCCTTCTTATTTTGATTTAAAATAAGCAATGACAATACGGGAAATGCTTGCGCATGGCTTTTCGATGGGAAGGATTTTTATCTCGAAACTTGATATTGGTGATACTATTATCTGCCGAGAAGCGGGATAATGTCTTCACGATATGATTGGTCAATTGCATCGTTACAGTCAATTACATTACGCCATGTATTTAAACATGATAGAACTAAAGTTTAATTAACTTTAATTTTTGTATTTTGGCAAGATTCTATTGGTGAACCACTTTATTTGTTACTGTAGAACAAAAAGCTAATGTCCTCATTACATGCATTATGATGGAGCCTTCGTCGCCTTTGTGTGGCTCAAGGCTGGTGTGTTTATTGGTTTAAGAATGAAATTCCCTTTTCCATTTTTGTTAACAGATGGAAAACCCTAGACTCAAGTGAAGCAGGTGCGATTCTATGGCCACTGAGTTCTGCACATAAATTGTTGCAACTTTTCTGTTTACTCAGAAATTTGTTTACTTTCATTGGATTGTTTATAATGGGTTTTGTTTGTTTTCATTGATTCTTCAACCTCCGTCTGGATATTGGGAAGTGAAAGAACAAAAGAAGGTGACTTTAAATAATGTTCTAAACTCCACAGTAATCTTACAAAAATATAAAAACACATAAATTTAAATATTATCATACCACAACTGAAGAATTATATAAACAATAAAAAATTTTCTTTCTCATATTGTAAATTCATTACAAAAGGTGCAGCTGCATAAACCCTTCACTCATGCACTTTCAAATTGCATGTTACAAATATGTTTCAATAATCATCTGAACAACACAATGACCATTGCAATGTCAAATCCCAAGCAAACCAACCTGTCTTATCTTGTCCATGCATAGGTTCATAATAAATCCCTCCATGCTGTAAACCTAAAGCTTGAGCAGATTTTCCATATCGCTGGCGCTTTTTATATTCATCATGTGTAAAATGATGATTTTTATATGTTTATTTTCTCATATATTAAATTATAATGTTTATTATTCTATTTATATAGATAGAACAATTTTATTAGTTGCTGCCATTTAGGTAACAATGTATTTGTGAGTCAATGTATGTATGTTTTTTTAATTGGTTTCAATTTTTTATCCCGTGGAAGGTAAGGATCTATTAATCTGTTGCTTATTTTCCAATCAATCTTTGCCATGTGGAATTTTCATTGTCATATTATAATTTGTGTTAAAATAATATTTTCTTACTGAATTTTTAAATACCATTTATCTTTTATCGATTGGGTGGTCAACATTTCCCTTTATTTATTGTTAAAACCAAGACAAGAAAAGCTACTGCAAAAGTCCTTGCTATATTTATTAGAACATGACAGTACTTCCCAAAAATTTAGGAAATTTATTACAACGGACTCTCACATTTTCACTACATGCACTTCAAAGAAATACAGGGCATTACATTTAATGATATTAAAAGAGCAATGTTGTCATTATTATTATTTTTACATCTATACACCTTAGTTATCACCTTGATGGATACGTAATCGAAATAACTTTTTTATTGTTACACAATTCAAAGTAATTTCGAAGAGATGTTAACCTTTGTTGGGTTAGCTTTTTCTTTATACCCAAACATGTTAAATCTGGCTTGCTTCGTTGGATGTTGTTTTTGCTTATTATTGTTCGTGATTTTAATTCTCATATTGATGCAGAGAAATGCAGAAGCAAACAAAACATGGGTGAAACTTAGAGAAAGAATGGAACGCATCATTAGAGAAATACAAACAGAAATATCCTAGTGAAGGGAAGGAATTCACAACTCTTCTTGGTGGAATTTGTGGGGGGCGGGAATCAACTCTTCCAAATAACTATTAAATCCTAATCAATACAGTTCCTCTACACACAATGTATTAAAATGTTGCAAAATGGTTCAGTCTAGTGCTTAACTAATGTTGCAAGCTATTTTCTAATGTTGCAAATGTGTTCAGTATAGTTGGATAACAACTAGTGATTTCAATCAAATATTCATGTTTTCAGTCTTTAGGCCCACGGGCGAAGTAATGCTTGCTCTCAAAATAGGATTCCAAAATGAAAGATGTTACTAAAAAAATATAAAATTTGAGATAGTTAAGTAATCTTGCTTGTATTCTCTTGTATCACATAATGTGTGGATGGTCGTGTCTTATTGATAAATGCAGAGATGGTGAGAATCTAATCTATTAGATACAACCCGAGGGTACTCTGAAAAGTGTTTAAATCAACTTGCAAAATCCATTTCTGGTCTAATAGGAGGTAGTGTTGACCTTGCAAGCTCAAACAAGGTATACTTAAAGGAATTTTAAGATTTCAATCCCCGAAAAAAACTCCATGGGGCTGAAACATTCACTACGATGTTCGAGAACATGCCATGGCGGAATCTCTAATGGAATTTCCTTACATGGCGGTGGGTGACTCCCATTTGCAACAACTTTTCTTGTGTTTTCAAACTAGGTAACTTGATCAAGAGCCCAACTAATTTGGAGATTTGGGTTCTTGAAAACTCAAAACTTGCTTTGTAAATGACATTCCATCTGTTCTGACTATTTAATCTTGTGTGTACTCTATTTTGTTTTTGTAAATTTGCTAAATTTGGAAACTTGTCTTTACGCCGGCATTCCCCTATGGTAGAGGACCTCAGGACGTTTACTGCGGCGGTGTTAAATTTGGCTTACGATTATACGATCTGCCTGGGCGTTTTTTCGCTTATAAAACCTGAGTTGCCATTTACAAGAGATTAAATTGTAAATAATATCGTGAGAAAGGGAGGGTTTAGGAGGAGTCTGAGGGATGATGAAGGGGAGGTTTCCTTTCTGCGATACTGAGGAAGGAAGAAGGGTTTCCGCCGCCGCCGCCGGCACGCCGCCTTTGTGGCAGAAGAAGATTATTATGGGCGAGCGATGTGCGCTACCCACCTTCGATGGTCTCGTTACGTCATGACGAGAAGGAAATGCATTACCTTGCGGTAGAGACGAGAAAATGGATTTACTGTTAATTGGCGAGCGTGGTTGGAGATTCCTTCCTTTCGCTTGGCGTGGATCTCGTTGTAATTCAAATTCTTTTGGGTTGAATCCTTTTTTTTTGTCAAAAATCCTTGCAGATTACTTACACAGAGCAATACCATAACAATCTCATGGAGCATGGCACCTGGAGCCTTCCCTCTGATTCCAGAACTAAGATGATCACTAAGATGTAATTCATTCAACTCATTCTTCTTTTTTCTTTTTTCTCGCTTTTTTATTTTTGGGTGTGATTAAAAGCAGTTTTCTTTTGTTTTTTTTTCCTAGTTTATTGTTGTGTTTCGGTAATGACATAGCATCAACGGTCTCTTTCTGTTGAACCCACAAAATCAGGATATTCATCTTTGTACCAGAAGCAGTCAAACCAAAGCATAGACATACCCAAAAACATAATTGGGTCTTGATCCAGAACAATTCAAAATGATGTGGGTGTCCATAGAAATCAGAAAACTCTTGCAGTTGCACAGTCAATAGAAAGACTCTATATTGGGCGTCTCTTCATATTGGGTATCCCTAATTATATTCATGTAGTGATATGTTTAGAAGCTGTTATATTTTTAGAAAGCTAAAAACAGAGAGAGAGAGAGAGGATAAAAATCAAAGTTTTCGTCCCACATTTGTATTGTTTGAATGGGTACAATGAGATGTTTTTTGTTTGGCGTTCTTCTCAAAATGTTGACATAAAATGATGTAGGAAAATGATGACAATTAAAATGCAAACAAACATATTTGTTTGACAATTTTTGATGGACTTATATGTAAATCTTATATCTTTTGTGTTTAGATTCTCCATTCAACATTTCTAATTTTCTTGTATTGGGTGAAGCAGTATAGGCACCCTTACCTTGGATGAAAATCTTCCATCAGATTTTAAAGTTAGAGTTTTAAGGCAAAAAACTGCCATCATTTTTTATTTGTACTCTTGTCTTCATTACAATTGTGTATCAAATGTCTCAGGTGAAAAACTGCCATCATGGTGTTATTGTACTCGTGTTTTCATTCTAATCAAATATAAGATATTAATGGCCTTCACTTCTACATTACTTTGGTTCTTACTTTACTTCCTCACATAAGTGTTTGAAATTTCCATTGCATAACTCTTGTGACTGAGCTCACTGTGTTATCAACGCTTTAGAATAAATGTTAAAAGTGGGTTTCAAGTAGCCAATTATATGTTTTCCCTTCATATGAGCTTTATTGTTTTTTTAGATAGATATAGGAGCTATTGCCAAATACCATATAGAGAGACGGGCCATGATATGTAGTTTTCTCTTGTCTGATAATAGTCAATCTACGATCTACCATTATCATATGTAGTTTTTGTTTGTAATGGAGTCTACTCCCAATATGGTCTTGTGGAGATAACGAAATAATCCTCCACAAGTACTTTTCTTTATCTATGGGTTATGATATCGAGCTACTACTTGCATATCCATTGATATTAGCAATATGAATTTATTTGAATTTCATCGTTAAGACACTTTACAGTCAAAGTCTTGATGACAAAAATCAAAGTTTTCGTCCACATTTGTATTGTTTGAATGGGTACAATGAGATGTTTTTTTTGTTTGGCGTTCTTCTCAAAATGTTGACATAAAATAACGAAGGAAAATGATGACAATTAAAATGCAAACAAACATATTTGTTTGAAGCAATTTTTGATGGACTTATATGTAAATCTTATATCTTTTGTGTTTAGATTCTCCATTCCAACATTTCTAATTTTCTTGTATTGGGTGAAGCAGTATAGGCACCCTTACCTTGGATGAAAATCTTCCATCAGATTTTAAAGTTAGAGTTTTAAGGCAAAAAACTGCCATCATTTTGTATTTGTACTCTTGTCTTCATTACAATTGTGTATCAAATGTCTCAGGTGAAAAACTGCCATCATGGTGTTATTGTACTTGTGTTTTCATTCTAATCAAATATAAGATATTAATGGCCTTCACTTCTACATTACTTTGGTTCTTACTTTAATTCCTCACATAAGTGTTTGAAATTTCCATTGCACAACTCTTGTGATTGAGCTCACTAGTGTTATCAGCGCTTTAGAATAAATGTTAAAAGTGGGTTTCAAGTAGCCAATTATATGTTTTTCCCTTCATATGAGCTTTATTGTTTTTTTAGATAGATATAGGAGCTACTGCCAAATACCATATAGAGAGACGGGCCATGATATGTAGTTTTTCTCTTGTACAATAGTCAATACAGTCTACCATTATCATATGTAGTTTTTGTTTGTAATGGAGTCTACTCCCAATATGGTGCTGTGGAGATAACGAAATAATCCTCCACAAGGTACTTTTCTTTATCTATAGGGTTATGATATCAGCTACTACTTGCATATCCATTGATATTAGCATTATGAATTTATTCGAATTTCATCAGCAAGGCACTTACAGGTCAAAGTCTTGATGACACAAATCAAAGTTTTTGTCCACATTTGTATTGTTTGAATGGGTACAATGAGATGTTTTTTTGTTTGGCGTTCTTCTAAAAATGTTGGTATAAATTGATGTAGGAAAATGATGACAGTTAAAATGTAAAAAAACATATTTGCTTGAAGCAATTTTTGATGGACTTCTATGTAAATCTTAGATCTTTTGTGTTTAGATTCTCCATTCTAACATTTCTAATTTTCTTGTATTGGGTGAAGCAGTATAGGTGCCCTTACCTTGGATGAAAATCTTCCATCAGATTTTAAAGTTAGAATTTTAACCAGAACAACCGTCGACATTGGAACCACTGAAAGGCAGGGTCTAACTTTCACAGCTTTCTCTAAAGTTCCCTCGTTTGCAAATTTGCGCATTTCACCTTCTTTTTCATTCGAGAGATACTCAAATATGGCACACGTACCAACACTAGGAGCAAGAAGAAAGGAGGAAGCAAGATTACTATCACTCAACCCATTGTAAATACTACCCTCTGCTTTAATAGCACCTCCACTACTACTATACTCAACACTTCTTCTATCCAAAGCGACACTGTTCAAGGGGTATCAAATGTAATCATGTTTATTGAAACTAAAATTTCCCACTAAAGGCTACCATTCATGATATAAAAATTGAAAATGTATACATGTCTCATTATGTGTACGTATACCTTCATTTATTTGATGTTTTCAAATATGATATGCAACTTTAAATGTACGAATCTGTAACATAATTAAATGTACACATACAACATTTCAATGTAATGTTTCAACTAAAGTCCTACACTACAACTATCAATCACACCCATTATCAATTGCATAATAAATGTTTCTCCAACAAAACACCAACTATAAAATTAATTAACTATCGAAAACGGTATCACATGTAATCATGTACAAATTTATAACAAGTTTGAAATGTAGAAACAACCTTCAAATTAAGTGGATCAACTATATTTCTACAATTACAACATCAATCGAACCCCTTATCAACATCAAGTACAAAAGTAATAACTATACCTCTAAATCAAATAACATATACTGTTCGGCGTTCACATCTCATGAAACACATGCGATTGCTAGTTTGTAAGAGATTGATACAGTGACAACAATCTCGTTGAAAGAGTGGTAGTGAAAATTGGTCATTTAAAAGCTCTGAGTTTTTAAAGACTTTCTAATAATAAACTCTCTGGCAGGATGCCTGCGTCCTCTAAAATATTAGACGCCTAGAAATACGAGATTTGCAAGAAAGACGTCTTGACCACATCTTGCCAGAAGGAATTGGTTTTCTTCTTAATCTTATTGTGATATACATCAACAACAATAACTTGCAAGGCATGTTACCTGCACCTCTTAAATCTTGAACAACAAATTGGAGCTCGTTGACACATGTCGCAATCAATTTGGCGGCCAGTATCCTCCTGGGATATGTGAGGCTAAGGAAGTTAAAATTCTCCATCTTTTTTATAACTGGAGTGCAACTCCATGTATTAGGGGAGCTAGATATTTTTTAAAGACTATTACATTTAAGGGACTGGTTATTGCTCCAGTTGGATGGGGAGGGCGTGAATACCCATGAAGAAAAGACTTATTTTTATTTGGTTTACACTTTATTTATGAGCAGTGTTTGGGGTTTTTAGAGGCCTTTATTATATTTAGCGGACCGTTTTGTTTTGAAAGGAAGCTCGGAGTACCGATTTACTTGGAGGATTGCCTTTGTAAAATTATGCACCTCCTAAACTAGAAAAAGAAAAGAGAGGGCGAAGTTCAAGGGACAAAATATATTATTAAAGTCGAATGTAAGTTGGAAGTAGCCCTCCCAGATGCAGAACGACTTTGTAGAGAGTAACAAATCCTATGACTTTTCCACCATTCATGTTTCAATGAGACTAGAATCTTCACTTGTTAACTAGTAAGAAAACATTTTTGCTAGGTTAGAAAGGTATTGAATCTAATAGAAATAGATAGAAGGCACTAAATTCATGGCATGCTATGTGAAATGAGAAAATAAGAGGTTGCTATCAGAGTTAAGCCAAACATCACACTCATACTACCTATATCTTCTGAAATAGTCAATTAGGGATGATAATCTGTCATTGGCAAACCCAGTATGACTTCCAAAGACAATTAAATTTATAAATAAATTATAGATAAAAAATGCCTAATATCTCCATGAAGTTAATGTGAAGACCCCAAACCAAAAGGTGCAGTCTGCAGCAACACTATAAACAAATAATCTTGTGTTTTTTAAATTGCTAAGTTATTTTTACTCTAGTATTAGATTCTAAGGCCCAAATTTTACATGTCGCCATTCTATCGAATCATAGGATCATGGCTACAATCTTTGCATTCTACCCATATGCCTTGAAATCCAAAATTTAGATCGACTAATCATTACACTATTCTTAGTAATTGTAGATATAATCCTCAAGATCAAGGGACATGTGTTGGCCCTTAAGTAATCGATGTAACATTCATTAATTGACCTTTGGTCATATTGTGATCTACTTCTTGATTTGGGCATATAATCTGCCTTGGGATATAGATAGACAAAGTGATTGTTGGACTACTTGTATAATGATTGGAGTGTCCATTATTTGCACTCTAATAAATCTCATTTCTAGAGAGCATTGTAATAAATAGGCATTGTATCGCCTTGAGTATGTTGTACAGTGACCTATATATTCACTGATATGAGCGGGGAAAGAAAAAAAGAAGGTGATTTTCCGTGTCATAGTCTGAAAAGTATTAGCAAAATAGAGCTAGGGATTTCCTTACCCAGCTCGAGAAACTCTTCCATTGGTTTCGAATCTGGTCATTTTGTTTCATTAAAATCTTTCCCCCCTTCCCGTTTGCATCCTAATTTTGCAATCCAAAAGCCTTGTCTAATTGTTTGGCAATGATCTCTCTTTCCCTGCAAGTTATTTCCTTGCATTATCTATTTTATGATATAAAAAAGGATTCTTTCTCTAGAACATATTCTCCTTACAAACTTTGTTGAATTCATATAGGCTTCATTTTATGCTTGAATTGTTTTAGTTCCTATAACCAAGGTATATACATTAGCACATACTCAATAATATGCTCATTGGGTGTTTTCCTAAGTTGAGATAATTCTACAAATGTAATATTTCAACAAAATTCGCTTCTATTTGACTAAAATTTCTCATATCAAACATAAATAGAAGCTTACATGGTGGACATCATGCAAATTTTTTTCTACGCCTATCTCTAATGGATTACATCCCCTAAAAAAACTATTTACAAACATAAAATCAATATAAACAAAATCTCTTTTGTCACTTTGAATCTAAATCTCAATCTTGTTCTCGTTCTCAATCGTATCCTCATTCTCCTATTCCGTCGTTACGTTTATTTATTTCTAAAAAGAAAGAAATTGGTCTTTATAAACATTTTCTTGTGCATTTATATATACATTATAGTATCTAAAACATATGACAATCATTTTCTAAGATAAACATACCTTTGACGCCATGGGGTTCTATACAGTAGTCAAGGTTATAGGCCACATCACTATATTATGTTTGATTTTCAATGACACCCTATTTTTTTCACGAATTTTTCCAAACAACTCACGGACCTCTTTTGGTAGCACGGCTTGACACCAACAATTTGACACTCACTAGAGCTCAGTATGCAAGTGTATTCACGAAGGATCCACACAGACAAACCGAGCATACTCATAAAGCACAAACACCAGAACATTTCTGCATCCATGGTAATGTATGCCATGTCTATTCTTACATAAGTGACAAACACCCTTCGCAGTATATTACACTTGGCTATACACTTATCCAATAGACAAAAAAGAATGGGGTTTTTGTTCTTCTTTTAGAAAAATAAAAGTGTTTTTTTTTCTTTGTCTGATCTTAATATTTGATTTCCGCTGAAAAAATTACATGATTCTAAATTATCCTCCTATTATATCCATATTATGCTTTGAAATCCACAATAATCCAAAAAATACAATAATGCATAAATGTAAATATTTTCATACACAATCGAAGAATTCTAGAAACAAAATCTTTCATACTCATATTTGTAAATCGACTACAAAAGGGTGCACTGTATACTCTTCACTCATGCACTTTCAAACTGCATGATAGAAATATGTTTCAATAATATTTTGAACAACACAACGACCTTTGCAATGTCGAATCCCACACAACAAATATACAGAGAAACCAACATTTCTTATCTTGCCTATGCGTAGGTTCATAATAACAAAATTCTCCTCAACACCACAAAACTTCAACTTTCAGAGGATTTTTCATATCATGACCTTGTTTTAATATATGGTTGTTGATTTGAAAATTTTACATGATTATTATTTCACATAACATAATTTATATCTATTTTTACATGATGTGACATATTTTTTTACTTATTAAAGTAGAGATTTTTATCATCATTTGAAAACAAATAATGACAAAAGAATAAGTGGCCTAAAATTTATTGACATTAAGAATAATGGCTTATTTGTATTTGCTGATATCATCTATCACTATTGTTCCCTTTAGACTTTTGTGTATTATGGGATGATGTGATCAATTTTACCCTAATTAAGACCTAGATTTTTATTATTATTTGAAAACAAATAATGATAAAAGGACAAGTGGCCTAAAATTCATTCGCATTAAGAGTAATGGCTTGTTTGTATTTGTTGATATCATCTATTACTAGGTATTGGTTCATTTATACTTTTGTGCATTTTTTTAAATTGCACATTAATTATGGGAGGATGCATTACTTAATATATAATTTACAAATTTATTTATGTTAGTCTCAACATAAACACACTACTTGGAGAGTGTTTATGGATTTTCAAAATTAAAATAATTTATAGCATCTTTCATTTCATACAAATTAGTTTTAACTACTAGAACATATAACATGAATCTGTTGCTTCACAACTCTTGTTTTTTCTATATGTAATAATAATAATAATAATATAGATATACAATATTAATTGACTTTTTTAAAAATTAACAACTATTATGAGTATTAGAGCTAAACTAATAATTTAAAATTAATCACAAGGATCCTACCAACAATCCCTAGTCACAAAAAGGTCATTGGATTAGTAATAAAGAACCTTAACATTCAAATAGGAGGTCTTATATTTGAGTCTTAATTGGTACTTGGAAAATAGTAAAGCATTGTAATATTCAAATACGAGGCCTATGTTTTGAACCCTAACTAGTCCATAAAAATACAATTAAATCTCCAACACTTTCTCATAAATTTCATTGACTTACTATCAATCATCTTTTATATACGTATAGTATAACTTTTCAACCCAATAATCAACTATTATCTTTCTAATAATTGACCACTAATTTTGAAAAGCCTCTTTTAAAAGAATTTTGTATTGCAAAATCATATTTCTCTCAACTTGTTATTGTTTTAAATTTATATAGTTTTTATTTACTTATACCTATAGTACATCCTTGCAAAATAATGTAGTATCAGGGCTAAACTTAGAACTTGGAGCTAACTATAAAGAGTCTACAAAAATGTTAGTCACAAAAAGTAATTTTCTTTTTAATAGCTTAGTAGTAAAGAACCCTAAGAGGACCTTTGGTTTTTGATGCAAAAGAGGACCTTGAAGCAATTTCAAATGCTGAGGTTGAATCTGACTTTGTCCCTGAAACCCCTTTATCGGAAAATCCTATTGCCAATAGCAAGGAAATTGCAGCAAATTTATCTCATATAGTTGTTGACAGCAAGGAGAAATTGTCTCATGAAAACAATGATGTTGTTTCAGTTGGAACTTTTGCTACTATGGAAAATTCTCCTTTTTCTAACCCTCCATTCGTGGAGGCTTCATCAGGTTGGGTAACTGTCCGTAAAAAGAAAAAGTTTATTTTAAAGAATGACACTTCTCCGCCTCGATGATTCATCTCTCTTTTGGTGTTCGGCTGTTCTACATTGTCCCTTGTCTTTTCCGAACAGTGGTTTTTGGTTCTGCCAGTGGTCTTTGCGGTACTGTTGCAGACTGATTGTTGTTTTTCAGCTGCTTTTTTGCTGATTTGTTCTATTATGGATGTTGGTACTTTTCTGAGCAGATTGTTTTCTGCTGTAGGGCTTCCATGTTTTAATCTTGGCTTTTGAGCCTTCCTGTACAAGGGTATAGTCCCTTTCAAAAAACTATTTGCCAATAATAATAAAAAAAGAACCCTAACATGCAAATACGAGGCCTTATGTTTGATTCCTAGCTAGTCCATGCATAATATCAAAGCACTAACATTTAAATAGGAGGTCATCGGTTTGAGTCGTAACTAGTCCAAAAAATGTACAATTATATCTCCAACACTTTCTCTTAAATTTTGTTCAATGTCCTTTACTACTATTCATATTTTATATTATAGTATAACTTTTCAAGACATTCCACTTAATATCTTTCTAACAATTATAAATGAATTTAGAAAAGCCTCTTTTTAAAAATTCTTATTTTGCAAACTCGTATTTCTCTTAACTTATTACAATTAAATCACAGTTAAATCTG
>CM031238.1:430901053-431411053 GCA_018340775.1 Taxus wallichiana var. yunnanensis | reverse complement strand
GGTTTTGACCAATGTTAATACTCAAATTGTTTAACACTTTGGGTGCGAATGAATGCTATCATTAGTATCCTATTATAATCAACATTATCTAAGATTGTTCAACCCTCCACAAAAATCTATAAGAACTACATGAGAGAATAAGTTTCAATCTTTTTACTCAAACATTAAGTTTGAATATATTAAAATATTTAAATTTTTAATATTTTATTTTACACTCATCAAGAATTGTGTTCTAGTAAAATATTTGTGAACCAAACAAGTTCATCTAAAAAATTGATATCTAAAGTCTAAACCCATGTTAATAATTTGGTAATAACACACACTCACCTTAATAGTGGTAATTTATCTAAAATTTAACCTCAATCTTCAACATTTTATAACTCAAAAACACTCTTATCTGGCATTCTCATAGATCTCAAAATAAATCACACTCTCCACCATTAGAGTTAAATTGAAATATTTTAGAGAGCTAGCTGGAGGCCCAAAACGATTTCCACAACCAACATTTACTATTATGAAGCTCTTATCAAAAATGGCCAAACGAAAGACCATGAGTTGAATTTAAATATGCGATTGTTTAGTGAATCAAAAACAAATGTGGCGGATCTTCTATGTGAAGCACTAGATTTGGGGGAAAAAAATCAAACAAACACAATTCATAGATCCTCCATTTTATTTTAAATTGATTTTCATATTACAAAACTATATACACGAAATATGGCACAAATAAAGGAAGTATAGTCTTCAATACGAAGCACCAAAGTCTAAATATAGTCTTCACTGATAAAATGGAATGGAAAGGTCCTTAGATAGTAGGGAAGAAGACAACTGTAGTAGCTGATGAATATCCAAACTCAATTAAAAGAGCAACAGATATAGAGAATAGGTAGCTACTAGGGCACAGCATAAAGGAGGTGGGTGGCGACAAGGGAGCAAAAAGAGAGGGCGAGGCAGATGGAAAATGAGTAGGTAATTAGGGAGTTAGAGAGTTGATAGGTTCCCGATGTTGGCGCTTCAGCAACAGGAACACTCTCTACTCTTGCCTTGTTCTTTATCCAATCAGCGGCAGTAGAAATCTTAGAAGCTATGACAGAGATAGTAGAAGGAGGAGCGTCCATGCCGTCTGATTTTAAGAGTGGTTGAACGTCGTCGTCTTCGTCAAGATCTGCACCGCTCTCCATTCCAACAGAGATTAAGTTTTGATGGACATGGCGGTCGAGGCCATCGGAAACCACATCGTAGTTGTCGGAAATGTATTTATCCAGGCCATCGGAGGTAACATCAATGTGCACCTTCATCCCGCCTTGGCAGTCCTCTGCACGAGCGCTTGTAAAATACCTGCTGCCCACCTGCACGAGCGGCACTGCATCCAGCCCTCCGTCGAATAACTTTATTGGATTCCTCACATCGCACCTCTCAAACTCTTCTTCGCTCTTCAGCTCTAACACGCTTTGTTGTGCAGATGCATAAGCAAACCCTGTCAGATTTAAACACAATTGCTTATAATAATCCATATTCTATTCGATTCTAGAAAACAAACAAAAATGAATGAATATATAATTTATACAGAGATTATCGCCAACACGGAAGTTCTTGCGAGAAGCCCATAGTTGGACATCTGAGAGGGGATCCCACCCTCTGTCGTCTCCCACCACATGCTGCTCTGCTGAACAAGAAAGAGACAGACACAAGGCTACGAACACACATCCTGCTGCTGCACAAGCCATGGCAACTCGAGTTCCAAATAACCAGGAAAGCACGCATTCTTTTTATCTCTCATTGTGTGGCGGAGGAGCGAGCGGGCAAACTGGCATTGATGGATGTAGGCTACCATGTAATTGCCAAACAAAGGTTTTTGGTTGTATATTACGCGTGTCAATACGAAAGAAAATTCAAGGGCGCGCATTCCTTGCCCTCTGACTTTAGTGCTGATTCTTCTGCTCCTTGAATCATAACATTACACCAAGGACTCGGACTCGACTCCCCCGTTTTGATTTTGACACCCTACTATGCCCGTCGATAAATCATTTCACTTGTTGACGGTTCAAAACAAAATTACTAAATCAAATATAAAAATTATCTCACGTATTTCATCATATTTGTGCACACAATTTAATTCATATATAAATTAATATGGGAATTAAAATAGTCCCATCTTAAATATACAAGTTAGGAAAAATACCCTACTCTTACACGTCAACAATATTTTTAAATAAAAAACAAACTAAAAAGTGTAATTGGGTGTAAAATTTAAACCCGATAAACATAATTTTTTTAATAAAAGTTTTGTTATTATGCAGTGTAAGGTCCTTTCTCTAATATATATTCTTCAATAAAAAAGTATAATACATTAACAAGAGTATGATTCCAACAAGTTTAAGTACTAGTATTGTATATAAAAAAATTAGCACCCTATATCTAGCAGCTTTTACTACTAATTATGGCTTACTAAGCCAAACATCTACACAAATTTGACAAATCAAGATCAATTATATTGCTTGTTGCCTATGCCAATGATGCATTTATGTTTATATATAACATATTAAAGTATACTACATCCTCATACACAAGATCGATTAATGACGGTCTAATATTTCTAACACTAAAAAATAAAGATGTGTCATGATGGAAGTCCATACGGCCACCTAAAATGATGTTGAAACCCACTACCCAAGTCAAACTTAACACAAGATTTTTTTCTCTTTCCTTAATAACTCCACAACTTTATTTTCCATGTGATGGGTTGGTAGGATAAGATAATGTGTGGCAAAATGGTCTACTTGAGGAGGAGCCATGTCCCTACATATAATTATAATTTCATTAAATATAGACACATTCCTATAATCTAAATTTGAGGTATGACTATTTCTAATTTTTTATTCTTAAATTATTGATTTCAATATTTTTACTATTGGTTTTTAACTAGTGTGATATCGGATTCCAATATTTGTTATTATTAGTTTTTTAATTTCAAATTGTTGATATCAATTTCCAATAATGTAATTATCCATATTTTAATGAGTATAATATCACATTCCCAATAAAAGTACTATTAAATTAGTTTGTAACTAGTGCATGATATCAAGCTCCAATATTGTTTCTATCACATCCTAAACTATAAATATATTAATAGTTATCTAAATTTTATGGCATTAATATTAAACCACACATGACATGTAAGAATCACAATTAACATTGCACTAATGTACATCAAATTTACACCATATGACATTCCCGCATTTGAACATACTAATTTTAAAAAAATATAGGCTAACGGGAGAGAAGCCTATTTAAATTTGTAACATATTTTCAACATGTAAAATTAGTTTTGTGTGCCTAAGTAAATGGAAAAGCCATATTTTAAACAATTTTAAAATAAAAGGTTTGGAATACATTAAATAAAAGTTATCCATGATAAACATGCACATTGAGTAAGTCTAATTGTTATAAATATGATGTCACGTGATGTATGTGGATGCCTTACATAATTGATTATGTTGTACTTGTTTATAAGTGCTAATATAAATAAATCAAATTGAGAGTCTAAATTCTCTATAAGGCCTTAGGATTCACTGCGACAAAAAAAAAAACACATTTATATGTGGAATACTATGAATTTTGTATGTGAGAGTATCATCTCTAGAGGAGTGAAGAAGTAATAGTTGTCCATCATCAAGTGTCTTATTCTTTATATGATCTATGTTTGGGGGAAAGGGCGGGCAATGATAAGCATTTGCTCTAGATATCCATGTAAAATTAGTTTTGTGTAGTAAATGGAAAAGCCATATTTTAAACAATTTTAAAATAAAAGGTTTGGAATACATTAAATAAAATTTATCCATGATAAACATGCACATTGAGTTAGTCTAATTGTTATCAATATGATGTCATGTGATGTATGTGGATGCCTTACATAATTGATTATGTTGTACTTTTTTATAAGTGCTAATATAAATAAATCGATTGAGGTTTAAATTCTCTATAAGGCCTTAGGATTCACCTAACAAAAATAAAAACACATTTATATGTGGAATACTATGAATTTTGTATGTGAGAGTATCATCTCTAGAGGAGTGAAGAATTAAAAGCTGTCCATCATCAAGTGTCTTATTATTTATATGATCTATGTCTGGGGGAAAGGGCGGGCAATGATAAGCATTTGCTCTAGATATTTCAAAATGGGAGGCTACATGTAACATGTTCTCTAAGTTTTACTTTCGTTTTAGCTTGCAAAATTCAATTTTAAATAATTTTATTATTAATCAATACATGGTGCCATAAATCAAATGTAAAGAAGTATTTGAATTTTTTAACCTACCTAATGATACGTGACATCTATGTGAAATTACAAACTTCATAACTTACGGTGCAATAGTAATTTCAAATCATGTAAGTAGAATAATTTTAATTGGAGTTTGAAATATATTATGATGTCAACGTTAATCATTAAATTATATTTATTATAAATAATTATGGAAAATAATTTTTTGAATTTAATATTAATCTTCCACTCATATTAAAAATACTACATTATAATTAAGGTCTTTTATATTTCTATAATTATGGAAAATAATTTTGATGTCTTAAATATGAATATTCCACTCATTTCAATCAATTCAATTATACATATGGTCTTATTGGACCATGTTTTGCAAATAGAAATTTCAAAAATCCATAGTTTGAACTAAAGATCATATCACATTTTATGATCTTTAATGGTTTCAACTTGGAATTTATCACCTTGTTGAAGTAGTACAAGGTATGATTTAATTATGTCATGCCCTATTTACTGGTATTTTAATAGATCCCCTTTCTATCTTTTTGTTTCATGTCCATGTCTGACGATGCTTCACAAACATCCTTTATTATAACTAAATGTAAACATTGATAGATTCCCTTCCGATGTCAACAAAGATGCAAATGCAAACATGATATGATTCTTTTAGTCACTCAAATTTATCTAGTTGTAAGTATAGGATTGATGTTTGTTTTTTGAATGAAGTGTCGTTTTCTTCGTAAAGGGAAACCTTATCAAGATTGTACCATTCACATTTTTAGTGCTATGTTTTTCAATCTAGTGGAGAAATAAGTGGTAGTTACAATGATGATATCTCCCCCTTGCAAGCATCATAAGTAGGCTTGGTAGTGTGAGGCATCTTTGTTGTTGGTGTTAATCACATTTTCATCCTACTGTATGAGTGGGACAGTATTTTTGTAAGTGTATCATGTGACGTTGAGTCGTTCTAAGTGAACCCAAGTGATGTTGCAAAACAAGAAAAGAAAGAAAGGAAATTATCCTAGTTTTTTTGTCTTGTGTTTTGGTCTTGTGTGTGTGGGCATTACATAGACAATGATGTAAGTATCAAGTAAGGATTTATTATTAAATATAATAAATAAAGTAGGAACAAACAATGCTAAAACAACTTTAGTAAACCAAGAAATTAAGAACATATAAGCAAGAAGCTATGTGAAGACAAGTCACGTATTTGGATGTATCTTTATTCTCATCAATGCTTCAAGAACCATTGTAAAGATAGAAAACATTATCTAGATTCTACTGAAGTATACAAAAATAAATGGAAATCATATTAACATCACACATAATATCCCACAGGGGATTCACTATGAAACCTCATGGCATATCACATGCATTCATAGGATAATGAATAATACCCCTATTTCCAAATCTACATATTAATCTTTTATTATTAACACCTCCTACCAATAAAAATTTTCAATTATAAAATACCCATTATTTTATCATATATCCAAACTACCCATTTTCGCTAAGACATTTTTTATATCCCTTTTTGTTTACACATTTTCAGTTTTGGATTCAATATCTTAATGTCTCAAAAAATAATAATTATATTTCCACTTAAAAACTTGATGAATTCATATTGGACTTGAAAAGTACAAACCCTTAATATGTGTGACTTGATGTCTCTCTTTCTTTCTTTTCTATATACACTTTTCACACCAGTCAAACTTTGTAAAGTAATATGAAGGGTCATATGGGGTTGTATTATTGTCAATTAAATTTATTAATATTCATGACATCCATTCTCATAAAAAAATTGAACCAAAAGAAAATAAATATACCTAAGAAATGGTACTATGCAGGATGTCCTAACTTTTGAGAGTTATGTAGTGTTATTATTATGGAAAAACATGTTACTTCTCTAAAAACCATGCTACTACTTTGAAAAAATATAAAATGAAAATAATATTATTTTATAACTTCTTCATCCACCCCATGACTAGTACTCTTCTCTCCTCCCCACTTTTCCACATACCCTACACTAATATATTTAAAAAAAAAATTAACCCCTTAATATGGGGTAATATATGGGTAAGTGCAACAAGTTTGGGGGCCAAAAAAGGGTCATAAGTGGACGTCATATTGCAAAAAAACAATGAAATCTCAACTTGTAGGGATTATTAGCAATGTGTGCACTCAAAATTAGAAAAATTATATAAATATGAATCGTAGCATCCGGAATCTAGTTTCTAAACTACTATTTTTTTTTTTAAAAAATAAAAAGTTTAGCTATATTAAACACTCAAAATTCAATGACTTGTTATTTAAAAAAAAACCTATAAGATTGTAGTCCGTTTGCCCGCGATTTGGATGACCAAAACTTGATTTTTTTTTCCTTTGGTGAAAAGTTAGATGCCACTGTCTATCTTGGGATGATTTTATTTTGTATTTTTTTGAGCAATATTTTTTTTATGATTTTTTCGTGAAAGTGGTCTGAAAACATTTAGAAAATGGAGCACTTTCCATTTTCCCGCCATAACTTCATCAAAAATATCAAATCAAATAATTTTTTTTAACATGTATAGAATTTTTCCATGCTTGGGATGGTATAGGTTTTATCACATTTTGATAAGTGAAACAAAAGTTGCAATCTTAAACGTAGACATGAACATTCACAGGAAAAAATGTCTTAAAGACCTATTATTAGTAAAAAATTATAAAATGATATTTATCTTATTCTATTCACTTTAAAATCAATATTTCTATGAAGCTAACAGTCTCCCTATGTGATGGTACCATTTTTGTGACATGTTTTCAATTTTTCAAAGATGGTTCAAGTCTACGAAAAAAATTTGAATTTTTTTGGCCTTTTACACACCATAATGACCTCCCATAGCTCGGAGTTCAAGAAAAAAAGATATTTTCTGAGCCTTAGGGTCGACTTGATGATCAAATATAACCACGATCATTTTTATAACAAACACCATGATCGTGGTTTATAAAGCATGATCACGATCACA
Organism: Taxus wallichiana var. yunnanensis; assembly: GCA_018340775.1. NCBI lineage: Eukaryota > Viridiplantae > Streptophyta > Pinopsida > Cupressales > Taxaceae > Taxus > Taxus wallichiana. The sequence goes on along the minus strand of CM031238.1, from coordinate 431,403,772 downwards.
CCGTTCTTAAATCATATTTACACACATCCCAATGTTTTAATTACCATGTGATTTTTATTTTGACCTTACCGCATGAATTTTTGTAAATTTCACCTTATGTTTTTCTTGTTATGTCAGGTTTATTTTTACTATTTTTCTTATCATCGTCCTAAGTAAAACATCATGGGAGATAAGAAACAAAGTCAAAAAGTAAATTAATAAGTAAAAAAACCAAGGAATTAGGCAAAAAATTTCAAAATGTTGAGCGAATGTGAAATATTCATGAATCAAGAAGAGGTTCATCTTCAACCCCTACTATCAGTAAGCAATGAGGAACCATGTAATGTTTTTACCATGTTGAAGTTGAATTAAATACTCATGATGAAGATGGTTTTATTATCAATGTTGAAGAAGAATTAAATACTCGTGATGTAGTTATTGTTGAAATTGAGGAGACAATGAAAATGTGAATCAAGAAAATTCATTTTAAACCGTAGACAACCAAAATTTGACAAAAACACCTCTAGGATTTTACGTAAGAAACCTAATTATTTTATTGAAATTGATGAATTTTTTTGAAACCAATGTCTAAAAATTTTCTAAATGGCAAATTAGAAGAAAATCCACTTTGAAATTTGGGATAATCATTTTGAAATTTTAAATGATTCCCAAAGATGTCAGTTGTTGATTAGTTTGATGAAATTTAATAAAATGAGACCTACATTAAACACCTTAGGATTGAAACATCTAATATACGTGGTCAAACCTCTACAATTATTGAAAACCTTCATGATGCATATCACACTATTGGTGTCAAGAGATGCACTAGGGATAGTAATATTATGCATTGTGTACTTGCTACTAGTGTTGTAAGTGAATCAATGAAAAAAATAGCGTTTGATTAGGAAAACAAGTCAATGTTGAAAGTTAATCAAAAAAATCTAATGAAAATAATTGAAAGACATAATATCCTTCAATCACTCAATAACACTAATTTTTGGGCATTTTCTGCTAGAGCACCATGTAAAGACAAAGATATATTTGATGTTATAAGAGATGTTATTTAATTTTGGCATGATAACACTAGAGTTTCACCTAATACAAGAGATGTTGTAAAACAAAGAGTTGGTTCTACTAATCACAAACCACATCCAAAGAATTTCTTAGATATGACTCAAACTCAATTTTTCATAAGTTTGAACAAGAGCATCTAGAAATTAAAATTAGTCAACATTTTTTTGAAATGTTGAAACCATTCTATGTGAAAATCAACCACGCTCGCACCACTTGTTGTTGTAGGAAACATGTTGAATTTGTGATGCATTATGCTAATTTTTTATGTATTCGTTTCTAATTTCATTATGAAACTATATTACCGGAATGTGGTGTTTAAGTTCCACCAATATCTTCTAGGGATTTCATTCCTACGATATTTTGTGAAAAGAAGTTGACAATTTTTTTATAGTCAAATTGTTTAGATGGAAGTTGTGGTACATGCAGTGGATTACCTAAATTGGAAAGTTGCATCCATGAGAAAATTGAAGGTGCAATAGGACATAATTTAGTTGAGTTTGATAAATATAAATTAGTACCATACCAATTGAAAGATGGAAAGGAGTCTAAATGGTGTGAGCTAGTTACAGAACATATGCCTATTTTTCAATTTATGAGAAAATTTAAGGATGAAATTGTTTATGAGTATGTTAGGCATACACACATAGCTCAATAGTTGGATGAATGGTTCAAGGACACCTTTCCTATTGGTACTATTGTTTTAGTGGTTTATTTTATAGAAAACTACACATTGTAACCACAAATGAAGGTTCAATCGTAATATTACAACTCAAGACAAGTTGCCATTTTTGTGCATATAGCATTTATAAATTCTCTTGATAGTACAGAGAATGATCATATTTTTTAAGAGAGTACCACTTTTATATCAATGATGATCGTACTCATTCTACTGAATTTTGCAAGGGTGTTTCTAGTTATTTTATGGAAACTTGTCTAATAGGGACATCGCTTTAAACAACATTATATACAATTAAATAATTACACGTATTAGTTTAAGAATGCATGAATATTTTATTGGATGATACGATGCATGTCAAGATGGGTTTGAAACATATTTGTAAGTTTCACTAAGGCTGGACATGGAAAAAGAGAGCATGACGGTGCAGGGGCATGTGTGAAAAGAGCTCTTGCAAGAGAAGAGTTGAAGTACAAAAATGGTACTAAATCAAAGATGTAAAGAGCATATTGGAATGGTGTATTGACAACATGGCAAAAGGTTCTCAAGAAAATTTTACATTTCACATATATTTTTAATTGATAGAGGAACAAAAATTGCTAACTACAGGATTATATGACACTCACGAGGGTCTAGTGATATACACACATTTTGTAGCTCAAGCGATTTTCGTGGGCCACATGAACAATAAATTTGACATGTTTTTGTGCATCTTGTATCAAATTTTCACTGCTTGAGTGTGATTCACAAGAATGGGTGGATGGATGGATTTTAGGCCTCTAACTCCGTTTCCTAGTTATCAACCTCCACAGGGCATTACGAGTTGTTTCTCTGAGATGAAATTACAACATCCAAGGACTTTGACTGAAATTTTGATTTTATTGCAACAAGGTAAATGGTTATTTAAAATTTTTGTATTGAGTTATTTCCATTGAAATTTTAAAATGTAATTTAAATTTGAGTTGAAACCTTTATTTTTAGTAAGACATATGTTTGTAGTTATTGCAAGAGAAGACAATGAAGAAGGAACAGACTATTTCTTATGTCATTTTATCGAGGAAAGAAAGAAGTTGACTTCTCTTGTTATAGATGGAGAAGATATTGAGTACCCTATAAGGTCAATGGTAGTTACTAGAACTTGGCTTCAATAGTATCTATTAAAAAACTCCTCTATTTGGGTGTTTGAAGACTTTGAGACACATAGAAAAATACTCTTATATTTGCATATAGTTCTAACGACAAATATTCAGTTGTATAGATATCAAGGAAGGCCTAATAACAAGATTATTTGAAAGGTTCGAGAGTCGATCATGAAGCAATCTTGTCTACTATTGAGTAGATCTGATCCTCGATGGTTCATTGGAATAAATTTACGTGCTCATTGTAGTATATATATTTCTTTGAAGTGTTTAAATTTTTCAACTTGAGATAATTTGTGTATTTTTTTATATCTAGTATTGTGTATAATAATTGTTTAAATTTGTGTATTGTGTATATATCTAGTATACATAGTTTTTATTCAACTTATAATTCTTTGACTAGTTTCAACTTATAATTCTTTGACTAGTTCATTTTAAAGTATGTTAGTGGTGCCGTTTGAAAAGCTTGGACATTTTCACATCCCGATGGTGAATTTGAAATGACTTTACTTTGAGCTTGTCTAATATATAATTTTTCTTTGAATTGTTTAAACTTGTTAGTTCTAGATTCAATTTCATATATTTTATTAAATTTGTATATTTTGTATATATCTAGTATGGTTTTGATTTGAAACTTAAATTTATTTGAATAACACTTTTATGCAGGTTAAATTGGTGTCGGAAAAGCTTCCACCTTCACGTGGTTGGCACTATTAGTAGAGAATTTTATATTTTCAAAGCTAAGTGAAGATTTCATTTTTATACAAGAAAAAGAGAAGTAATTAACAACGATTTATGTACCTATGGAGGGTTTTTGGCTTAAGGAGGTATCCCAAACCACTTTTAGAGCTTAGAGAACCAAAAAGACACCCCAAGTGTTTACAAGACCATCCCTATGTGTGTGCACAATTTGGTTATGTGCCATGACCCACCGTTTGCAAAATATAGCATTTGTGACCTTACACCTGGCTCAAACCACACTATTTCACGTGTTTGCAAATAATAGGGAAGCGAGAGCACCGATTGATACGGAAAAAAATTGAGACAAGATATTGTATAGGGTCCTTACACACCGAAGTGTAGGATCCAACGAGACATCTCTGGCATGTACCACCTAGTCCGAGTAGTCACCCGTCAAGTTGAATCTCCTACAATGTCTTAAGGATCTTAAAGGACTATGCTCGAACGAAGTATCCATAGAATTACCTAGACTTTTCGTGCACCAAAATGAAACCTCCTCTAGAATTCACTTGGCCACCCAAAGTGTTGGTATATTCGTTTCGGTGCCATGACCCACCATTTGTAAAATATAGCATTTGACAACCTTACACTAACTCAAACTGCACTATTTCAAGTGTTTGCAAACAATAGGGCAGCGAGAGCACCGATTGGAGAAAAAAATTGAGACAGGATATTGTAGAAGGTCCCTACCCCAAGGTGTAGGATCTAACAAGAGGTCTCTAGGTGTCGTGAGTCTAAGTAGTCACTCGTCAAAGTTGAACAGTTTTTTTGCCTCAGGGCTCTTAAGGGGCTACGCCCAAATGAAGTAGCCTAGACGTGTTTATGTAGTCATTTCAGTGCCACAAACCACCATTTGCAAAATATAGCATTTGACAGCCTTACACTAGCTCAAACAACACTATTTCGCATGTATGCAAATGATAGGGCAACGAGAGCACCGATTGGAGAAGGAAAAACCCGAGATAGCCCTTCAGAATCTTTCTAAACTCCCTGTGCCGAAGAAGGAGGGAGCAAGCTTTGAGAAAGTGCGAGAAGGTCAGGTCAGAAAGCAAGTAGTTTGGGGAAGGTCAGCAAGAAAATTGTGAAAATTGTGAAAATCGGCTAAGTCCTGGTCCAGCACAAGGTGGGACGAGTGGGACAAAGGTACGCGAACCGCCCGAACCGGCCGAAATGAGTCCAGGCGGCCCACAAAGCAAATGGGACAAGTGGGACAGAAGTACGCGGCGGGCGCGAAAAGCCGATCCAGCCGAGGAGAAAAATTGGCTAACTGCTGAAGAGGGTAGCATTCGGGACGAGTGGAACAAATGGACGCGAAATGCCCGAACCGGCCGGATCGCGCGAAAACAGTACAAGGAGCCCAAAAGCAATTGGGACGCGCGGGCCAGAAATGCCCGAACCGGCCGAACCGGCCGAAAAGAGTCAAGTCAGTCCGAAGCAAAGTGGGACAAGCGGGCCAAAAATGCCCGAACTGCCCGAACCGGCCGAAATGAGCACAAAGGGCCCAAAATCAAATGGGACATCCGGGACAAATGGAGGCGAAGTACGCGTAGGAGCCGAATCAGCCGAGGACCAATCAGAAGCTGCCACGTGTCCTCACAAGAGAAAAGTCAAAAAGTCAATGGGCGAGTTTTCGAGCACCGATCCGAACCAATGGGATAGTGCCACGTGTCCCAGCTAGGGCCCACAAGGAAAATTCAAAAGACAGCCCGCCGAAAAGCAGAAGAGAGAGAATTATTCAGCGAATCAGAGCATGCCACGTGGCATCCAAGTGGCAGTGCGCGGGAAAATATTTCAAAATCCGTTTTCACCTGTTCCGTGCCCTAAATCTTCAGATCGACATATCTTTCGATCCAGAGCTCGGATTTGCACGTTCTTGATATCAACGGAAAGCTTATGAGATTCTCTACACGTTTCCAAGGTCAATCTTGCATTTTGGTTCAGTTTGGAGGATGAAAATTGAGAAACGCCTCTGGCGCGAAATAACAAGCAGAGGTAATGCTTCAACAACCACTTTAATGCAGCAAACAACCCGCCGCTTCTGTTAGACAAACCGCCGCTTTGCCAGAACCCGCCGCTTCTGCCATGATGGACGAATTAAATGCAACCTAGAGGTGGTTGGGGCAGATTTCGAATTCCTCTCTCTTTGCTCTCCCATTCTTCCTATAAATTGTAAGGAGGGGTTTCTTTCTAAGGTGGGACATTTCCGCTTTGCACCCTCCCTTCTCTCCTGTTCATAAGAAGATTTGTGGAGTTTTCAAACCTCCCATATAGACTGTAACACCGTTTTTTGCCTTTTGGCCATTGCAATGTATTGAATCTATCCTTGAGCAATATATATATGTGTCTGTGGTTACTTCTAAACCCTCTTACATATTTATTACTGTCATTCTTGATCTTTCATTGCATTTTTGCTATCTGTGCATGATGTTGTGTTACATCTACATGATCTGTGTTAAATTTGGCAAAGCATATGTTCTTCATTCCTTGGTGCATCACCTCTATTAGCTTAGATTTATTTTATGCATCTTCTTTCCTTGTCTCCTTGGCAAATTAGATTAGATTTTGAGGAAAACCCTCTGCATATTTCGTATGCACCTGAACAGAGGAATAGGAACCAGCCTTTCTCTGGAGATTCCTTTCTCACTCTTCAAGTCCCACACTTGGAGAAAGGATTCAATGTTGATGCAATCACACTGGATATTAGTAATCAACCTAGAAACCTGATCAATACCCAGGGGTGCTGTGATTTTGCACTAACAGTTTTGGCACGCCCGGTGGGACAGAGGTCTCATTTCTATTTGCAGCAAGGTTGATATGCATCTGCTGCAATTTTCTTGCTTGAAAAGAGCTATTATTTGCATATCTGGCGACTCCAAGGGGAGGAATCAACTGGTTCCAGCAGTCAGCCCTAAAAGCTTATGAGAAGAATCACAAGATCAAGAGCTGGAGAAGAGGAAGTGCTGTTTGAATACCTGCAACTATCTCCAAGAAGAAGGCAAAGAGGAAGAAGGATTCAAAGGTCTCCATCTCCACCAAACAGAACTCTCTCAACTCCTCCACCTGAGCGGCCTTTCTTTCAATATACAAGGATTTTAAGACCAATCAGAATGGCGCAACCAGTGAACCCCTATGTCAACTTCACAGGCAGCAGCCCACTTGCTCTCAATGCACAAAATCCAATCCCAAAGAAAGCAAGACCAAGAACATTCCATACTTTACTGGAGAAAATCAGACCACTCCTGGCGATCATGTCAAGGACATTGCTAACATTTGTGCAATCCATGAGATCGACGAGATGCAAGTAGTCACAAATCAGTTGCGCTCTTCATTCAAGGGGAAAGCATTGCAATGGTTTAGGAGCCTTGGAGCTGGCTCTATCACAAACTGGAATCAGCTGTGTATTGCACTTCATAATCAATTCGGAGAGAAGGGAGACAACTTGTCTCTTTTGGAGCAGCTGACAACCATCAAGAGAGCTTCCAATGAGCAGCTAACTGATTTCAACTTCAGATTTCAAAGATCTTGGGATAGAATTCCAGTAGCAGTCAGACCAACAGCAGAAGGTGCTTTTCTATACTACCTTAAAGCTTTAAATTCTGATATTTCTATATTGATTCAATCCATGGGAGGCACAACTATCCCTGCTGCTTATAATATTGCCATTAGAGCTGAAAATTGTCTGATTCAAGCTGGCAAGCTATCTCCTAGGCCTCCAATGCCATTATATCCAAGCTTAGAGAGCCCAAGTACTAGTCAGGCACCTGTCTTAGCTCCTTCTCCCATTCCTAGAAATCAGAGTTCAAATGAAGCTTCCACTTCATCTCCAAGTGCCCCAAATGAGCTTCAAGAAGTCATGAAGCAACTGCAAAATTTAGGTAATGAGCTGGTCACACTCAAGAGGCAGCAAGCTCAAGGTTTTAGACCTTCGTATCAGCCTCAAGCTCAACCGAATAGGCAGCCATATCAGCCTCAAAGACCACCTAATCCAGCCACAAATATGAATCAAACAAGGCCTCCTGCCAATAGACCATTCCAGCCCTATAATCCAAATGCCATATCTGCCTCTAAGGCATTAGTACCAGCACAAAACAACATTGCCCAGGAGTATGATTGGTGTTTTCCATGTAATGAACCCCATAATCAATCCATGTGCTATAATGGTGCTCTAACCCAAGCTTTAATGGTAACAAGTGCTGGTGTGGAGGGTGAGAGTAGTCAAGAAAACAGCCAACAACAAGAAACATTCCAACAGCAATCAGCCCCAAATGATACCACGTTGGTAAATTGGCAAGCAGAGGATTTCTGTGGCATGAATCAGATAGTTTCTCAGGGTGTTGCTGCCAACACAAGGTCAAAAAGGAGAAATTTGGGTGAAGAACAGCCATTAGTCCCAGCCAATCCTCAACCTCCCACAGCTCCACAAATGATTGGCAAGCAAAACCCAGTTTCAAATGCACAAGGGCAGACAAAAACAGCCCCTAGGCCAAATCAAATGCCAGCTGTTGCTGCCCATATTCAAGGGGCAAATGTGCAAACCAAGGGACAGCAGAGAGATCCTTCATCACCATTCAGTATCATTGATCAGATGAAGAAGACAAACGTCAATATATCTATGTGGGAATCCCTATCCATCCCAGGCCAAAGAAATCTGCTGCAAGCTGCCATAAAGGATTGGCCAACTTCAAATCAGCAGGTTCAAAGGCAAGACAAAGTGCTTACAAATGCTGCCCAGCCTGAAGGAAATCATGGAACACAACAAGGTAGAATGCTGAAGCCCCCCCCTTTCTATGTTTCGTTAATTATTGGAAATCAGCTAGTGCATAACTGCATGATAGACTCTGGGGCAAGTAGCTCAGTAATGCCTAAACAGATAGCTGATCAGCTAGGGCTCCAGTATGAAATAACATCTAAGGGAGTAGTGCAGCTGGATGGGACAGCAATAGCAACAGTTGGAGTGATTAAAAATTTGAGTCTTACCTTGCATGCATGTCCAAATGTTGTTGTCTTACAAGATATATCAGTCATAGACCTTCCACCACTCTTTGCCCTCTGTTTGTCAAGGGACTTTACTGCCAAGATTGGGGGATATTTGTCCGCTGATTGGTCACACATGCTGTTCAGAACGAGGTATGGAACTAAAGCTACAATTAGGTCGGAACCTATTGCAGATTTCCACATTGAGCCCTATACTCCAAGTCATATTAATACCAATTGCTCAGCATTTGATCAAGAAGATCACCTTGGCACTGATGAAGCTGACACTAAGGTTGGAAGTATCCCAGATTTGACTCTTGATGAATGGGCAAGCAAGGTGCATGCTTTTGATCCTTATCAAGAAGTAGAAGAATCTGAGCTAGGGGTCTATTGTATACACGAAGAAAGTCAACCTATTCCTAACATCACCAAGCCAAGCCACAAGGATGACAATGAGGTATGGCAACTGTTTTTTGATGGATCAAGGAGTAGACAAGGCGCAGGAGGTGGAGCCATGCTTATTTCACCTCAAGGAGTAAAGTATTATTCAGCTTTTAGATTTCAATTTGCATGCTCCAATAACACTGCTGAATATGAAGCCTTGGTGCAAGGGATGCATTGGGCAATAAAGAGAAAAATAAATAACTTGCAAGTGTTTGGGGACAGTGAGCTGATTGTAAATCAGGTCAAGGGACAGCATGCTGCCAAAAATGATCTACTCAGATGCTACAAAAACAGGGTGTGGGACCTCATGGAAGATTTTGAGGCTTTCAGCATCAAGGCCATTCCCAGAAAAGAGAATCAAGTCACCGACAAAGCATAGAAGAGTTGGGGGGGCAACCTTTGACATTGTAGAAAACATTCAACAAGACAAGGTACAGCCAAACATCCACGTGATTGTGAGGCCTTCAGTGCCGGATAACGATGTCAATTGGCAAGTATTTGAGAATGACCAGCAAATCATCCACTTCTTTAAGCAAGAAGAAGCTTCGAGTTCTCACTAAAAATCAAGAGAAGTCAAACAAAGAATATGGTGACCAGTGATACAAACCGAGAACTCGACAAGCTGCCCAAGGGACTTGTCACCTGGAGTCCATTTTTAACCCCAATGATCAGTTTAGAAAGGAGAAAGCAAATATTCAGGTCAAGAGGGAAGATTCGGTATCCATCTTGGTAAAAGAGAACAAGCCATCGCAAATTGGAAAAAATGACAACCGAGCAAGAGAGATATGAGTTCATACAGCCTTTGTCAAGAATTCCCGACGTGTTTGCTTGAGCTATGAAGACTCAAGGGCTTCAATCCCAACTTAGCTCAAAGATACCATCGAGTCGATCCAAATACTAAGCCTCACAGCAGCAAACAGAGACCACCAATCCACACATGGAGCCTCTCATGAGGAAAGAATTGGACAAGCTGATTGAGTCAAGCAATTATATTCCCAATCAAGCATTCTAGTTGGGTCACAACTTAGTTCCAAATGTAAAGAAAAGTGGAGAGATCAGGCTATGTGTTGACTTCAGAGATTTGAATAGAGCCTCTCTCAAGGACCATTATCCACTCCCTTCCATGGAGCAAATATTGCAGGTTGTAGCTGGGTCAGAAAGGTTTTCGCTGCTTGATGGATACTCAGGCTTCAATCAAATTATGGTGAAGGAGGAAGACCAGTTCAAGACAGCCTTCACAACCAAATGGGGCACATATGCTTACAAGAAGATGCCATTTGGACTGTCGAACGCCGGAGCAACATTCCAGCGAGCTATGGATATGGCATTCAAAGGCTTGATTAACAAGATAGTGCTGGTATACCTAGATGATATCACTGTCTTCTCAAAGAATGCTGCAGACCATCTCTTTCACCTCAGGCAAGTATTTCAGAGGTGTAGAAAGTTTGGAGTGTCTTTAAATCCTAAGAAGTGCATCTTTCTTGCACATGAAGGGAAACTTCTTGGCCATATTGTCTCCAAGGAAGGATTAGCAATTGATCCAGAAAGGGTTGAAGCCATAAGAGCTCTGCCATTGCCAAGTCACAAAAAGGCTCTTCAAAGTTTCCTGGGAAGGATAAACTTTGTTCGGAGGTTTGTCCCAAATTTTGCAGCCCTTGTCAAGCCCATCACCAAAATGTTAAGAAAAAACATGGCTTTCAAATGGACGGCAGAAGGCAAGGAGAGTTTTGAAGCAATCAAAGAAGCCATCTCCCAGGCACCCACTCTCATCAACCCGGACTTTTCCAAGGATTTCATCCTCTATGCATTTGGGGGTGATGACACTATTTCTGCCATTTTGGTGCAACAGAATAAAGATAATGATGAACAGCCAATTGCCTTCTTTAGCCAAAGCCTAAATGACTGTGAATTGAGGTACTCTTTTATTGAAAAACATGTGCTTGCAGTAGTCAGGAGCTTGAAGAAGTTCAAGCATTTAATCTCAAACAACAAGGTCCAGTTGCTGGTCTCACATGCTGGGGTTAAGGACTTCCTCCTCAACAAGGATTTGAATGAGAAAAGGGCAGGATGGATCACCCGTGTCATGGAGTATGACATTGAGATCAAGATCACCAAGCTGGTAAGAGGCAAGGGTTTGTGTGAGCAGCTCGCTTCCAAACAACTAAACAACCCAGAAGATAAAGAAGACGCTGTCCTGCTTTTACAAAATGATCAAAAACAGGAAAATGATGATGAGTCCATTCCCTGTTGGACTCAAAATATGATACATTTCCTACAGACGGGCATGTGCCCTCTAGAAATGAGCAAAGCAAGAAGAAGACACTTCAGGTTGCAGGCTATTCCATATACCATCATTGATGGAGTTTTGTTCAAGAAGGATGTCAATGGAGTGCTGCTGAGATGCATTAACACAGGTCAGATTCAAAGGGTATTAAAGGAGTTTCATGATGGACCAGCTGGTGGCCATTTTGCACCAAGAGTGACAGCTCTGAAAATCATGAAGGCTGGTTATTATTGGCCTAAAATCTTTAGTGATTGCTATGCATGGATCAAGAAATGTAAGAATTGTGCATTCTTCACAGGAAAAGAGAGACTTGCAGCCCTCCCATTGCATCCAATCTCAGTTGACCAGCCATTCATGCAATGGGGTTTGACTTCATCGAATCATCAATCCCACCCGAGCCAAGGGCACAAATGGATTTTGACACCACGTACTACTTCACCAGATGGACAAGGCAAAGCAGGCACTCAAAGAGGCGAATGAGTCTAGCATCTTGGACTTTTACGAGGGGATAACTACCAGATTTGGTGTGCCTGCTACAATAGTCTCTGATAATGCATTGGCATTCATTGGATCTAAAATTACTGAGTGGGCTGTCAAGAACGGGATCTACCTCAGCACTTCATCAAACTATTACCCTCAAGGTAATGGCCAGGCCGAGTCTACAAACAAAAACTTGCTGAGGATCATTAGGAGGACTCTTGATGAGAATCAGAAGGCTTGGCATACCAAACTGAAGTCAGCCTTATGGGCTGATAGGATAACTCCCAAAAGGTCCACAGGTAACTCTCCATTTAGGCTTGTCTACGGAAGAGAGGCAATCTTGCCCCTGTCACTTGAGTTGCCAACGTTGGAACTCATGAAACAACTGGAATTGCTAGAGTTTGGACCCATGAAGGTGAGATATGCAGAATTGATGGAGCTGCAAGAAATCAGAGATCAGGCATTCCAAGCAATGGAAAAGGATCAGGCTTTGATCAAGAAGACCTTTGATAGGAAGGCCAAAGATAGATCTTTTCAAGTAGGAGATCTAGTATTGAAATGGGATGTGGACAGAGCAAAACCAGGAAGGCATTCAAAATTTGATGCCATTTGGAGTGGCCCATACATGGTCACAAAGTGCAAGAACAACAATGCTTTCCAATTGGCCTCATTGGATGGTGAAGAACTGCAGATTCCAGTAAATGGAATCTATCTCAAGCGTTGCTTCTAGAGGGAGTTTCACTACATCTGTAAATACTAGATTAGATTTTCTTCCCTCCAAGTGCTTGTGCACATTGTTTTGCTGTAATTAGTTTTGTTTTCCCTAAGTGCCTTGGCACAGCTTACTGTCTATGGAGATGATGCATGTCTTTGCTAAATCAGGTCACATTCCATCTTTCCCTTTGCACATTCTAAGTCAGTTTGGATTCTAACAGAATATTTGATGACTCCATGCCCAATGGATGGCTTCAGGCAACTGGCCTTTTCATCTAGCAGGCAGAATGATCCCGCTGAGTCGCCAAATTGTTATCCAAAATTCACCCCCCCGGGTAAATTTGATAACATGCATCAGGATGTCCAAATTCCAAGAAAAATGACTGATTCAGAGCAAAATCAGGTTTCTAGGGTCCCTTCAGGAATCTTTCTAAACTCCCCAGGCCGAAGAAGGAGGGAGCAAGCTTTGAGAAAGTGCGGAGAAGGTTGCAGAAAGCAAGTAGTTTGGGCCAGTAAAAATTGTGAAAATCGGCTAAGTCCTGGTCCAGCACAAGGTGGGACGAGTGGGACAAAGGTACGCGAACCGCCCGAACCGGCCGAAATGAGTCCAGGCGGCCCACAAAGCAAATGGGACAAGTGGGACAGAAGTACGCGGCGGGCGCGAAAAGCCGATCCAGCCGAGGAGAAAAATTGGCTAACTGCTGAAGAGGGTAGCATTCGGGACGAGTGGAACAAATGGACGCGAAATGCCCGAACCGGCCGGATCGCGCGAAAACAGTACAAGGAGCCCAAAAGCAATTGGGACGCGCGGGCCGAAATGCCCGAACCGGCCGAAAAGAGTCAAGTCAGTCCGAAGCAAAGTGGGACAAGCGGGCCAAAAATGCCCGAACTGCCCGAACCGGCCGAAATGAGCACAAAGGGCCCAAAATCAAATGGGACATCCGGGACAAATGGAGGCGAAGTACGCGTAGGAGCCGAATCAGCCGAGGACCAATCAGAAGCTGCCACGTGTCCTCACAAGAGAAAAGTCAAAAAGTCAATGGGCGAGTTTTCGAGCACCGATCCGAACCAATGGGATAGTGCCACGTGTCCCAGCTAGGGCCCACAAGGAAAATTCAAAAGACAGCCCGCCGAAAAGCAGAAGAGAGAGAATTATTCAGCGAATCAGAGCATGCCACGTGGCATCCAAGTGGCAGTGCGCGGGAAAATATTTCAAAATCCGTTTTCGCCTGTTCCGTGCCCTAAATCTTCAGATCGACATATCTTTCGATCCAGAGCTCGGATTTGCACGTTCTTGATATCAACGGAAAGCTTATGAGATTCTCTACACGTTTCCAAGGTCAATCTTGCATTTTGGTTCAGTTTGGAGGATGAAAATTGAGAAACGCCTCTGGCGCGAAATAACAAGCAGAGGTAATGCTTCAACAACCACTTTAATGCAGCAAACAACCCGCCGCTTCTGTTAGACAAACCGCCGCTTTGCCAGAACCCGCCGCTTCTGCCATGATGGACGAATTAAATGCAACCTAGAGGTGGTTGGGGCAGATTTCGAATTCCTCTCTCTTTGCTCTCCCATTCTTCCTATAAATTGTAAGGAGGGGTTTCTTTCTAAGGTGGGACATTTCCGCTTTGCACCCTCCCTTCTCTCCTGTTCATAAGAAGATTTGTGGAGTTTTCAAACCTCCCATATAGACTGTAACACCGTTTTTTGCCTTTTGGCCATTGCAATGTATTGAATCTATCCTTGAGCAATATATATATGTGTCTGTGGTTACTTCTAAACCCTCTTACATATTTATTACTGTCATTCTTGATCTTTCATTGCATTTTTGCTATCTGTGCATGATGTTGTGTTACATCTACATGATCTCGTTAAATTTGGCAAAGCATATGTTCTTCATTCCTTGGTGCATCACCTCTATTAGCTTAGATTTATTTTATGCATCTTCTTTCCTTGTCTCCTTGGCAAATTAGATTAGATTTTGAGGAAAACCCTCTGCATATTTCGTATGCACCTGAACAGAGGAATAGGAACCAGCCTTTCTCTGGAGATTCCTTTCTCACTCTTCAAGTCCCACACTTGGAGAAAGGATTCAATGTTGATGCAATCACACTGGATATTAGTAATCAACGAAATTTACATGGATGACTTCACTATCCATGGCTCCACTTTTGATGAATATCTAAACAATCTTGAAAAAGTATTAACTATATGTGAGCAGCACCAACTCTCCTTGAGTCATGAAAAATGTTTGATTATGGTTGATCAAGGAATTGTCTTAGGTCATCATATTTCTACCAAAGGAATACAAGTCGACCCTAGAAAGATTGAGGTAATAACTAAGTTACCTATGCCAACGAATCAAACTAACATTAAGAGTTTCCTTAGACATGTAGGGTATTATAGGTGGTTCATCAAAAACTTTAGTAAAATTAACGCACCTATGTTTTCTTTACTGATGAAATATTATGTTTTTGAATGGTCTTCTCAATTTAACTAGGCTTTCGAGATTATCAAAGAGAAGGTAACCATCACTTCACTCTTGAGAGGACCTGATTGGGGAAACCTTTCGATATTCACATGGATGCATATTATACAAACATGTGATCTATTCTTAGACAAAAATATGAAGAAGATAAAATGTATGTCATTTCTTTTATCAACAAGAATATGAACCCTATATAGAGAAACTACACAACCATGGAAAATGAATTTTTAGTTGTTGTTTACTCCCTGAATATATTTAAACATTACATTACTAGGTACAAAATATTTGTTTATACTGACCACTTGGCCATAAGATATTTGATAAATAACCAGTAGTTGGGGGATGGATTATTATATGGTTACTCTTGTTACATGAGTTTAATATGGCCATTATTGATAAGCTAGGAAAAAATAATGTTACTATTGATTTTATTTCAAGATTAAATGTTTCAGGTGATGAAGAAGTAGTCCAAGATCATTTTTCGGATGAAAATTTGTTTGAAGTATCAACTCAACCTCCATGTTTTGCTGATCTTGTAAATTATCTAACTATAAGGAAGTTTCCTTCCTATTTTACTAATAAAGATCAATTAATATTAGTTAAAAATAGTGCAACATATAAGTGGTCTAATGGAATTTTATTCAAATGTTGTCCCGATATGGTTCTTCGCAGTGTGTGTTCGTGAGGATGAATTATATGACATACTTGATTGTTTTTCATGATGAGCCTAGATGAGGACATTACTCAGTGAAGAGGAAAATTCAAAAAGTCCTTAGAGCTTGGTATTACTGGCCTTCTCTTCAAAAATATGTCAAGAAGTATGTATGACAAAGCAGTGATGCATGTCAAAGAATGGAAAAGCCTACATCGTCCAAGTAAATGCCTCTCAACCCTCAGTTGGTCTTAGAAACATTTGAGAAATGGGGAATTGATTTCATTAGACCTTTTGATCCCCCATCCTCTGGGAAAGAGTACCTATTGGTGTGTATTGAATATGTCACAAAATGGGCTGAAGTTCAAGCACTAGTATCTGCTAATGAGGATGTTTTTGGTGACTTTCTGTACAATCGTATAATGCTAAGATTTGGCACCCCTAGAGCAATTGTATCTGATCAAGGGCCTCAATTTGTGTCTAACATGATTGAATATTTTCTATAAATCTACCAAATCAAGCACAAAAATCGTCACCATATCACCCCCAATCTAATAGGCAGTGGAAGTCACAAATAGAGAACTTGAGAACATTTTGACCAAAGTGGTCAATGTGGACAAAAAAATTGGGTACCAAAACTCCCAGAAGCGGTATGGGCCTATAACACAACCTAGAAGACTACTACTGGATTCTCCCCTTATGAATTGGTATATGGGAAAAATCCACTGTTACCTGTGGAATTCAAGTTGTGAACATGGAGAACAACATTAGAAATTAGAATCGAATTTGATGAAGAAAAACACACGAGAGTGATGCAAAACTTTGAATGAATTAGATGAAATGAGATTGGAAGCACAACAACAAAAACAATTTATCCAACATAAGAGAAAAACATGGCATGACACTTGTATCAAATATATGAATTTTAACAAGGGGGAATGGGTCTTACTTTTTGATTCAAAATATCAATAGTTCAAAGGCAAGCTGCAAACAAGATGGTTGGGACCATACCAAATCAAAAACATTTTTATAACGGCTATGTGAGATTAGTTCCAATTGATGGAGACAACAAAATCTTCTTGTGAATGGACATAGACTAATGATGTATCAAGGTCCTCTGGATAAGGAAACCTTCACAAAGATATGTTGTTATGCAAGAAAAAGGATTCAAAGGGAGGTGCTCACTCCTCCTATCGGAGGGATTGTTTTTTGAATTTGAATAAAGGAATATTTTCATGCTTTTGATATTCTTCCTTAGATGTTTTGTTTTCAATAATGCAAAAATATTCATTTTTTGAATGAACACTAATCACATTTTATATAAGATTATAGGATGCGAAATCTATGGATATTATGTAGGTGAGATGGCAAGTGTAAGTACATTTTAGTTCACTATTGATATTTCCTTTTGAAGTGATTACCCATTTCATGTACCTAGAATGATTAAATCACTACACAATGTTCAATGCATTTATTGGGAATATCATTCCAAATCTTAAGATACGGAGTGGGGTGTAATGAGTCATAACTACTAAGGAAACCACATGTGTCAAGTTTCTATGAAGAGTATGCACTACTTTATAGAACAAACAAATTTTCATGCTACTAAAATTTTCACCGACTACAAACAACTAAAATATTGTGGTGTATTTCAAATTGTGACTCGCTAATCACTTCCGTCTCGTTAGTTTGTGCATTTTGTAACGCTTGGTTAAAACAACCAACTTGAGAACCAAGAATAACTCGGGTTTAGTTAGAAAAATTATGGAATAGTTTTATTTTGTTTAAGAGTGTTAACAACTAGGTTATAAAACAACAGAGTTAACAACAAGCTTTAAGAACATTTTAAATTACTAGCTTGTACTTTTCTTACGTCAACATCTATTAAAGGTCACAAGGTCAAAATTTAGTGTCAGAAGGTTTAAAAGGTTAAGAGGGTAATTTCTCACCACCCCCTACTCACTAACAGGATCAAAGAATGCACTTTATTTTTCTCCTAATTAACATCATCAAAACTTTCCTAAATCATTCCCATTGGATAGGAATTTTTCTCACCTTTCCAACCATATAAAGAAGTCCTCCTAACTCCTTATATTTTTCAAGTTATGGGCGTATGGACTTTAGGGGAGAAATTTTCCCAAGGGATAGTCTACGGGCCTAGGGAGGAAAATTTTCCCCATGCGTGGGATGGCGGGATGGGGAAGAACTTTGTGGAATTTTCCTCCTTTATCACAAAAACATAAATCACCTTCGCTCGCCCACGATCCTGATGAGGGAGACACATGCCGTGCCCCGGTTGGTTGGGAGACTGGTAAATGTTAACTTATGAATTTTTTTTCAAATTTGATCTTATACTTTCTCGACATGTCAAATAGACATGGAGACTTGTTTTTAGGTGGATTTAGGAAGGGTTCCAAGATCAAATTTGTTAGAAAGAGTTACAATTGAAGTTGTTTTACACCATTGGGCAACAGATCGATCAGTACAAAGATTTGATTTTAATTTACATAGTTCAAGGTGTTTCTTAAGTGTTAAAGTCAAATTGAGTTCCTTAGAACTTACTATGTATAAGTTTTGATGTTTCATTTGTTATCTATTGTTACAGTTTGAATTGCTCATTTCAATAAATCATTGCAAGATTGAAATTTAAAACAGAGGTCCATCTCTAAATGATCTATTAACCATTTATTTGTTTTTGTATGGATGTTTGTTTCCATTTTAGTCTAGTGCATTAAATTGATTCAAACAACAATTTAATAGTCAATATGCAAAGTCTGATTTCCAAATTTTAACCTATTTCAAACAAAATAGAGAATTGTCTTTTCTTCACACGTATTCCTAATTTTCAAGAGAGATCCAAACATAATAGATGATCAATTCCAATGCAACAATGTAAGTTGAGAAAGATAGTGCAATCCTTTATTGATTATCAAATACAACTTTACAAATTTTCCTTTCCATTTGGTTTCAAAATACGGTTTACAAGATACATATCATCATCCTTTCATATTTCATCTTTCAACATTCCAAATAGAGGTTTCCTATTGCAAGTAAAACACAGATTTCCAATGGAAGAGACATCATATGAACAAGGTAAAACACTTTCATTGCTTCAATTGAATTTCTTACAACTTCTTATCGAAGTATTTATAGAGTAAAACATACAAGCACATATCATTCCTTCCCAATTCTTTCCACATTCAGAAAATAGATCTTAACTCTTTTACATTTCAATTTCAACTTTCATTTGACAATACCAAGTATCTTTCCAAATCAATTAACATACAAATCATCCACTTCAAGTGGGAAAGGTTACAATGATTTCCACAACAATAAGGGACTGTCAAACTGTCCATTTTCTTGCTCCTAACAACAACATGCTAGTTTTCTTCATCTTCCAAATTGATCACAACAAAGGTAGGGGAGAGGCAACGCTCCACCCAACCAAGATACGTAATGATAAGGGAGAAGCCATCCTTCCCCATTGGCCCCTGAGCCCCAACCATAATGAAATAAGAGATGAGATTCAACTCATGGCAACAAGGCTTCCATAAAACACACAAGCAACATTTTCACATTTAAAAAACATAGTTCAAGAAGAATGTAGTTCACCACTACATTATATACATGCAAACAAAACTGAGTCTTCTTCTAAGTAAGCCAACAAGAGTAAGGAACTATGGGGAACTAACGATGCCTCCAAATGGGAAATGGGAATCAACCTAAGTAACCCACCAAAATAATTCATCTTCCATACCCTTATGCCCCCCCAAACTTCCTCCTTATGTCCCATCAAAGTTTCTCCCTTATTCCCCCCCAAGAGTAAGAAATGCAAGCTATTTATTTTCCATGGTGGATCCCAATCCCAAACTCCTTCCATAATAAAATGATTCCATTGGCATTCCATTATGCCCCCAATATGAAATCCCCATAGCCTTCTCCTACACCATATCCTAAGCAGTCTACCCAACCAACCAACAAACACATAAAACATTCACCATTTCATACATGCATGGAAAGAGAAAGAAGCATTTTAAAAGGGTAAAGTCCCTACCTCTCCATAATGGAGTTTGTTCCAAGATCAACAAGATTCCCAATGCCAAATACAGTCCCAAAATCAGCAACACACAAGCATGCAAATTTCTCCAAACTCCTTCCACAAGCAAGACTCCAAAACAGCAAGAAAATTTGCCCCAAGAGGAATAAGCAAAGTTTCAACAACCCAAATCAAGTAAAGAGTTTGAATTTTATAGAAGGGGGAAGGGAAGAGGATGATTTGGATCTATGTAGGATGCCACATCACCCATCCTTAACTCCAACATAAAAGATAAATTTCCATTCTCCCAAGCACAATAAAGAGGTGGGTGAAAATATGAAAAGTTACTTGCACACTCCAAAAGCACACACCCCAAAGGACTGAATTAAATAAACTGTAAGAAGGGTGCAATAAAAACATGCAACTTGATTAATAAAAATGCATTAAAAAGAGATAAAAACAACCTTCCAACCATAGGTATGGTTGACTAAATAAAGTAATAGATACGGGACAAGCCTCTAAAAACAACCCCTAAGGACAAATTCGAGTTTCCAAGTAGGTGGAGTGTTTCATACTCCAAAGTTTGCATTACATTATCTTATACACATTCTTACACATACTTACACATCACTTACACATTCTTACACATACTTACACATACTTACACATCACTTACACACTCTTACACATACTTACACAACACTTACAACATTTAATACCAAAGCCAACAACTTCAATAATTACTTTCTTATGTCCTAATTTGATTAATTAATTATTTTAACAATGTGGTTACTCACAACATTTACCATAATTAAATAATTAATGAAAGGGGTAACACATCACTTAAAACCACATACAAACCAAAATAAATCAATACATAAAATCCCTTGGTCACATTTTAAAGGTGATTCACCCCCATGGGAATCCCTAACAAACACAAACACACACAAAAATACAATTGCCATGGTGACCTTGTTGAATTCACCTGCATTTCAATATGGTTGGTCTCTAATCCCCGATATTGTTGTGATATTTTAACCTCGAAAAAACAAAAATACCTCCTTCGGCCTCGTGGCCATATCAGACATCCAAAATGATAAAATAATAATCACGACATCATCTATGTATATAATTCACAATCACATCGAAGCAATCAACATTATCATTTTTAGTTTAATTAACAATTATATCATCATCCAATAATTTTCAAACTAGATCTACTCACAAAATTCAATATCACATGTTTGAACAACATCCATAACATATCCATGTCAAATAGTATACCATTATCAATATATAGAAATGTATCCACTAGTCATCAAGCATCATATCTAAAACAAGATCAATAGTAATCCATTATCTAACATCTAATACTCATACTAAATCAAACCATAACAATGTCCATACTATAATTTAGTAGTATCAAGATCAAGTATCAAAAGGTGTCAAAGGGAAGTGGGCACTACATCCCCTCCCCTTAGACTCAACTTCATCCTGAAGTCACCGGAATAATTACAATGTAACAAGGATTACTCTCATTATAAGATTGCTTGCTTCGACTAAGTGTGGTCTACCAACCCCAAGTTTGGTCCAATGTAATTCAACAAGAAGAAGGCAGATTGTAAAGGATGAGTTCTAAACTTTCTGCAAGTAAGGCTAAGAAATTTTAATCTAAAGAGTGACTTTACGTTATCCACCAAGATACAACACATAACAATAGAACATGAATTGATCAAAGGATTCAAAAAAAAAAAAAAAACCACCAAGAAGAGGAATAATAGGGAGAATTCCATGAATTTGAGAATGACCACATAGTTTCCCATGAAGTACCACATACTGTCTGCAGTATACCATATTTTGGTCTCAAGGTTATGACAAAGGCTCCTCTTAAGGACTTGATTCTCTTGTTTCATAAGGATGGAAAAGCTTTTCTAGAGGTGATCCTCACCTCCAATGGTGTTGAGAAGAGGATTAAGAGGGAAATTATTCCTGATATTTATAAATAAGTAGCTAAATGAGTGAATAGATAATTCATCTATGACGTACAACCTTCTCGTGCTTAGCGAGGATTCACCGAAAATTTAATTCATTTAAAGAACAACTACATAAACCCCGCACTCGGGGTATATTTATTTGAATATTTGTCTTATGCAATCATCAAAGTAGGACAAAAATATAAGAATGGAGGTGGTAAGGAAGCACTAAAACACCTAGGGATTATTCAATTACTCTTATCTCATCAAGTTTTCTACAAACCAAAGAGAAGGATCGAATGTAGAGATAAGTGTGGGGAGGGTTCCAAACTAAGGAAAATCAAAAAGGGAAATTTTCTTGTTAATCAACTGAAGCTCAAGTCATCCTCTCACCCTTCACAAGAGAATGTGGAGGAACTTGGTAGTTAGGGGAGCCCATCTTCTATGCCTCACAATTCTAAGGGTAAGAGAACCTTGTCACTTTATTCTTCTATTTTGTTAAGGCCAAGGTAGTCTTGTACTTTGCAAAGACCTAGAAGTTCCCATCTGAAAGTTTTTGATGATGATTTTTCTCCCATTTGAGAAGATAAGGAAGGGGCTGATACCTCGACTGTCCCTACTGACCAATCTCAGGATGTTGCATTCACCACAATTATCCATGCCACATAAAGCTC
Source organism: Taxus wallichiana var. yunnanensis (assembly GCA_018340775.1). Classification (NCBI taxonomy): domain Eukaryota; kingdom Viridiplantae; phylum Streptophyta; class Pinopsida; order Cupressales; family Taxaceae; genus Taxus; species Taxus wallichiana. Next base: position 431,381,443 of record CM031238.1, on the reverse strand, counting down.
TGATATGCCTACATCTTCGAAATTAACTCAAGCAGCTCCTAGTACCCTCGCACTGAAACATAGACCCCAACTCCAGTAATCGGGCCGTGATGGAGACTGGTGGCCATGGGTTACATGAAGATGATATACCAAAGTTTTATTTGGAAAATATTTCCTCCCTTAGATAAAAAGTGAAAGGTATGCATGAAATAAAGTTATATTTTCAAACCGCATTCCCACAGAAACGATAGAAAAGTTAGAGAAATTATTTCTTTACATGTATAAATTAGCAGTCTAAAGAGACAAAAAGATATAGATATTAGAGTTTTGAATGATTCTCATCAATAATCTCTTCAGAATAAAGAGTTAAAAATGAAAACAAAAATTAAAGGAAGAGTTTGAAGTCAACACAAATGACAAAAGGAAGTTACAATCTCTTTTGGACTCTATTTTTCCTTTATCCTATAAGCTTCTAACCCGTAGGAAACCTTCTTCTACCGATAGTATGTTTATTCAAGAACAATTTTACACTTGGCGATTCTCGAGATTGTGTAGTCAAGAACCTTATGAATCTCCCGATGGTAACACCTTTCTATCAATTTATCAACACAGTCCCCCTAACATACAAAATAAGCTATGTGAATGGTACCTCCAAAACATGCTAGTCACCAAAGTGTTCCCGACTTCTTTATTAACCTTGTTTTCGGGAGATTTTTAATTAGAGGCCTTCTAGTCACTACTTAGGAATAAAATTATGTGGGGAGAGAAAATGGACATTTTTAATCAAACATCTCGCACCATCTTCTTCTACATTAGTCCTACCCATCACAATGATGTGGTCATGACAAATAATTTCATATCTCTTTACTATCAAGCTAGTATTGGAGAAAATAATTTGAAAATCCTACTAAAATGTGTATAGGACTTTGAAGCGTATAGTCAATAGAATTTTTGAGCAGCAAGGAAGGCTTGTGATAGAAGGTAGGATACTTTGATTTTACCATTAAAAATGAGAGAGGTTATCTCCCTCAAAAATTGAGTTGGAGTATAAGATCGGGTGATGCACTCATCACAATAATTTGGAAATTTTCAGAAAGAATGAAAAAAATACAAAGTGACTAATGTGTAGGATTGCAGTGATTCCACCTCTTCTCCTGAGTCCAACTACAACTTGGAAAAATAATGTTTCCCAGTCACATGAGAGTTTCACACTTGGGTAGAAGTGATTTCAAACACTCAGGGATGTAAGGGAACTAGAAAACAATATGCCAATCAATTTGAGGAGTATGACATGGCTCAAAAACTTGGCCAAAGGGAAAGAAAAATATGAGTTTCATTGGGACATACAATGGGTAAATTTTAGGGAGATGATGCATACATTATTTGACTTATTTATATCATTTATATGATTGATAATTTTTCATTTAAACATGATTTACTAATGCATGGGGATGCTTTATATGGTTATATCTTAGTGAGTTTAATGCATTTTCCTTGCTCTTGTTCATGCAACTTGTTAACCGTATAACTTCCTACTAATTACCTTTATGAGTGAAATATGGTAATGTGTGTAGAATAATAATGAACATTTACTACCAGTTTTGGAGTACAATCAAGGAGCCCAAGTTTGGAATCGTGATGCAAATCATGGGGTATTTTTCCATTAACGACCTATAAACATGGGTCTTGTTTCTAGCAATTCTATAGGGTTTTATGAACCTTAATCAATTTTTTTAGTGGAATAAATTAGTGCCTACCATTTTGGCATGATATGTAATCGATTGTGTCTATATAAATACATCTCCTTGTGGAACAATTTAGTAGTTGGATAATATTGATAATCTATAATATAGTTTGTAACAGTTAGTATTTACTTTCCAAATGCACTAAATATGTCATAGAAGTTCTTTTAATCAATATAAGTGGATATTGTTCTGATTATCTTGTGTTTTTAAGATTACCTCTATCCCAAGGAAGAGCAAGGGCCCACTAGACCAAGGCAACTAAAGGCTTTTTACATTTACACATGAATGTGGTTTTCTGATAAGTCATAATTTTCTCATTACCTCTACTACAATTTCCATTCAGTGTGTTTTATGTAATTTCCATTTCAGTGTGTTTATTTCCTTTATGGAAATTTCCATTCAAAGTGTGGGTTTCCTTTTATGCAAATTCTATTTAATGTGTGTTTCTACATTTATTGCAATTTCAATTTTGAGTATATAATTTCAGTTATGATATTTTAATTATGTGTGTGCATTTTCATTTTAGTTAAGAATATTGCTTTCAGAACTTCTTTTGATCATAGTAATTTAATTTCTATATCTTAGCATTAATTTTCCATAGATTACTAGAAAATGAAGGAAGATCTAATAGAAACTCCCCCAAAAAAACCAATAACATAACCGATCGTATAAATCCTCATTGCATATAGCTTAGACACAACCCTGGTTTTATATTGACACTAGAATAAGAATCTATTAGTTAAATGATTGGAGACTACAACAACCCATTAACTATGATGGTGGACACCTATTATTTCCCCTTGTATGAGGATAATGAGTTAGAGGAAAATAAAAATGAGTTGTATGCATTTCAACAATACCATAAGGGTAATAATACATTGAATAATATGGAATACAAAACTAGGGATTTTTTTAGTGGTGAATATTCATAATATGGAAAATATTCCATTTTAGGAAAATTTGAAAAGGCAATTTTTTCAAAATAGGGTAGTGTCTTATTCACCTAAAAATTATAGTATAATTTTTAGGGGTCAGCTTCACCTACCCTTGAAAACATACCCTATATAAACCTAGGTGATTCACCAGGTAGAATACTATAGAATACTCATATTGAGGTATCGTACCACTATAGACATATCAAGTATAGTGAACTTACAAAGCACCAAATTCTAGTACACAAAGTATAGTATTATATATCATCATCAGATTTGTAGTCAAGTGACAAGTATTATTTGTTGATGAGCGACAAGGGATATTTTTTGACACCCAAAAACTATTGATCAATGACAACTGAAAACTAATTTCTATTGATGCATGATAAGGGGAGTTTGGTGAGGTGTAAAAAAGGTGCTTTGTTGACACATGAATGGAATTGGTTGATGCATGGCAGGAGGTTATTGAAACACGAAAATCCTTTGTTGTTGACGCACGATATGAGGTTACATACGCATGAAGGAAGATTTACAATTTTTAGTTGTGCAACAATAAGTTTTCTATCATGTGAAAGCAATTTTACTATCGTACAAAAAAACTTGTTATCAAGTGACAATAAGGTTGATGTTACGTACAGCAAGGTTGTTGTCATATGAAAACAACCTTGTTGTCATGCTTCAGCAAGGGTATCGTCGACAACAACTTTGTTGGCATGTGACAGTTGACCTTATTGTCACTCAATATCAAGTTTTTTTGTATGACAATAAACTTGTCATATGAAAGCAACCTTGTTGTCACATGTCTTTAAAATTAGGTGAAAATTTTTCTCACAAACCTTAGAAAATTCTCATGTTTCACGAAAGTGGTTATGGGAATATTCACCAGGGATTTTCCACCTTCGATTTCCCAGAGGTCTCTTAAAATGAACCCTATACAACACTACTTCAACACCCATAAATGTTTTTATAACTCTACCGACCTAAAGGACAACAATCCTCCTCCCCCAAAAAATTATCCTCATGTACAAGAAATTACTTTAGGCATTTCTATAATGAGTTACAATATTGTAGAATACATGAAGAAAATAATGGAATGCATTACTTTGCATGAATTATCTCGAGATCACGTATAAAGTTATTTGTTGTTAAAATATTTTGCTAACATTACTACAAAATATCATCAAAATTCCTATCATGGAAAATTTTCCTTATATAAAATAAAAGTATAATTTCCTACCTTTTTGTTAACTATAATAATTTTTGGAAATAACCTACATAATTTCTTGGTTGGCTCTTGGCACTCGAAAATATTATTCCTTCTAGTACATGCAAGAAACTTTGTATAACCCTAATTAAAAATTACATGGTATTTTTCCAATTATACAAACTAAGGTATAAGTGATAGGGGAGCTCCTCAATGTGCATATGCAAATAGCTTCCGAGCCTAGAATTCAATAGTTCATAGGTATACAAGTTGTATAAATCCTAGAAGTATATGGTATGTTATTATGTATGGATTGGTTAAAAGTTTAAAATGGTTACATGTATTTTTATTGTACCAATAAATGGCTACCATGGAGAGGTATCCCAAATAAAAAATGAATAGAAAGAAATACTAAGATGAAACACATGATCACATAATACAATGTAAATGTACACACCCAAATTTTCACATGCTACATTTTCAGAACAATTCAAATCCCCAATAATGATTAATTATCATTCTAATGATGTTTAAGTCCAATTTATCACTTACAACATGTTCTAGTAGCCAACTTTATCTTACTTGTTCATTTCCCATATTTTCCCGATTTTCTTAGTCATTTTGAATATTTTTCCTAGTTTTCTAAGCATTAAGTTACTGAACTAGGCTGATGGTTACACAACTTCCTTGGCAATTTCGTAACCACCATTTTGCAATGAGCAATGGTTATGAAAATTTCATGGTGGTTACATAACCATCCATCCGCACAGATCGGCGATTTCGTATACATTTAACCTACACTTTCCAAAGTGAGTTCGGACATGTGTTGTCTTCTTCCAAATCACCTTTCTCACATGTTTCTTAACTCGAATCAATTTCTCTTGAGATTTTTATATGATGATAGACTTCTTCTTCCCTACTTACTATTATTAATAAGTTAACTGCCCCTCCTTGTGGTGATTTGGCACTTCTTGGTTGCCAAGTGTGTTTTACCATTTCCTTTTCCACTTTCTATAATAAATAAGATTCTTTTGGAAGCATTGGTTTGAGTCTTTTGATTTTGAATTTCACTCTTATGTTACTAGAATCTTTCCAACAAGTACGCAATAAAACACATTTATTTTTCCTTGTTTCTCTCTTTCTCGCATTGCTACTAGATTATCTCAAAAACCATCTAGCTCCAACATTCCTTATTTCTTCTACACACTACCAACTCAAATCCATGGAAACTGTTTCACTCGAAATGTTTCATTCCTTTTAGAGATAGATAAGGTTAGGGCTAGGAGGAATACCTGTTGAACATCGAGATGGTGTGCGCGTCACCAGTAGAAAGATCGGGTTGATCTGCGAAGAACTCCTTTTTGTCTTGGAAGGACTACCGGTTGTGTGAAGATGCAAGTCCAAGAACTCGATGACAAAGGAAGAACTCTAGGTAGATGGCTGGACAAATAGAAGATGAAATATCTCCTCCCGATGATCACCGAGTATCCGAGAACTCGGCTGCATCGCATTGCGCTTTGGGATTGATCTCCTTTGCTGCGCAACTCTTCTTGTCTCTTCACTTGTCTCTCGCTCGGTCAAGTGAAGATCTGACTCTCTTGATCACTCCCAAATGATCTCTATTGATTCAAAATCCTTCGACCTTTGATTTTGGTTCGGGAGCCCATTTACAAGGAACCAATGGCGGTTACGTAACCGACGGCGGTCGAGTAGAACCGACATCGGTGAGGAAAAAGTAGGTTATTTTTAGTAAAATAGCCCACCTTCCCGCTTTTCTCCCGAGAGATCGATTGCGGGCTTGGTCAAGTGACTAGAAGGTTGTTTTTGGGTGCGAGAAAGGGGTCTTAGTCATGGGTGTAGATGTGGACCAAGTTATAGGTCTTAATTAGGTTAGTTTAGGGTTAGGGCTAGGTCATGATGAGGTGGCAAAATGAGGTGGCGGGTAAGGTGATGTGGATTTATCAATTACAAGGTAATTAACAAATAATTGTGTAAGGTTTAGGTGATGAGTTTAGGTTGCGAGATGAGATGCGGGTCACAAGGGTCGTAAGACACAAATTTGGTGTCTATTAGCCCCTTATTGTCATGTAGCTTGTTTTGTAAAGTCACACGGACAATAATATGAAGTGGTTTCCCCATTAAGGGTATAGGTAATCCCCCTCAAATCTATCACGATTAAGTGAACAGAAATCGTGGATAGGGTTGATAAAGGGTACATGTTGTAGAGAGGATGGTAAGGTGGTGGGGTAGGTCCAAAGTAGCAGACGCATGTTGAAATGCAATAAGTACGACTAGGGTACATGATTTGACGAGCAAACCAAACAATGTATAGGCAAAGGTTGATAGTTTATCCAAACAAGGGTGATATAATCATGGTATCCAAGGCATAGGAAGTAGCTCCGGGTATATAATAGGTAAAGTACAGAATGTTTAGGCATGTTTGGCAATACCAAATGGTTGGTTTGGTTGAGATAAACGTCACGGTCTAGGTCTAGGCAAAGTTGGTCGGCACGATCATGTCAAGGACCCTAATTATGCTAAAACACGAACAGTGAGCTCGATTGGACAAAAACTATAGGATGGGTGGATAAGAGTGTATGTTGGTGATGTTGGGTAAGGTATGGAAGTGGTACAGGCCTTGGGTCGGCCAGCCAAATGGTTGGGGTGGAGCCTTGGGTCGGCCGGATGGTAGGGTGAGGCCTTGGGTCGGGCCAAATGGGTAGGGTGAGGCCTTGGGTCGGGCCGGATGGTTAGGGTTGCGGCCTTGGTCGGGCCAATGGGTAAGGTTGTGGCCTTGGGTTGGGCCGGATTAGTTGGTTGAGGCCTTGGGTCGGGCCAAATGGGTAAGGTGAGGCCTTGGGTCGGGCCGAATGGTTAGGGTTGCGGCCTTGGGTTGGGCCAAATGGTTAGGGTGAGGCCTTGGGTCGGGCCGGATGGGTAGGGTGAGGCCTTGGGTAGGGACAGATGGGTAGGGTTGCGACCTTGGGTCGGGCCGGATGGTTAGGATTGCGGCCTTGGTCAGGTCCGGATTAGTTGGTTGAGGCCTTGGGTCGGGCCAAATGGTTGGTTGCGGCCTTGGGTCGGGCCGGATTAGTTGGTTGAGGCCTTGGGTCGAGCCAAATGGTTGGTTGCGGCCTTGGGTCGGGCCGGAGTAGTTGGTTGAGGCCTTGGGTCGGGCCAAATGGTTGGTGCCGGCCTTGGTCGGGCCGAGTAGTTGGTTGCGGCCTTGGGTCGAGGCAATGAAGTTAAAACGGCTAAAGAGCAATGGAGCGTATAGGCGATGTGGTAAATAGGCAATGTGGTGGGAAAGAGAAAGTAGTGAATAAGGGCAAAAAGTTGGGTGAAAAAGGAAGAAACCGATATCGGTTATCTATAACCGCTGCCGGTTAGATAACCGACGCCGGTTCCTTAGGGCACGCTTTGACCGGTATCGGTTCGATGTGAAAAACCTATAAAAAGAAAAATACGGCCGGTCATTGTCACTTGTCTAATTTGAAAATCGATTTGAGTTGTCTGATGTGGAGAGTGGAGATTGGAGCATTTGGTGCGTGAGGTGGCGTTATTTGACTGGAGGAGTGAGTTGTTAGCGGGCCCGAGTGAGGAGGAGGTAGTAGGTGATTGGTTGAGGACCCAGAAGAGGACATTTGGAGCCATGGCACAGCCAGGAGGAGCAGGAGGAGCTGGACCAGCTGGACCACCACCACCCATCCCACCACGACGACGTGTCGTCATACCGGTAGGTTCGAAACCCCTTATTGTGTTTATTTGATGTTATTATGTTAAATGTGGGGTTTGGGTAGGAATTTACATTTTTTAGGAAATAAGTAGAAAATGGAAATAATTTGAAAAAGGGAGAGGGTAGATAGGCTAAATAGGCTAAGGCGGCTAGGTGGGTAGGTTTTTAGGGTGTTTGGGTGGGTATGTTGGTAGAAAATTGGAAAAAGGTAGGTTGGGGGCCGCGTGGGGTTCGGCTCTGGGGAAAAAAAAGCTCGACCAATGTCGGTTGCTAAGCGACCGGCATCGGTCACCAATTTTAGGGGCTGGGTTCTGTGTGGTTGACCGGCGTCGGTCATATATCGGTCGGCGTCGGTTTTTATTTGTTTTTGTTTTGTTTGTTTTGGTTTGTTTGTTTTGGTTTGTTTTTGTTTTGTTTGTTTTTGTTTTGTTTGTTTGTTTTGGTTTGTTTGTTTTGGTTTGTTTTTGTTTTGTTTGTTTTGGTTTGTTTGTTTTGGTTTGTTTTTGTTTTGTTTGTTTTGGTTTGTTTGTTTTGGTTTGTTTTTGTTTTGTTTTGTGTTTGTGTGGTTGGGGTATTGGTTGCGGGGTTTCGGTGTGGGTGTGAAGAGGGAGGGGGATAGTGGAGAAGAGGGGTGGGTAGAGGGGTGGGTTTAGAGAGTCGGGGTGTGGTCGGGGGGATAAAAGGGGGTATAGGTAGATATCGTGATAAAGAGTAGGGCTAATGTAGTGGGTGGGTTTTACGAGCACGTCGGCCGACGATGCGGGACGAGATGCCCTCTTGTTGGTGTGGGATGCGACCACATGTGTCCGCATGCAGCGCATTGGGCTATCATGCGCGAGGTGGGACTTGGCGGAGTCCAATGATATAGAGCGATCGATAGAGATCATAGCTTGATGGTTGCCCTCATCGAGAGATGGGATCCGGCAACCAATGTGTTCCATCTCCCGACTGGGGAGATGACTATCACATTGGAGGATGTGTATCGCATCCTTTGACTGCCGATCGAGGGAGAGGCAGTCTTCCAGGTAGATTCTGAGACAGCCATGGACAGCATCCTACAGGTTTTTGGAGATGCAGCCGCGCTACTTACCTATCACAGCGTGAGTATCGGGTATGGTGATATGTACCGTGCCGCATGAGACATGGCTTGGCTTGCCGTGCTGATGATGATCGGGATCACCTGCTTCACCCTCCCGGACTCAGAGGGAGGCCGCTTTCCATGTGCATTGATGGGGGTGCTGCTTGAGATGGTGGAGGAGCACACCTGTTACGCTTGGGCACCAGTATACCTGGTGCAGTTATACAGGGAGCTATGGGGCTATCGCCGGATGAGGTGATTTGGGATTTGCTCTACATTTTTACTTCACTGTTGGGCATATGAGCACATCATATGCATCGACTTAGGGTTACCTCGAGCCTGGGCCACAGTCATATAAAGATACGGCTTTCAGAGGTGGTTGGGGGTCGTGGGGCAGCCACGAGCAGTGCTTGCAGGGCGGGATGTCACCTATTATAGACATTTGTTAGAGGGCCTGACAGTGGTAGATATTGTATGGAGACCTTACAGAGGTCATCACCCTCGCAGAGGAGCCCGCTTATTGCGCCTGATCCAGTACACATTCGGATAAAGCAGGACGAGGCCGGGAGAGTACGAGAGGATACCCCTAGAGAGGGTACGCAGTAGATGGGGCTGCGACAGGACGAGCCACCTCCCTTCCCTCAGTACAGGAGGGATGATGTAGAGGCCCCACTGCCTGCACCACAGCCCTTGGACCCAGATTGGGTTGCTGAGAGGCCAGCAGGTGATGGTGTAGATGATGCTGGTTGTACGGGAGCATACATGGTGTGGTGGGCTGGTCGTAGAGCAGCATTAGATAAGACCGCTAGCACGTCAAACATGCAGACTTAGGTCAGTAATGATAGCAGAGCGAGATCAGCTCAGGGGCCAGGTGCAGCTATTACAGGCAGGCAGCTCATTGCACGTCACAGCACGAATAGGTGTTTTACAGGGGCAGCTAGCCCAGCTCAGTACGCACAGCACGGCACCACCACCACCGAATGCAGATGCACCACAGCCTGAGCAGCACAGTATAGATAGGTACCACCACCAGCAATGCAGATAGCCACAACCCGAGCACGAGCACGATACCACCACGGCCACAGGCACCACCAGCGGCACCATCACAGGCACAGGGGCACTGGTAGTAGGAGTCCGGGGACCAGCCCCAGCACCTACGGTGGCACGGGACAGATATATGGAGGCGAGAGCGGAGGCCCGGTACTATCAAGATGTTCTTGATGGTACCAGAGCTGAGTATCAGCCATATGCAGCTTATAGAGCAGAGACCTCCCATAGTCAGAGATCGCAGGGAGGTGCAGCCACAGCCGGCGTGTCTGTTACAGGCAGGAGGCGAGAGGCACCACAGGGACCAGCAGGGAGAGGTGCTGAGGGCGGTGGGGAGAGCTGAGGGATCCCTGCATTATTTTTGTATATGGACATGGGCACCGGTCTGCGCACCGGTTGTGTGGATAGAGGCCTGCGTGCCTACATTTATTCATTTATTCACTCATTTATTGTATACCGGCCTGCGAGCCGAGTACGGGTTGTATAGTTGATACCGGCCTGCGAGCCGAGTATATTTTTGATATGAGGGACCGGCCTGCGAGCCGAGTCGAGGTTATTGACATTTATTGCGGCCTGCGTGCCGGCTTTGTTGTTGTATTATGAGATCACAGAGGCCCCGATGCAGGGCACATTGTACATTTGAAACTTGTATATATATATAGAGATGATGTTTTGATCCACATGTAGTGTTTAAAATGTTTTTAAGTATTTCGTCAATGGTTTGTGATATAGAATGTATGATGAGTTTAATTGACATGTTGATATATGGATGATATGTTATATGATGAAATGTTGCATGTTTTGGTGCTGGTTTTGGGACATTGTTATATATGTATCTGATGAGTTGGATCCAAATGATGTATAGATAGATAGTTTTTTGTTTTGTTTTGGTATCCTTAGTTGATGGCTTGTTTGTTTTTGTAAAATAGATGATGTTAATGAAATTGTAATGATATGTGTGGTGGATGGACAAATATGGATAATGGTGATGAGATGCAGGAAAAGAGGCGGGCGCGACAAAAATTAGGTAAAAAACGAAGAAAAGAACCATGTTTCAAAAAGGCAGGTGTGTAACCGATATCGGTTAGGGAACCGATGTCGGTAGCTGATAGACCGATATCGGTCATATAACCGATACCGGTTATTTAGGGATGAGCTTTTCTAAAAATAGAAAAGCTAGGGTGGCAACTTAAGTTCTAATTTTGAGAGCCATGCAAGAAGTTAAATACGCGAACGCGACGCTTTTTGACGATTGAGACAGTAATTGCATGAGAGATTGGAGTGATAGGGAGAAAAGAGACAGGGAAATTGAATGTGTTCCGAGATTCGGAAGGCGAAAGGTGAATTTGAAAAGGGTGGTGATCATGGCGTAACGAGGAGAAGCATCCAAAGGCAGGGGACGAGAGGGAAGACAAGGGCCACCTCAAGTCCGTAACTCAAGAGGTAAACGTTTTGGTTGTGATTTGATTACTCGCATGTTTTGTGAATAGGAGGAGGGAGATTAAGTGGGTAGATATGAGAAAGAAAACATGATAAAGCAAGGGTTATAGATGAGGTGAGTGTTACGGGGTAGGTAATCGGGGTTTCGGTATATTTGTATGTACAAAAAGGAATAAATGCTCAAATTATTGTCATAGGTGGTGTATTTAGGTAAGCAAAGTCAGATGAAGGTAACAAAGACCGATATCGGTTAGGAATAATCGGTATCGGTTACTCAACCGTTCCATTAGAATCAAACGATACCGGTTCTTTGTAGGAATTTCTAGAATTTGAGAAAACCCGGGGATTTGAGGAATTGAATGGTTGTTTGTTATTTGGATGTATGCAGGCAGAGGCAGGGTTGAGGATGAATGATAGTGTACCAACGCTGTTGTCACGAATCCGAGCGGATGTAACGCCAGCTGAATGGACATTGATAAATCGTTTGGGGTTAAGTGGAATCTGCTATTATTCACAAATCGCACGTAACCATGCTATGTTACAGGTGTTGATTGAGAGATGGAATCCTGAGACAAATACCTTCTATCTCGCTATAGGAGATGATAAAGTAACATCGGAAGATGTGTTTCGTATTTTGAGACTCCCGATTATAGGAACACCAGTATATCAGGCAATGCCTAGCGCAGGCGGGCAGCGATAACAACAATGATTTGGTCCATACGCATGAGATTTGACACAATGAGGTTTGACATTTACGTATGGCATAATGTATGCAGCACACACCCGAGAGAGACAAGGTTAAGCAGTGATATTAATGATAGCGGTAGGGTATTATGCATTACCGAGGGCGGAAGGGGAAGATTTCCAAAGGCATTGATGTGTGTTATTTGGGAGATGATAGAAAGGAACGTGACTTTTGCATGGGCACCTGCATATTTGGCGGAGCTATACAGGGGTTTATGGGCTTGTAGGTGAAATCACAGGACTACATTGGATGGTTCATACTTATTACACTGTTGGGCCTATGAGCACATTGTGTGTGTGCGACCAATAGGCCGACCCATCCAGTCAGGAGAGACCGGAGTACAGAGGTTGGGGTTCAGACGATGGGTCCAGACAGAACAAGAGGCAAGATCCCAGGCTGTGACGGGTGACATTGAGTATTATAGGCAGGTATGGGAGAGGGCGACGATTGTGGATATCTGTTGGAGGCCTTACGGGAACTATATGGTAACAGAGAACATAGCTGAGGAGTTGAGGGGTGTAGAGCGATTGAGGTGGATCGCGGGGCACAGGCCAGGTGAGTATGAGAGGATTCCTATAGATCGCGTGCGGCGACAATTTGGATTGGTGCAAGACATACCGCAGGCTTATAGACCATATATGAGGATCGATGCAGAGGCAGCATTCTCACCTCCCCGGCCAACACCTCCAGAAGGTCCTGAAGAAGTAGCAGCTAATCGCAGGGTAATGGATGCAGGAACGACAGAGGCCTATAGATTATGGTGGGTAGCAGAACTGCGAGGTGTACGTGATCGTCCTGACATAGCTAGGATTACAGCAGAGAGAGATCGTCTGCAGAGTTTAGTGCGGAGCTCCAAATGCAGTGAATGAGACAAGAGGATTGTTAGTGGTCATGCGAGTCACGAGCACAGTGGACTAGAGGCTGGATTCCTCCATGCGAGAGGCGTATTCATATGTTACAGAGAGAGATTAGCAGATTAGTGGGCGGTACCAATAGCCGTGGTACCGTTGAGGACAGAGAGGCCTGGTGAGTGGTGTGCGATCACGATCATCCCCTAGTTCGGGATGAGGCGTGAGGGTCTAAGTAAATGTTAGCAAGGTATAAGAATAAATAAGGATGCCGACTGCATGTCGATGATAGAGAAGATGTATGTGTTTAACATCTAAATAAAGTCAATATGTATGTTGATTTGAGTTACGATAATAATAAGAATGTTTGTGTTTTGATTTTTGGTGTTTTGAAAAAGGATAAAGAGGAATGTGATGAAATAGAAATACACAAAAAATGTTTATATTTACTACACATGATAGGTTATGGTAGGGGATGGTCGAGCTAACCTTGGGAGACCCCATGTCTCCGAAGTGCTGCCTACATAGCCCATTGCACAAAGCAAGGAGGGGCCTCAGATCGATGTAGTTCTCCTTAGGACCAAGGGAGAGGTGAATTCTGTAATTTAGGTATGGTTAGGCGATTGGTTGGTTGGTAAAAGTATTGATAGTAATATTGGTAAGGTAAGGTTGATGGTGTTGGTAATGAATTGGTGATGTTGTAAAAGGTATAAGGGAAGTGAAAGTTAGCCTACCCAAGTGGTAGGGAATCATGTCCTGATTAAGATCAACACACAATCCTAGATGCAAGGCAAAGAGGAAAGAGTGCTCCGCAGGTGAACAGAGCAAAACAAACCACACAACATAGAATGAACTTGAAGCCCTAGGTACCGGTGCATAGACGAGAAGTCAATAGGTGAAAAGAGTTGTATGATCACAACATATCAGGTGTACGTCACGTCCCTTGAGTTGAAACAAATGGTGAGGTGAGGTGAATGGTATAGTTGAGGTACAGAAAACTTATTACAAAGTGAGTGTTCTGACGAAAGAGAACCTACCCTAAATAGACAAGTCCATGACCCAAAAGTTCTTTTGAATGAGGCTTTTATTTTACTGAATATAGACTGATCGATGCGGGAAGTCTACAAGGGATATTGATTGTGCTATTCTTGAGGTCTTCACAAAGCTGATCCATGCGAGAAGCTTCTGATAAAGGCTGACTGTGTATAGCTGTCCTTCGAGGGAGCAGTCTATTTATAGTAGCAGATATGATTTTAGTGCATAGCTGTCCTTCGAGGAGCAATTATATATAATAAAGCAGCAATAATTTGGCATATAGCTATCCTTCGAGGAGCAAATCTATATATAATTTAGATAGCTAGATGTTCTTTTGGCGTGAAGCATCTAGTTTGGTAGGAAGTTTGACTCAAGAAAATCCCATAAGAAGGTGTTATTTTAAGACTTTGAAGTCATGGACTAGACTAAAAAGGGGAAGGCATCATTGAGGGGAGGTGAGAAGTGAGCTTGATTTTATTTGGAGATGTAGGAAACAAAGTGTATGTAGCGGTAAATGAGCTCAAGGGACGAGCAGTAGGTAGATAAGAAGTGATATAACACTAAATTCAATAGTAGAATGGTTGAAGATGCAAGGCATTAAGGGGTTCAGGCTCAGGTTTACCATTAAGCGAAGCTAAACGATAAGTGCCTGATCCATAAGTGTGAGTGATTATATAAGGCCCGATCCAATTAGGAGCAAATTTTCCACGTTTGCTCTTTTCTAGTTTGGTTACATGTTGATTCTCTTTGAGGACAAGATCACCAACCTTAAAGGTATGCTCATGAAGTCGCTTATCATAAGCACGCTTGATACGTTTTTGGTAGATTTGAAGGTGATCGAGAGCTGTAAGACGACGTTCGTCAAGAAGCTCCAATTGGGCTAACCGCTCTTGGCGGAAATCATCGTTGGTGAGAATATCCTAAAGAGATATTCTGAGGGAGGGTATTTGTATTTCGAGAGGCAAGACAACCTCGGTACCATATACCAAAGAAAAGGTGTAGCATTAGTAGAGGTACGAATGCTACTACGATAAGCCCAAAGGGGCAAAGGGGATGTGATCGTGCCAATTTCTTCCGGACTCATTGACAACTTTCATGAGGATTTTGGTTAGGGTTTTATTAGAGGATTCGGCTTGTCCATTTGCTTGTGGATAGTAGGGTGATGAGAAGCTAAGTTTAATACCAAAGTTGTCACAAAGGTCTTGCAATAACTTATTTTTGAAAGATTTTCCATTATCTGTTATCAGGCGATGAGGAACACCAAAACGACAGATAATGTGGTGGTTAATGAACTCTACAATTTTTTCTTTTTTGGTTGAAATGAGTGGAATAGCCTCCACCCATTTTGTGTAATATTCGGTTGCTGTGATAATCCATCGGTGACGTTGCGAAGAGGACGGGTGAATCTCACCAATAAGGTCTAAACCCCATTGTGAGAAAGGCCAAAGATCTCGGGCGACCTGTAGGGGGTGGCTAGGAGTATGTTGAAGGTTGGCGTGTTGTTGACACATAACACAATGCTTAACATATTCGTAGCAATCATTATTGAGAGTGGGCCAATAATAACCAAGGCGAAGGATTCATTTGGCCACGGCAAGGCCACTAAAATGTCCGCCACAGATACCGTCATGGACCTGTTGGATGGTATGGGTGACCTCCGCGCCGGTGAGACATCGAAGGAGGATGCCATCAAAGCCACGTTTATAAAGGAGTCCCCCCATAACTACATAATGAGAAATGCGGTTAAGAAAAGTGCGTTTACTAGTACTAGTAAGGTCAGAAGGGAGAACAGAGGTTGTAAGGTAGTCGTGGAATTGGTGATACCAAGTATCCTGTGAGTTAGCAGACACAGTATTTATCATACAAACTACCGGGGTTGAGTAGGATGGGGCAAAAAGTTGTTGGACCAAGACGAATAATTCAGAGTCAGTTGATGAAGCTGGAATTTGCAAGGCTAAGCAAGCCATAGTATCCACAAATTTGTTAGTGGAGCGGGGAATGGTTTGGATAGAATAGTGAGTAAATAAGGCTAGAAGTGAATCCACGTAGTGTTTGTACTTTTGAAGTTCCTCATTTTTACATTGGTAGACGCCCATAACTTGATTGACTACCAATTGAGAGTCGCCAAAAATATTGATAGATTTGATACCTAAGTGTAACGCAACTCGAGACCTGAACAAGGGCCTCGTATTCCGTTGTATTATTAGTGCAAGGGAAATCGAGTCGGAATGAAAGAGGCATGGGCTCGGCGTCGAGAGGAATGAGAACAACACGGCTCCTCCCACATGGTGGCATTTGGATCCATCAAGAAGAGGGTCATTGGATACGACTCCTCCTTGAGGGAAAGAGTAAGCGATGAGTTTGTCCGGGAATGTAAAATTGGTAAATTGTTCCCTGCAAAGGGGCCTCCGCAAGTTGGTCTCGCAAGAGTTTGTCCTTTGATTGATTTCTAGTGGACAAACTCAAGGTCGAGGTCGGTGAGGAGCATGAGCCATCCGCGATGCGTTAGTTTAGATGAGGTTTGGCATACATGTAATGGATGGGGTCCGTGTTGGTGATGATGAAAGTTTTGTGATTCAGAAGGTAGTGTCGGAGTTTGGTAGCCACGAATGATAGGGCTAGGCATAACTTTTCTACATGTGTATACCTAGTCTCATAGTCCACCAAAGTACGACTTATATAATAAATGGCTTGTTCTCGATTCTCGAGTCACGATGTGCAAGCATGGCCCCTACAGCGTGGTCAGTGGCGGAAAGGTAAAGGTAGAAAGGGCGGTCGTCCTGGGGTGGGATAAGCACGGGTGGCTGCAAGAGATAAGTTTTGAGAGCTTCAAAGGCTAGGTGGCACTCTTCGCTCCATTGAAAATCAATGTCCTTTTTAAGAAGGTGATGAAAAGGTTGACATCGATCCGAGAGTTGGGAGATGAAACGTCGGATAGATTGGAGCTTACCTTGTAAACTACGCAATTGTTTGAGATTGGTAGGTGGGGGCATTTCTAGGATAGCTTTGACTTTAGATGGGTCGACCTCGATGCCACGCAAAGAGACGATAAAGCCAAGAAGTTTCCTGAAAGGACACCAAAGACACATTTCTTTGGTTGAAGGCGGACAGAATATTGTAACAGGTGATCAAAAATAATGGTTAAAACATCGAGATGTTCACTACGATGTTTAGATTTGCCAAGAAGATCGTCGACGTAATCTTCAAGGATAGTGTGCATAATGTCATGAAAAATGTAGGTCATAGCCCGCTGATAGGTTGCACCAGCATTCTTAAGGCCAAATGGCATTACACGGTAACAGAAGGTTCCCCAAGGAGTTATGAAGGCAGTTTTATGTTGATCGGCGGGGCAACCAAAATTTGGTTATATCCCGAGAAACCATCCATGAGAGAGAGCATCTCATGGCCTGCAGTGAGATCTACAAGTTGGTCAATGCTAGGCAGGGGGAAGTCATCCTTAGGGCAAGTGAGGTTAAGATCTCGAAATCCGTGCATATCCGAAGTCCCCCCGTCGCTTTAGTGACAGGTACGATGTTAGAAATCCATTGAGGATAGTCAATAGGCAGAATGAAAGAAACAGAAAGGAGTCGTTGAAGCTCCTCTTTGACCAAGAGAGCAATGCGTGGATGCATTTTTCTCAATTTCTATTTAATTGGCTTGGAATCAGGGTTTAGAGTGATGTTATGGACGGCAATGGTAGGATCAATTCCTGGCATGTCCGCGTAGGACCAAGCGAAAGCTTGGTTGCGGGTACGGAAAAGGTAGTAAAGGCGGCTTGTTCGATGTGTTAAGGGATTGTCTCGATCTTCACGATGTGAGGATCCTCCTCCGTGTGGATGTTGATTTCTATAGTCGATTCATTCAACATGGTTTGAGTTTCAGATGGTAAGGTGCATTGAATATAGGAGTCATCCGCCCCAAGGTAAGTGAGGATGGAGTCGTCATCCTGGCACTCAACAACATTAATCGAAGGTGAATCCTCTTCGATCATGTCTGGATACAGAAGGGGATAGAAGAGGGGTCCTCATTATCGCGTTGATAATTGAGAGGACCTAGGAAGATAGCATTTATGAAAAAAAAAAGTTAGGAGGGATAGATTCGGGATCTATTGACTCTGTGGGTGACGAAGGCAAAATGGGTGATGATGGTTCGGTAGGGGTGACGTTGTTGTCTTCTAGAAGACAACTGACACGAGGTTCCTCCTGTGTAGGTGTTTCAGAAACCAGACCACTGCGATCATTGTGTTTGCGTGTAGTCACGGGAATGAGTGTATGTCGGCCTTGTTCATAAAGACCAAAACCAAAGCCTTTCCAAGCACAACGAGTCAAGAAGGTGAGGGCGAAACGATGATTTGTCAAGTATTGAAAATCAGATTGGAAGGGAACCACACCAAGAGGGGGTTCAAGGGTAATGGAGGATGCGTCAACACCCCATACGTTAGGTTGGTGCGCGCAATGGGGTGGTCCGTAAGAGATTACTTCCCCACACGACGGTCATAGGTAGGATGTGCATGTACTGTCCCATATTCCCGTGGGGTATGGAAAGAACTAATGTTATATAGGTGATACTCCCCCGGCGTAAGGCGTTGAAAACATCTCTACTAAGGGTCTACGGTTGGGGTGTTAGCATGCGGAAGGGAAGTGGTTTTGCGACGATGGTTTCATCAGTTGAAGGCGTAGGTGCGATTGAGGTGGATGGTTGAGGTACATTTGAAGAGGATGGTTGGGTTGAATGTATGGGTGTCTTGATTGGTATAAGCACATCGTTAGGGTGGTATAACATATTGCAGGTTTTAAAGGGGGGAGGATCAGCTTTTACGGTGTAGGACTTCCCCTCATACTCAAATTTTATGCATCTATGTAATGTTGAGGGAACGCATCCCATAGCCCGGATCCAAGGGCGACCTAGCAATATGTTATATTGGAACTCTCCTTCAAGGACATAGAAGAGTTCGGGTAAAGTACGTGGTCCTACCCGAATGTTGAGGATCACGGTGCCTAAGGTAGAGGTAATAGCGTCATTGAATGACCGCAACATGATGGGATTGGCACACATGTAGCTAGAAGGGATATTCATTTGTTGGAAGGCTTTTGAAGAGATGATGTTTAGGCTAGCGCCCCCATCAATCATAACATGACGTACCCGAATGTCCCGGACGTAAGCTGAGATGAAAAGGGCAGGGTCAGGATCTTCTATACCAAAGTCAACAATTTCATCTTCAGAGAAACCGATCACGCGCAGCTTGTTGTTGTACAGAAGTGGTTGGGGCAGTGGGTTGTTTGGTGAGAGAAGCAACGTGATTGGGTGTTAGAATGGAGGCAATAGGAAGGGTTTCATTAGGTAAGACCTCGATCCCTTGAAGAATTTCAACGAGAGCTTGTCGATGGGATTCAGAAGTCTGAATGAGATCATATAGTGTCATTTTTACGGGTGATTGGTGAAGCTGTTTGATCATGGCTCGATGGGAAACTCCATTAGAGATGGGGTAAGCGGTCCACGAATAACCACTTTGGGTGGTGGTGCAATCGGGATGCTGGATGGAGAAAGAGAGGATGCATGTGTGCTTTCTTTTGCTTTCTCGTTGTTTTTCTGTGCTCGAGTAGCAACACTAATCATATTAATCTCGTAGACCGGAGATGAAGAAGATGGTTGGGATAAATCATGGTCTTCAAGAGGTGGGGTTGTAATAATGATAGATCTTGGTGAGGCGGGGATAGATGGTATAGTAGAGGGAATTGAAGCTAAAGGTCTCTCCCTTCGTAAGTTGTCTTTCTTAACCTTTGTATCTGGGAGAGGTGACTGACGAAGGATGGTTTTTAAAGCTTTGCATCTCTCCACATCATGTCCTGGTGTGCGGTGATAGGCACAGATTTTAGACTCATCATAACCTATAGGTCGAGGTTTAGACGGGTCATAAGGTCTAAGTGGGGGTAGGGAAATGGTCGCATTCTCCACCAACATAGCAAGGATTTTGGCGTAAGATCCTTTGAGTGGGTCAAAATCGGAGGAGGATGAGGGTATTGGTTTTGCGGGTTTTGGTAATGTTTGGGCATGGTTGGTTCGTACGGGTGGTGGTTTAGCCGAGGGGTGTTGACACGTGGTTTTCACTAAACGTGGTTTCTTTGGCGCAGAAGCTATATTCAGCTGGTTAGATGATGAGGCTACAGATGACGTGGTAGCGGGAAACAACCACGGAGAAAGGGGAGTGACAGAAAATAAATCCTTTGATGATGGAGTTCATTTAGGGTTGATGGGTGGATAGGATATGTGGGGTGACAATGTTGATATACCCTTTGATCTCTGTATAGGTGCAGAAGGCGTAGGTCGTTTTGAAGAAAACGCAGGAGGTATGATATATTGATGCAAGGTGGAGGGATGAGGTCCCAATATGGAAGGTAGGTGTGACGATGATGGTTTTGATTGTGATAGAGGCACGGATTGAGTTTGTCTCCTAGGTGGCGGGGTCGACTTTATTTTTGGATAAATCAAGTCACTTAGGCGGGTGCGTTAGACTGGGCATTGGTGAGGTCCCAAGTGTAGGGGAAGATTTGGTTAGGTTAATAGAGGTGGATGGGCTACTTGGTATAGATACGGGGATGAGACTGAGGACATAGGCATTTTGAGTTTCTGTAAACACTTAGGATATATGGTAGAGGTGTCCGGATCGGTCACCTGCATTTGAGTAGAATAGGGGGTACTCAAACGTTCCCATAGGACTCGTCTATCTTTTGGAGAATGACAATCTTCAGGCATGAATTGTAAATTTGGTACGGAAGAAAGACGGGTTGTGATTCCAGTCCACTGTGGGTGTGATACAGGGGGTAGATGAGGTACTGTATCAATAGATATTAAGAGGTCGACCGGTTGTTGAAAAGATTTAGGCAATGAAGGACTAATAGGTAGGAGGGCATGTTTGAGAGGGTCTGTTATGGTTAAAGAATTTGGTGATGTTGGTGCAAGAGATTTCTCGTCTAAGGATGTCAAAAGGAGTGGCGAGCCTTCCTCTTGTGCAGCAAGAGCGGTAGAAGGGGACATTTGGGAAATAGATAGATTAGATAACATCCGTTCGCAGTCTTGTAGGGATGTGGTGTAAGCAGACTCATTGATGAGAAGAGAAGTCTGGGAAGTTAACTCTTTTATGGGTAAAGGAATGATTTCGCTTTGGCTTGATGGTAGTGAAGGAGGTTCGGACTCTTGTGTTAGTGGAGAGGCTTGATTCAAAATTTTCTCGATAGAGGCTTTTGGCTGGGAGTCGAAGACTGCATGGATCTCATAACACTCTCCTCGGCTAAGATATCCCGGTTTACGTTCTTGTTGACGAGTGATTTGGGAATGGTTTGTTGAAGATTTTCAAATTTCGGTTGGCAGGGGCATTAGGATTATCGAGGGTTATATCACCTGCGTCAACCATTTCCTGCACTATGTTTTTCAACATTTTGTAGTTTTCATGACTATGTCCTTTTACGCGGTGAAAGTTACAGAAGTCATTTTCTTTGTACCAGGAAGGTATAGCACGGGTAGAATCAAACCCAGAGTGAGGTTTAACAGGAGGTAAGGTAATGGCTCCTGCTTTGAGAAATTTTCCAATATCACACCATATGTTTCTCCCAAGGGAGTGTAGTTGATGGGTTCTGCTTTATACTTATAAGTGGTTTTTGGTGGGGTATTAGACGGTGGTTGGGATTTGACCATCACCGCGTGCATGGCCCCTTTTGATTTCGAAGCGGTCGATGGGTGAGGATTGGTGGTGTTAGGTTTGTTGGTGGAATCTGGAGTTCGAAATTGGGGTTTTTGTTGCGCAACCGCAATTTCTCTTCTTCTAAGGCTCGAATTTCTAGTTTCCGAGCCATGGTAAAGGCCTCATCGAATGTGCGGAAAGTTTGAATTTGAAGAGTAGGAGAAATGTGCTTAGCACATGCCCGCGTAAAAAGTTCGATAAGTTCAGCCTGAGGCAAGGCATATGTAAGTTGGTTGATAAGGCCCCGCCATCGTCCAACGAAATCTGCGATAGATTCATCTTCGAATTGTCGGATGGCATAAAGGTCAGTGATAGATACTTTCTTGGCAATGTTAATGGAGAAATGATCCAAGAAAGATTGGGCTAGTTGGTTAAAAGAGAAGATTGAGTGCTGGGTTAAAGCACTGTACCACTCCAAGGTGGGTCCTGATAAGGACATGGGAAAGGTGCGGAGTAACAAGGCATCATCATGAGCAATCAAATAACAAGCATGTCTAAATGATCGCAAGTGTTGTTGAGGGTCCTCTTTACTGTTAAAACGGGTAAATTTTGGTAATTCCCATTGAGGAGGATATGAATGAAGGGGGACAGACGGGTGAATAGGCTCCCGACAAACTTGCTTGTATGTCAAGGCACTACGACTTCCCAAACAAGCCTCCGGGTGTTTTGCATTTTGTCCATCATTTATTTAATGAAATCCGTGGTTGGATGAGATGATGGTGCGGTTGTGGTAAACAGAGGCAAATTGGGCCAAGGGCCTCCATTTGACAATGGTGGGGTTAAGTGTTGATAAGGTATGGAGGATGAATATGTTAAGGCAACCGAATAGGGATGTCCCATATAAGATGTTGAGGTTACTGGATACGTGTATGGGAAAAAAGGTAGGCGGAGCTTGAGAAGGAAAGCTCATGTGGATAGGTGGCGAGAGAGCAAGTCGAACGGAGCAATCTGCAAGAGAGATGAGGTAGGGGCGATGGTGGTAATGATATGTGGGGTTCAAGATTAGCCAAAGGAAAGCCATCCATGTCATATGAACCTCTCAAGCCATTGGATTGGGAGACGGGGCTAAAGGTGCGCAGGAAGCAAGGTGTTATCAAAGTGGAGTGGGAGCTAAATGAGTAGCTATACTAATAGGCATGCCAACAAGGAGCTGATCATCAAAGTGTACGGTCGGGGGCATGAGACAAATAGTATTGTACAAAGTGCTAGGATTAGCATCCGAAACTTGGCAAATTCCTTATCTCCCACAGAATTTTAGGAACCTCACCGGTATCCATAGGATTCCCCTGACGAATGTGAAGGTGGTGATTCAGCAAAGAAACAGAGCAAGCATGTGAAACCATGGCGGCGGCTTGCTTTTCGAGTGATAACAACCATGGACAGGAGTTCACGAGGGTTTCAATCTGTCAGGAATAGAAACAAACTCAGACTGGTGAAATTGGTAGGTTGCTGGTTTGTCAGGAATTGGGAAAGACAGTAACCGATATCGGTCTCGTAACCGATGTCGGTTATACTATAGCCGATGGTGGTCAGGTAACCGATGTCGGTGTAAGAAGTCTGGGCCAACAAGATATAAAAGGCTGCTAATTTGATTTTTAACAACGTTTAGTATACTTGTCCAATTATTGATCACAGAAGACAGGGTATGAGAAAGAAAACAGAACTAAAAACAAGCAAGATGCACACGCAAATCCAGAGACTAACCCTAGGGTTAATTTTAATTATTGTGGGCTTATGCCTTTAGATGCGGAACGATGTCAATCCTAAACAAAATACTTAGGGAAATGTCAAGTTGTTTTGGCTTATAAGGTTACCTCAATCGGGCGGAGGAATATCGCGGAAAGGGGGATGTTTGATCTCATTGTGTTAATTGTGAAGTGATTCGGTATGTGTTGTGCAAAGTGAAAGTAAGATTAATTTCTTGTCAATACCATGTGATATCACCCCCATGTGTACGATCTGCACTTAATCTATGTTCACTAGAATTGAAAACAGCAAGCAGTAATGCAATGCACGTGTTTTAAACCCAAATCGAAAATGATATTCGATGAAGCAAAAGAGATGACTTTCACTAATGCGAGATGTAAAAGCAAAGCAAGTTCTTTTATCAAAATAATATAAAACCTTGTGAATATCTTTTAGAAGAAGAAAACAAGTATACTCCCTATATGAAAGCAAGCAAGAAAGAAAGAAACCCAAAATGGGTCCCACCGGGCGTGCCAAAATGTTTCACTCGAAATGTTTCATTCCTTTTAGAAATAGATAAGGTTAGGGCTAGGAGGAATACCTGTTGAACGTCAAGATGGTGTGTGCGTACCGTAGAGAAAGATCAAAGTTGATCATAAGAACTCCTTTTTGTCTTGGAAGGACTATTGGTTATTGACGAAGATGCAAGTCCAAGAACTCTGATGACAAAGGCAGAACTCTAGGTAGGATGGCTGGACAAATAGAAGATGAAATATCTCCCTCCCGATGATCAGCTGAGTATCTGAGAACTCGCTATTCTCATTGCAGCTTTGGGATTGATCTCCTTTTGCTACAACTCTTCTTGTCTCTTCACTTGTCTCTACTCGGTCAAGTGAAGATCTGACTCTCTTGATCATTCCCAAATGATCTCTATTGATTCAAAAATCCTTCGACCTTTGATTTTGGTTCGGGAGCCCATTTACAGGGAACCGATGGCGGTTACGTAACCGACGGCGGTCGAGTAGGAACCGGCATCGGTGAGGAAAAAGTAGGCTATTTTTAGTAAAATAGCCCACCTTCCCGCTTTCTCCCGAGAGATCAGGCCAGGCTTGGTCAAGTGACTAGAAGGTCAGTTTTAGGTGCGAGAAAGGGGTCCTTAGTAATGGGTGTAGATGTGGACCAAGTTATAGGTCTTAATTAGGTTAGTTTAGGGTTAGGGCTAGGTCATGATGAGGTGGCAAAATGAGGTGGCGGTAAGGTGATGTGGATTTATCAATTACAAGGTAATTAACAAATAATTGTGTAAGGTTTAGGTGATGAGTTTAGGTCATGCGAGATGAGATGCGGGTCACAAGGGGTCATAAGACACAAATTTGGTGTCTACAGAAATGTTTGGACATTCATTGGAAAAGAAGATGAGGGGATCTAAAAATCATTACCAACATTGAGTTTTTCTTTGTATTACATTTTTAGGTTGGAGGTGTTTTAAATTCCTAGAAGTTTCCTTTGCTTATTTAGATAAATTTTGAATTATAATATGTTAGAATACATTTTTTTAAGGAAGTAACATTTACAATAGTTTCTATTTGCAAATATTCCATTGAGGATTTCTTCACATATCATCCCTATGGATTTTCTTGGGAAGGATTCGAGGAGGTGTTTTCCACAAAGTGTTTGTTAATTCTTCACAATCAGTTTACCTATAGAGTTTATTACATTCATAATTTAGATCCATTTTACACATGATCAAAGATTCTATTAAAATCATTATCCCTTCCTATCCATGTCAATTTACATGAGAAGTGAGTTTTATAAGCATTTCTATCTCTATGATATCTTTAATTTCTTTATCGTACTAAGCTTCTATTTTATCGGGAAGCTTCACAGAAGAATTTCTTATGATAAGATTTTTTTCTTCCCGTGATTCTAAGGTAAAACCAAGAAGTAATATCCATAACTACAAATTAGGAAAAAAATTATTTTTATTAGATTATATTAAATCATTCTCAAACAAGGAAATAGCCATATCCATCTATTTCACTGTTTAGTTTAATTTGTTTTAGAGTATAAGAAATTTTCATTTTATTCGAAGAAGTTAATTTTTTTGTAGATTTCTTTTATTTTCCTGAAATCAAGAAACACCATAAACATTAGATTAAATTAATTAATTTCTTTTATTTTTCTTATTTCTTTTTTGTTAAAACATTGAAAAATGTCAAACCAAAAAGTTGCTAACCAAGGGATGCAAGTGGAACCTTGAAATGGAAATAATATAAATTTTTGGGAGGATCCTTGATTGAGGATGAATCCCTAATCAATTTTGGTCCATGAAGAGAGCTTTGGTCTTTTTAATACAGAATAAGGTGATCTTATCTACAACTATTGGGATGTTGAGAGCAATTGATTCCCATCCTCCATTCCCCTCACTTTCATGAGGATATCGAGACCCTTTCATGAACTAAAAAAATCAAGGATATTCACATCCCCATGACAGAGCCCAAGATGAGATGATTTGGAGATCTACTTACACAGGGAATATGAGGTTGAGTCTAACTACCCGATAAACTTTGAAAACTTGTAACCTAATATAATTGGGAGGAAAGTCCTGAATAAGCACCTTATTCCCAAAATTAAAATCTTATTTTGGGAATTTTTCAAAGGAAATATAATAATGGTGGAAAGTATTAGAAGAGGAGTAATGACCATTATTAATAGACATGGGTTATGCAAAGCTAATGAGGTATCTATTAAGAATTTATTTCTAGAATTCCCTTTCTCATTTCAATTCCCGGATGTATTTCTACAAATATTTAAGGTTCATATGGTTCTCCCAAGGGAAGTGGCCCTCTTTCCTAATACATGGAGTTTCAACTTCCATAACACCTTATTCAAAGAAATGTAGAAACTAGATTTGCCTCACGCTTTGTGGGAAATATGGCTTGAACAAAATAAAAGGGTCTTCAGAACATGACGCGTTGACACTGGAGAAGGTGAATGAAAATGTTAAATAGGATATAAAGGAGAATACTTGAATTTTAAATCCCAAACATGTCGATGGTATCTAGAGTGGGAAAAATATATCCTTGGGAGCATGGATCTCATTACTAACATTCTTGTGAAGAGAAATTTGAACTGAAATGTAAAATGGGAAAAACCGTCGATGGAAGATATAAAATTAATTTTGATGGTTTGACACATTTTAAGGTCAATGTGGTGGATGGTGGGGGTATGGAGCATGATCATAGTGGTATATGTAATTTTGTTTATGGTGGGGCATTGGTAATCATTCCAACGACATTTCTGAGGTGAGAGCTATGTTATGGGGTGTAAGGATGTGTAGAGACTTGGGTTTAAAAACCATCATCATCGAAGGTGATTCCACATGTATGATTAAATATCTCATGAATCGGAGTAAAATTGGATGGAATCTCAATAAATTAATCATGGAGGCTTGTGGAATCCTTGCATCATTTGAATGTGTGGATTTCCTTCTTACTTATCATGCTAGAAATAGGCCTGCGAATGCATTATCTAATAAAGGTATTAACATGGTCGATTTCATGATATCGTTAGGGACACGTATCCCCTAGGGTCTTATCAATAATATCATTAATGAAGACATAAATTAGGAGGATAAGTAATGATGAACCCATTAGTTATCATGCTTGGGTTTTGGAAAGGACTTTTATCTTTTAGAATACGGCCATACCCATTCTACTTAGTTTTTGTCATGTTTTTCAAGACGGTTTTGGGAGTTTATGTGATTGAAGAATGAAAAACTCAAGGAGCCATGAGAGGGATAGGGTCCACACTAAACCTACTATGTTTCTCCATCTAAAGAACACGAATGGACTATGGAAGTCTGTTGAAAAAGGTGGTTTCACCCGATATATATGTCGGATAAAAGGTGATGATCATGCTATTTCTATGGAATTTGAAATTGCATGGATTGATGGGGGTTTCATTTTTATAGGGGTAAAACTTGGGGTTACATAAGAATCTATGTCGAGATATTACTGAAGGTTGAAAAATGATGGCCTCAAAATTTACAAAGATAAAACTCGGAAAAACATGAAATTGCTACTTTCTTTGAAGCTAGGGAGAACATCATTTCCTATGATGATGGTATTGCTCAAACCTTCCTACCGGATAGATGGACTGATGTCTGTCTGGTGGTCATGAAATATTTGACCTTAGAGGGGAAGTTCCGTAAGATATTTTCTCACCATCTCTCTATCCTAAATTTATTTCGTAGAGACCAGACTATGAGTTTAGCTTATTTCCTCTATAGGTCATTGCTTTCTACTATTGAGGATTTTAAAAATAAGAAGGTGGACATCCCCTCCATCATGATGTGATTATTTTTCTTGTTCAAAGAAGTAAGCCTACCATTCCCGCCTAACCGAGTCCTTACAATTACAATGTCTTTAATCGTGATACCCCGACATCCTAACTCAATCGAATTAGGAATATAAATAAATTGATCCTTCTGAGGGGATTGTGGACACCTTTTGTAACTTGAAGAAGGTGATTTAGAATTTGGGAAAAATATATAGCAAAAGGGATCAATAATTTGCTGACTAGGAGGCCAGATCGATGAGATTTGAATCTACCGCTTGACAATACTCACTATTAACAAGAATCTCATTCAGACCTTAAATATTACCATCATAAGATTGAATCTAAAAAAGTATAAGGGGTATCTATGTGGATTATGTTATGTAGGAATAAAGGATTTCCTTATTACAGGATCAGGTTGCTAGGGAGGAGTGCAAACCCAACATGCAACTTATGCTTAACACTTATGACAGTGATGATTTAGATACAAACAAGATTTTTGGCATGGTTGTTATTTACCAAGGTCAAAGACAAGGAGGAGGATAAAGTAGAGACCCAGGATGAGAAAAAGGAAGAAATCCACCTTAAGTGTGTCATCATTAAGGTGACTAGAAAGAAAGATTGTGTGCCGAGTACCAAGGCTCACGAAAAGGCATGGAGAACTAATTTTTGGCATTGGCTGACCTTTTCTTTATGTTTATGTTATTTTCTCCTTCGTGGTGTTTTGGAAAAAAAAATTGTTTAATATACAAACTCTTATGGAGATTGGCTCTATTTTGTGGTGGCCTTTCATCAATTTTTTTGACTTTGCCTCCATGGTTCTCTCATAATTTTTTGTT
This sequence comes from Taxus wallichiana var. yunnanensis, assembly GCA_018340775.1. Lineage (NCBI taxonomy): Eukaryota > Viridiplantae > Streptophyta > Pinopsida > Cupressales > Taxaceae > Taxus > Taxus wallichiana. The sequence continues at coordinate 431,353,053 of CM031238.1, read as the reverse complement.
TGAAACTCGACATCATTTTGTATTTGGTCTTTTTGATCCTGGTTTAAAACCAAAATCTTTTATCTTATCTAAAAAAATTTGAAAATACAAAAACAATTAGATTATATTAATTTTGTTGTTTCAATTGATTAGTCTCCTTTTGTTAAGTTAATTAGTTACACAAATCTTTAATTAGATTCAAAGAGACTAATCAATTTTCTCCAATTAAAATATGATTGCATTTCTTTATTAATTTAGGTACATAGAATTAATTAGATAGGAACTAACACAACTTCCTAAGTTTCCTTAGTTGGTCTAGGTTCCCTTAAAATTAATCTTACCTTTTTGGATTCTTTGTGTTTTTGTTTACTTCCTTAGATTATTTGTTTATACATCCACATGACCATCCAAGGCCCTAGGTAACCTAGAGAACTAGTGTGTGATCCAAGGGTGCCACAACTAAACATAGTTACACAATTGACAGACATTGATCAAGGCCTCAAACACCTCATTTTCCAAACCACCCTAATTCCACCCATTATTATCTCACGATTGATGTATTTTAATTTTGAAGTGCATAATTCTTACATGTTCTACAATAATCAAACAATTCAAGATTAAATTCCATAATCCATAGATTTTCCTTCCCATACATCTATTCTTGCACCTCCATGACCTTGTGTGGAGATTTTTACATAACAAAATTAGGACAATTCCCACTTATCCCATAGCACATTCAATAATGTTTTTCAATTATGATGTTGATCAAAACCTTCATGCGTACATTATCCTTGACCATTCCATCTCACTCACACATGTTAGAAAAGATTTCATTTCCTTAGACGAGTACATTCCCATAGTACCCATAGCAGACATTTGTCTTCCTTGATCTATCCTATGTCCATTTTCTCCAATTTTTGCCTACTCATTGTATTTATCCATTCCATATCCATCTTTCCATATCATATCAGATGTCCCGCACAACCTCGGATGTTGAGTGTGTCCTAGAGTTACATGTTGATTCTTAGACGTACAAAATTGGTGAACCCAACGTAAAGGACTAGTTCCTTTTTGTTTCCTTCTTTATTTCATTTATTTCATCCATCCTTATCCTCTCCCGTTACTTTGCGGTTGTTTTACACCCTCAAATATGTTGGGTCATGGTTATGAAAACCCATTCTAGGTCTTGAGGCTTACTACACTCATATGAGTATGCACTAGTCACCTTATTTTTTAGGATGGGCTTATAATTACTCGTAAAACATCTTATCTCCTCACACACCCTCTCCTCAAGAATATAATAATGGTTTTCTAGTTAGAATTGTGGAGATTTACCAACCTAACTACAATGCACAACTTGAGTTCTCCATCTCAAATAACATTTCATTTACGAGAGAACAAATGTTTCATCCTTGGGTCTTGTATAGGCTTTATATTAGTATGCAAACTGATTCAATTCCTTCCTATTTGTTACCAAATAATGATTTTCTAGTAAGGATCAACCAAAGCAACCAACCTCTCAATTCCATGGATAATTCCTTGGATAGGATGCAAAGGTTTACCAATTTTCTTCTTCAAAAAAATGCTTCTACCCCTCCTCCTATAATATAAAATCCACATAAAGAGGGGTGGCATACTAAGGATTAATTCATAGGAGGACATCATGTTTTCCCCCTAACAAGGCTCAACACACACCTAAGAAAAATGTAACACCTTCATTGGGAGATGTGATTTCAATGTTGGTGGATAAAATTAGGGAATTAGAGCTTTCCTAACCTTCACATTCTACACCATTTGTAGGGAAAGGAAAATTTCCCACCACATCCATAGCTACACTTGTGTTCCATCTCGCACTATTATGCTTTCGTGTCCAAATGGGAGTTCTTAGCCATGGAAAAATTCTCATGGGATTGGACACACTAGGTATGCCCCCTTATTCTCCATACAGATACCCCCACATTGACCAACCGAAAGTGTGTTGCAAAATTCCATTCTAATAGGAAATACAACATTCCATGGTTTTTCCCCTACCAATACGTATCAAAATAATTTTCCCCATATCTTCACATGTACTCAAAATCACCACAAGGGGACATGTTTTCTTATCTTGGTTCATACGCTCGAAGAACAAGGGGTTCCTTATGCCTCACCCAATGCCTATGTTGTGTCTTACCAAGATCCTGTTCCACCTCCACCTCACCATAAAGGATCTTTCATGGTTGATTCCTATGCACTTTGGGAATGTACTTTGAGTATCTAAAGGATCCCCTTGACTTTACCATATGGAGTGTAATGCTCCCATGGCCATTTTCGAGACCTTCCCAAATTCAAAGGGGAGGGGGATCCAAATACACACATCAAAGTGTATGCAACTACCATTAGAGATATACTCCCATGGGATGCGGTTGTAGAGAAAATATTCCCAAGACCCTTTACTATATTGCTCTCGACTTGTACTATAGAATCACATAAGCCTCAATTTAATCTTTCAAACAATTTGTATCCAAGTTCATAAAGGATTTTGACATGAAAAAGCTCTTAAGAATTGGAATCAAAAGAATTCCTTCCCATTAAACAAGATCATAATTAATTCACTACCCATTTCATCCAAGATGGCAACAAGTCCTCTAATCCTCTTCTAGCTCTCTTAAAATGGATCAAATGGAGCTTTGTGATCTATTCCTCCATTCCTTAAATCAAGAAACCAAGGAGAAGGTACAAAATTTTCCTCTTAAGAGATATGAGGAGGTTTTAGAGGGTGATCTTCACATTTACCAAATGGATATCGACAAAGGATGAAAGACTTACGATCCAAATGGTAAATTGGTCACTCCCCCTCGGGTAATTCAAATTACCCCAATGATTCCAACAATGACAACTAATGACCCAAGGTACTCAACAAGAACCATGTTGTTACAAAGGATGGTGTATTGGTCAATCTAAGAAGATGAACGTAACTTAGTACCAATAATGTAAATAATGGTAATAACAATGCAAACACAAAACACTAAAGGAGAAATAATTTCACTTCTATCAATGTGGTTAATTTTAGTCACCCTCCCATTAATCCTCGTAGGTTCAGGCCTAAGGCCTAGTTCAATACCCAAACAAATATCTTAATAAATTTCCAAATTATTATTAGAACTAAGGCGAGGCCTCAAAAATTCAACTACAATAACCAATAGTGGAAAAAAAAATAGAAACTATGTGCCATAGAAAAACTAGAACTAAATACCTTCTCACTACTATCCCAACTTATAATTTAGTTTCCATAGGGCTATAGGACATGATGCTTGGACATGTTGTGATTTAAATAAATTCATATAATGGCTTCCAGAAGATGAAATACAACTCTTCATTGAGATTTTCTTAGGTAATCCCATGACACCTATGCAAAACAATGACATGGGGCTTGTTGCTCTAAGAAATTATACTCTTTGGGTATATAAAGACCCCTTCCAAATGCATCCTAAAAATGGGAAGCTTAACCTTGATGGTACCAAAAAAGTGGTGATTTATATAAACAATTATCACAGAGATTATACATCTATTAATCCTCAAGTAGATCCTTCTTTGACAACAAAAAGTAGACCAAGATTACAGGCCTCATTAAGTTAGAAACCAATTTTCAAGTTCTTGCGGTGAATCGCACACATGATTATTCTTCATAACCTCTTCCCTTTTATCCCTCAATGTCATATGATATGCTTATAGCTCCTAAGATAGTATGAGGCTATGATTTTATTGAAAATCTGAATAAGACCCTCTCCTATAATTCCTTTTGGGATCTATTAAAGAATTCCCTTGTGCATCAATCTTCTTTATTAGAAGCACTAGATCTTCACCATCTAATCCATATCCCATCATCTAGATTCCTAGATCAATCATATAAAATTTTATTTCTACCCCCCATGGTAGCCTGAGAGATGTGTCAAATTTGTGTTTGATACCAACAAGATTACTATTGACGTTGAGTTATGATGAAGAGGTGATCTCATATTGTATCTAAAAGTCTAGATTTAAAATAATTATGTCAAGTGAGATATGAAATATGATGGGAATGTTGTTAAGATGGTATCCTTCTCATTTATACCAAATTTATGCTATGGAGAGATAAATTGTTCCTCCACTCGAAACACGTTAAGAGGCTATGATAGTCTCAAAGTAACCTCTATCAGTAACCATAGTAATTCCAATCACTCTTGTACCTAAGACTATGTTGAATAAATTTTATATTAGAGATTGGGAGTCTAACTATAATATAATTCTCATTCAACCATGGATTTATAGAATGTAGGAAATTCCATCTACATTATTCTAAGAAGTCAAATTCTTGCATCTAGGAAAGGTCTTGTGTCTTAGAGTGACCCGAAGCCATTTGATATCCATTTTTCCAACTTAAAGAAGAAATTGGGGTGCATACCGAATTTAAGCTCTGGAAAATCAATTAAACTAGCCACAAGGATCAATAACTTCATCTAAGCTTGTTCTTATGACTGATCTAGAATCCCTAAGGTAATCCAAGGGGTTCAATGTTAATGAAAACAAATCCCTATGGTATAAAATATGTCAACAAAAACCATAGATAAAATTGTTAAACTCCCGGAGAATGATCTACCTATTATTCTCCCATTTGATTTCTTAGGCATAAATTATTCTCTTGGAATAGCCTCTCTTCTAGCTAAGGGATTTGAAGATATTTGTAGGTTTAGGTCTCTGGTTAAGGAAGAAGAATTCAAGAAAAATCAATCTTATATCTTCCCCGATGAATGTTGGAATCTCAACTATGATGGTGTAAAGTTCTTCTTTGGCACTGGGGAAGGGGTTATCCTCACTTATCCTAAGGGGAGGGTCAGGCCTTTTTCCTTCAAAATGAATTTTTAATGCACTAAAAATGGAACCGAATATGAAGGTCTATTACTTAGTCTCATCATGGCCAACAGATGGGTGTGGACAACGTCATAGTATTGGGTGAAGCTTAACTTATTTCTAATCACATATCAAAAGTCAACAAGACCATAGCATAACACCTAAAACTCTATAATTCTGTTTTCTTAGAGATTTCCAAGGGTTTTGATTTTATGTCCATAGACACCATTCCATGAGAATAAAACCTATTAGTTGATTCTATGGATAATTATTCTTCACATTTTTATCCAAGTGAGGAATTGAAGGAAAATGGATTCACCGTTTCAATTCGAGCTGAACCATTAGTTCAAAGGATTCCAACTAGTTAAATTTTAGCATACGTCGAGGATGATAATGAGACCGAAAAATTAGATTTTGTGGAAAATTATGAGGTGATCTTAAGATACCTCAATTCTTACACCAACCTCCATCTCATGCACTACAAGAAGGAATTTTCCCTCATACCTCACCCTTCCTCCTATTTCAAGGATGACATAATTAACTCTTCCTCATCATAGTATTTTTATATTTATGAAGTCGAGGAAGAAGAGATGAAATTACCCCAAACCTTCCCGAGTTTGAAGAGGGAAATTCCTCTTTATCGAGGTAATAATAAACATTAAAATAGGTATGGAAGAAGAATGAAAAATCCTATAATTGTTTTCTTCGTTGTCTCTAGGAAAGGTAAAAGTATACAATAAAGTTTTTAAAGAGAATTAAAAATCCCTTGTATTCGAGATATGAGGAAAGGATTAGTATTTCTCCTGACATTGTACTACAAAATCTAGTTACGAAGCCCGATGCCAAACCTATGAAATAAAATCAAGACCCATTAAGCCAAAAGTGACGTTAATGGTAAAAGAGGAGGTAATGAAACTACCGCAAGTAGTGTTTATTAAGCATGTGGATTATTCCATGTGGGTGTCAAACATCATCTTAATCCTTAAAGATAATGGGAAGATAAACATTTGTATTGATTTCATTAAAATTAAGAAGGATTTTCCTAAAGATGATTTTCCATTTCCCTCAATTATTGTTGTCATAGACGCAACAAATGGGTATGAGTTGTTGTCTCTTATGGAAGGTTTTCTCGTTATAACCATATTAGGATTTTTAAGGACCAAATGGAATCCACTTTCACAAATACTTGGGGAAGCTTCACACACTAATACTATGCAATCATGCCTTTTGGCTTGAATAATTCTAGAGCCACTTATCAACTTACAATGATGTATATTTTTCAGGATCTTATTCCTAAGGTCATTGATTCATATGTTGATGACCTACTGGTGAAAGAAAAGTAACATGGTGACCACCTTGAGGTTCTTCGTGTCATTATCTCATGCCTAATTGAATATGAAGTAATGTTAAATCTTGAGAAATGTGTGTTTAGAGTAATAAGAGGAAAACTTCTAGGATACATCATTTCATCCCAAGGCATTGATGTTGATCTCAAAAAGATCTAGGAAGTCTTGGATATTTTACCTCTAATAGATGAATCAAACATCATGTCCTTCTTAGCTAAACTTGGGGAAATTCATAGGTTTATCCTTGACTTAACATATCCTATTCACCCTATCAATAGTGTAGTTTAAAAGGATTTTTGTAAAATTCATATAACCGAGTGTCATGAAGCATTTAAGTCTATGAATTTCTTCATTGTGTCACTACCTACACTCATTCCATCATATTATTTTATATTCTCGAGCCACTAATGTCTTGATTAGGTACATGTTGGTACAAGTGGATGATGATGGTCATGATTGGGACATTTATTTCACTATCCATACCCTTCTTGATTATGATACATAATAAATGCAAGTGGAGAAGGAGTTATTAGATATTATTTTCACAATGAAGAGGTTAAGACATTACACGCTAAACCAAGAGACGCGAGTAATAGTTAAATCTGATCGCTTATGAACATTCTTGATCCAAGGTTCTTTATCTAAGAAGGATCACCATTTCATTATGTTGATGGGTGAGTTTTAACTCACCTTTTTTAACCAAAAGTATGTAAAGGGACAAATTATTTCTGATTGGTTACTTTGAAAAATCCTATAGCTTGTGGGGAACTAGAAGATTTAGATTTCCTTAATTTATGCATGTTCTATGTAGAGGTGAATCCCTCTATGACATTGAGTCCATGGTAAATTGATATTGTTCATCACATTACGGACTAAATATATCCCAAGGAAGCTACCTCATAGCAAATACAATGACTACGTGTCATAGCCACCAAGTACGTAATTATGGAAGAAGTTATCTATCATAGAGCCTTTGATGGTATGTTGTTAAGATGCATTGATGAAGAAGAGTCACGAAACTCCTCTTCAAATCCCATAGTAGATTCCATGGTGGTCTCTTCAGAGGACACATGACTAGTAAAATCCATCACATGGGCTATTTCTAGTCTATGCTAGAACATGATGCTATAGAGCATGTATGTAGGTGTCAAAAATTCCAAGAGTTCTCACTTGAGATACACGTTTCTTCTCGGATCCACAACCTATAGTTACACCTTGGCCCTTCTCCACCTTAGGCCTTGATTTTGTAGGGAAATTATCTCCCTAATCATAAGATGGCCATAACTTCATCATCATGGCCACTGAGTACTTTATGAAGTGGGATGAGGCCACACCTCTTACTATTGTACCTCGATCTGTAATCACAAAGTTTATTTTAAAAAAATCATTGGGGTACAAAGTCCCAAAATTCAATATTTTGGATAATGATATGCCTTTCAATAAATAAGAGGTGTGAGAATTGTGTGTGCAGTTTAAGATATCTCATCACACAGCCTCTTTTTATCCTCCTCTTGGGCTAATGGGTGAGCCGAGGCCATGAATAAAATCATAAAGTTCATTCTCCTTTAGAAGGTTAAGGATAAAAAAGATATCGACACCTAAAGTTATTTCTCGGCCATTTGGGCCTATAGTACTTTAGTGAGAACACCCACGGTACAACCCCTTATTCTCTAGTCTTCAAATTTGAAGTGGTTTTACCGCTAGAGGTGATGTTACCTAGTATTTGCATATCTCTGCAAGGCATTTTATATGAAGATAGATATCGAAAAGTGCATCTCATTGAATTGGAAAATCTTGATAAATCTCAACTTAGAGCTAAACAACATCACCACTTTTATACTTGATAGGATGCACCATTAGTATATAACAAGAAAGTGTATGAGTGTGAAGTATGCGTAGGAGATCTAGTGTTGAGAATTTATAGCCAAATCTACAAAAACACCGGAAACAAGAAAATTTTATACCAAAATGGTTAGGCCCATATCAAGTGATAAAGGAATTTAAGAATGGTGTTTACCACATGTGTACTTTAGAATGTGAATAATTCAATGAACTTGTTAATTTGATCCACCTTAAATATTTCTATGCATAGTTCATTTACATTCCCACTTGCAAATTACTAAATCCATAATGTATATCATCTGAATTATCATATTGTAAAATTGTAAATCAAGAAACTTACTTTCCAAGAAATTTTAAGAAACTTTCAAATATTTACGAAATATTCAATCATATATCTTTAGGTATTCATCATATCATCTCCAAATCATTTAAATATCTTCATCATTTTAGAAAGTAAGAGATAATTTTGAAATTGGTCCTTCCAAATTTTTCACACTTAGTGTTGTTCAAGGTTTCTTCTAGATCAGGTGTCTTTTCCCATAGTCTATTCTAGAAGCTTATTGATGTCATATCCTTCTCTCAAAATCTTTCTCATAACATAATCAGTCTAAACATTTCACTCAAATCTCTTTTCCTCATATCTAAACATTCGGTGGTGATCCCTCACATCTTACTAGTTCTATGGGGTTAAGGCTAGGGGAAAGCATTCCTTCCTAAAAGCACAATTCTAAAATTAATAAACAATATATGTATAAGATAAATTAAAGAATAAATATAAAAATGTTTTCATTTTAAAATAAAACTACACTTCTTTTCCCTACCAATCTTTGGTGATGATCCCACACTTCCTACTGGTGGTGTGAGGTTGGGAAAGGAGGGAAGTGCCCTTACTCACCTATATATTTTCCTTGGTGATGAGCCCATGCTTCTTACTTGTAACATGGGGAAAGATGTAGGGGGTCTTGTCAAATAAGTCAATAAGTTATAAATAATTCAATGAATAAAAAGTTCTTTGCAACCCTAAAAATCCCAAGAAAGTGACTTATATGTGTATGTTATAAAAGATTCATTCCTAAAACCATATTTTTTCAATCAAAAGGCCATCCACGTATCTTAGTCTAGATAAAATTACAAGTAAATCACATTCTGAACTGGTTAGTTGACCTTTCTTAGGGTTGAGTTGTAGGTTCTTAATTGGGTCTTTGTCAAAATCTTATCTTCTTGTCACCATCTCCATTCATCAAAATCATAAAACATGTGTCCTTCCTAACTCTCAATGATGATAACTAGCATATTTTTGGTTGTGAAGGGTTATAAATGGAGCAAGTTAATATGTATATTATATCACAATTATCACATTTTTCTAATAAAACAAAAGTTCTAAATATTTCTTGAAAACCAAAGTATCTAGTTACAATATGTTCTCATGTGCATCATATAAAAAAATAAAAATCATTTTTTAGCACATTTGCATCATCAACATCCATAATATCCAAAAGCATTTGAAAAAAATCAAAAATTATAAACAACTAAGAGTACACGATAAAGTAAACCATGATTAAGTCAAATCTTACATAGAATAGCTGAACCAAAAGAAATGTATATATATAATTGTATATGTGTGTGTGTGTGTGTGTGTGTGTGTGTGTGTGTGTGTGTGTGTGTGTGTGTGTGTGTGTGTGTGTGTGTGTGTGTGTGTGTATATATATGCATATATATGTATGTATATATATATATATATATATATATATGTATATATATATATATATATATGATGTATTTATATATATATATATATATATATATATATCAATAAGATCAAGTTTAATGTAAAAAAAGTGTGGTCAAAATGCTCATCTATGAGCCAAAAATAAAAAAATCATATATGCATAAAAATGATCTCGAGAACAATAAAGGCATGCATCGTATCCCTCTCTACGAGATCCCACTAAAGGTGTAGGAAAAGGGCTCCTACCGTGACTCCTATGGTGAGAGTGAGAGACTTTATGTCTATTGATGAGAATTCTGTGAGAGTGCCCATGTGATGGGGTAGATGATATATAAGTGGTGGTGGTGGCCTCATTGCTGAATGGCCTTTCCATTGTCTCCTCTCGGATAACTAATATACATTAAGCTTGTCTCTCATCGGAGTCATGGCCACTTCAACATGCCATGCTGGCATGAAAATGTCGATATGAAAACTAGCCATCGATACTTTTCTAACATCTATGAGAAAATTCTCCTATATCTTCCTCATAGGAAGTGTGAACATTTATAAGACAATATGATAAATAAGATCTTGTCACCATCAACAATAATGCTGAAAGCAAAAATGAAAACAACAATTAGTCGAAAACCTATAAAAGAAAAATAAAGATAACATGTAGTTTGCTAATAATCTAGTCTAATAAATAAGTGTTACCACTAAATAACAACACCCTTTGATTTGTCATGTGTGTTCATGATCTATCATTATAACTATGTAACATGGGTTGTCTCTAAGTTGTGGACTGCTAATTGAGACAAAACTCTAGAGAAGTGCTATGTACCTTGGTATATGATAATATAATATATATGGGTTGATGGAGATGCTGATATGTTGCAAACATCCCCTTAGTTATATGTGTGGATTCACATGGGATATGATAATATAATGTATATGGGTTGATGGAGAAGCCGACATGTGGCACACATCCCCGTAGTTAGTTATATGGGCTCACATAGGAATTAATTATATTGGGTAATGGGTTGGCCTACATTGGGATTAGGTGTTACCCATCCTATTTAAAGGATGTGAGTATCATTATGAGAGGTTCATGTAGGTATGATTTGAGTCTTCTATTTGGTAGAGGTTTATTGGAGGTGTCCTCCTCAAGTGGATTCCCATATTGGGAGATTGTGGAGTTACTCCTTCCTTAAGGATCATTGTATGGTGTTTCCCTACCTTAAGGGTATTATTCTACATATACTGATTATTTGGGCATATTGGACACACATATATTTGGTGTTGTGTTATCTTCTACAATTTATTGATTTATTATATGTAAGGTTCTTATCAAGTGGTATCAAATGTTATGTACCTTGGGATATGATAATATAATATAAATGGGTTGATGGAGATGTCGACATGTGGCACACATCCCCTTAGTTATATGTATGGGTTCACATGGGATATGATAATATAATTTATATGGGTTGATGGAGATGCCGACATGTGGCACACATCCCCTTAGTTATATGGGCTCACATAGGAATTAATTATATTGGGTAATGGGTCGGACTACATTGGGATTAGGTGTTACCCATCCTATTTACCTCAAAGTGGATTCCCATCTTGGGAGATTGTGGAGTTACTCCTTCCTTAAGGAGCATTGTATGGTGTTGCCCTACCTTAAGGGTATTATTCTACATATATTGATATTAGGGAATCTTGGCCCCCATATCTCTTGTGTTTTATTATCTTCTATAATTTATTGATTTATTATATGCAAGGTTCTTATCAAGTGGTATCAGAGCAGTGATCTAAGCAATTTGTGGGATGAAACCCTAATGTTGGTGATTCATCTATATCTTGAGATAGAATTGGAATTTTTTAGATATTTTTTTGGGGAGTGGATACATAGTTCAAGTGATCTTCCCTCCGAATTTCATATTTTTTGGAGCTTTTTTGCAAAAGATGTGTCTGTTTTAGGGTTGAAACCCTAATTCTAAGGTTTCATCTATATCTTTTGAATAATGATGAATTAGGAAGTAATTTTTTTGGGTTGTTAGTAATATATTAAATAGTGATACCACTGAAATTTCAGAATTGGTGGATCTATTTTGATAGAGTTATTTCAGTTTTATTGTTTTTTACTATTTTTCTCCATAGGCCGCAATTTGAGGAATTTTCCTAAATTTCTTACATTTTTGGAAATCTCTAAAAATTTAGTAGGGGTTACTTCTTTGTGTTTTCAGATTTGAGGCTAGATGATTGACGAAATCATCAGGTAAAATATTGGTCAAAGGAGTAAGTTTGTGAAACCTTAATTTTTATACATCATGGATATACCAATTTTCTATGGTAATGGGGAAATTGATGCAAAAATGGTGGATACAATTTAAACAAATGTATTTTGAATAATTTTTAGTATGGGTTAGTTTTTATCTTCATCTTGGTGGGAAAGCGCGACATTGGTATTCTTATTTGGATATAGATCTATTAGATTGGGATTGGGAGGAAATGGAGGATATTTTCTTAGCTAGATGGGAAACAAAAGGAAACACAATTTTCTTAAAAAAGAAGAAAAATAAGAAGAAGAAGAAGAAGCAAGATCGAAGAAGAAGAAGAATAAGAATAAGAAGAAAATGTTGATGGTGCAAAAGAAGAAAAATTTGATGATGAAGTTGCTACACAAGATAGTGCATCTCCAAGGAAGGAAGCTTCAATATTTCAGTTTGAAGGGTGCATTCAAAGAAAAAAGGTAATTGTTTCCATAAACCCTAATAGAAAATATAACTTCATCAATATGGATGTAGCTCAAATTCTACATGTGCAAACAAAGCATATCAAGGAATCTCAAATGGATGGTAAGCATATTAAAGTTTTTGAAGATTTAAAGATTTCTATGGATAAATATGTTTTACATTTAGATTTTTATGCTTTAGATATGGATGGTATGGATATTGTTCTCGATATCCTTGGTTAGAGAAATTGGGAACAATTAATATTAATGTGCAAAAAAATTCATGAAATTATGGTACAAGAGAAAGAAATTTACATTGCAAGATATCACTTTGTTAGTGCAAAATCACAGCACCCTAGATGCTTGATTAGATTTCTTGGTTGATCACTCTAGCATCCAAAGCAGGTGTGATTGCACAACATGGATACCTCTCTCCAAGCATGGAACCATTCTCTCTCCTTCCCTTACTCGTGGGTTTCCTTAAAAGTTTTAATTTTTGTAATTTTGGAAAATTTCCCATTTTTTCCCCGCGTCCCCGCCACTTGGGACACGTGGCATGATCTGGTTGGAGGACAGGGGTGCGGGGTTATCCTTTACCTTTTAGTTTTTGGCCAAAACTTTTGCCAAATTCTCTAATTCCTCCCCGAGCTCCACACTCCCCTTCTCCTTAGGACACGTGTCCTCTTTTTATTGGCTCAGGCCAATGCTTCAAACCTTTCCCTTTGAAATTTTCGACATTTTCCCTTGTGACACGTGGTGTTTTCTCGATTCATCCGCGGCCTATCGGCTTCCCGCGTCCACCGCGTACTCTTGGCCTAGATGTCCCGCAATGTCTGGGGACAAATTCCTCCGATCCGCCCGATTCGGCTTCCCTGTCCCTCTTTGAGGTGAAGACACATGGCATGATTTGATTGGCTCTCGGCTCCTTCAGCTTTCCGCATCCCACGCGTCCCTATGTCCCAACTGTCCCAGTGTGAAAGTTCTCTATTTCGGCTGATCCGGTGGTTCACGTCCTTCGCGTCCTCATGGCCCAGATGTCCCAGCCTGTTCTGCACAACAGTTAGTCAATTTTGCTTTTACCTTGGCCGGTTCACCTTTTCACGTCCCCGCGTCCTTATGTCCCAACTGTCCCCAAAGTCTTGCCGCAGCATCGCTTGGAGGCTTTTCGGCTGGTTCACGCCCCGACGTCCCAACTGTCCCAAGGACCGCCTGGACTAGGACTTAGCCAATTTTCATGATTTTTTCTGCCCCAAGCTTGTTTTTTGCAACTTTTTCACCCTTTTTAGAACTTGCTCTTTTCTCCTTGGACAGGAGAGTTAGAAAAAAGCCGAGGGGACCCCAGAAACATGATTTTTTTCCTTGAATCAATCTATTTTCCTGGGACTTGAGTATTCTAATGCATGTTATCAAATTTACCCTGGGGTGAATTTTGGATAACAATTTGGCGACTCAGCGGGGTCACCTACCTACTAGGTAGAAGATACCAGTTGCCTGAAGTAGTCCATTGGGCATGGAGTCATCAAATATTCTGTTTAGAACCCCAACTGACTTAGAATGTGTAAGGAGGAAGATGGAATATCACCTGATGGGAGCAAGGACTGCAAAACATCTCCATGGACAGCAATCTGTGCTAAAGCACTTAGGGAAAAAAAAACTAACCTACAACAAAACAATGTGCACAAGCACTTGGAGGAATGAAAATCTAATCTAATATTTACAAGGTAGTGAATTTCCCTCTAGAAGCAACGCTTGAGATAGATTCCATTTACTGAATCTACAGTTCTTCACCATCCAATGGGGCCAATTGGAAAGCATTGTTGTCCTTGCACTTCGTGACCATGTATGGGCCACTCCAAATGGCATCAAATTTTGAATGCCTTCCGGTTTTGCTCTATCCACATCCCATTTCAACACTAGATCTCCAACCTGAAAAGATCTATCCTTGGCCTTCCTATCAAAGGTATTCTTGATCAAAGCTTGATCCTTTTCCATTGCTTGGGATGCCTGATTTCTGATCTCTTGCAGCTCCATCAACTCTGCATACCTCACCTCCATGGGCTCAAACTCAACCAACTCCGGCTGCTTCATGAGTTCCAATGTTGGCAACTCAAGTGACATGGGAAAGATTGCCTCTCTTCCATAGACAAGTTTGAATGGAGAGTTACCTATGGATCTTTTGGGAGTTATCCTATCAGCCCATAAGGCTGATTTCAGTTTGGTATGCCAAGACCTCTGATTCTTGTCAAGAGTCCTCCTAATGATCCTCAACAAGTTCTTGTTTGTAGACTCGGCCTAGCCATTACCTTGAGGGTAATAGTTTGATGAAGTGCTTAGGTAGATACCATTCTTGACAGCCCACTCAGTCACCTTGGATCCAATGAATGCCAATGCATTATCTGAGATTATTGTAGCAGGTACACCAAATCTGGTTGTTATCCCCTCATAAAGGTCTAAGATGCTAGACTCATTTGCCTCTTTGAGTGCTACGCACCTCATCCATCCGGTGAAGTAGTCTGGGGTCACAAAATCAATTTGTGCCCTTGGCTTGAATTGGGATTAATGACTCCAATGAAGTCCAAACCCCATTGCATGAATGGCTGGTCAACCGAGATTGGATGTAATGGAAGGGCAGAAAGTCTCTCCTTTCCTATGAAGAATGAACAATTATTACACCCCTTGATCCATGCATAGCAATCCTTCAAGATTTTAGGCCAATAATAACCAGCCTTCATGATTTTTAGAGCTATCACTCTTGGTGCAAAATGACCACCAGCTGGTCCACCATGAAACTCTTCCAACACCCTTTGAATATGATTTGTGCTAATGCACCTCAGCAGCACTCCATTCACATCTTTCTTGAACAAAACTCCATCAACAATGGCATACGGAACAACCTGCAATCTAAAGTGTCTCCTTTGGGTCTTGTTCATCTCCGGAGGGCATAGGCCTATGCCTAGGAAGTGTATAATGCCTTGGGTCCAGCAAGGAGTGGGGGCAGCATTATCTTCTTCTTGATTGCCACTTGGCTCATGGCTGTCCTGGACTGTCAAAACAGCCTCTTCTTCATTACATACTTCTCTTTGCTTCCCCAAAACTAGCTGCTCACACAATCCTTTCCCTCTTACTAGCTTGGTGATCTTGATCTCAATGTCATACTCCATGACACGGGTGATCCAACCTGCCCTTTTCTCATTCAAATCCTTGTTGAGGAGGAATTCCTTAACCCCAGCATGTGAGACCAGCAACTGGACCTTGTTGTTTGAGATTAAATGCTTGAATTTCTTCAAGCTTCTGATTACTACCAGCACATGCTTCTCAATAAAAGAGTACCTCACCTCATAGTCATCTAGGCTCCGGCTGAAGAAGGCAATTGGCTGCTCATCATTATCCTTGTTCTATTGTACCAAAATGGCAGAAATAGTGTCATTACCTCCAAATGCATAGAGGATGAAATCCTTGGAGAAGTCCGGGTTGATGAGAGTTGGTGCTTGAGAGATGGCTTCTTTGATTTCTTCAAAACTCTCCTTGCCTTCTGCTGTCCACTTGAAAGCCATGCTCTTCTTTAACATTTTGGTGATGGGCTTGACAAGGGCTGCAAAATCTGGGACAAACCTCCGAACAAAGTTTATCCTTCCCAAGAAACTCTGAAGGGCTTTCTTGTGGCTTGGCAATGGTAGTGCTCTTATGGCTTCAACCCTCTCTGGATCAATTGCTAATCCTTCCTTGGAGACAATATGGCCAAGGAGCTTTCCTTCATGTGCAAGAAAGATGCACTTCTTAGGATTCAAAGACACTCCAAATCTCCTAAACCTTTGGAAGACTTGTCTCAAATGAGAGAGGTGGTCTCGCTGCATTTTTGAAAAAATAGTGACATCATCAAGGTATATCAGCACCACATTGTTAATCAAACCTTTGAACACCATGTCCATTGCTATTTGGAAGGTAGCTCCAGCGTTGCACAGCCCAAATGGCATTTTCTTGTATGCATAAGTTCCCCATTTGGTTGTGAAGGTTGTCTTGAATTGATCTCCTTCCTTCACCATAATCTGATTATAGCCTGAGTAGCCATCAAGTAGTGAAAACCTCTCGAGCCAGCCACAACTTGCAAGATTTGCTCCATGGAAGGGAGTGGGTAATGGTCCTTGAGAGAGGCTCTATTCAAGTCTCTGAAGTCAACACACAATCTAATCTCTCCACTCTTCTTTCTGACTGGAACTAAGTTGGCAACCCAACTAGAATGCTTGATTGGGAATATGATCCTTGACTCAATCAACTTGTCCAATTCTTTCCTCATGAGAGGCTCCATGTGTGGATTGACTGGTCTTTGTTTCTACCTGACAGGCTTAGTATTTGGATCCAATTCAATGGTATGCTGAGCTAAGTTGGGATTGAAACCTTTCAAGTCTTCATAGCTCCAAGCAAACACATCAGGGAACTCTTGACATAGCTGTATGAACTCATACCTTTCTTGTTCAGTTGTCATCCTTCCAATTTGCAATGGTTTGTTCTCTTCTACCAAGATGGATACTGAATCCTCTCTCTTGACCTAAATGTTTGCTTTCTCCTTTCTAAACTGATCATTGGGGTTAAAAATGGACTCCAAAGTGATAAGTCCCTTGGGCAGCTTGTTAGTTCTCAGCTGTACCACTTGGTCACCATACTGTTGTTCCAACTTTTCTTGATTCTTGGCTGAGAACTCAGCTTCTTCTTGCAAGAAATGGATGATTTGCTGGTCATTCTCAAATACTTGCCAACTAACATTGTTATCTGGCACTGAAGGCCTCACAATCACGTGGATGTTTGGTTGTACCTTGTCTTTTTGAATACATTCCACAATGTCAAAGGCTTCCCCTACTGCTGCAAGCCTGTCAGCAGCTTGTTTCTCTTTCCTAGGAATGGATTTGATGCCAAAACCCTAAAAATCTTCCATGAGGTCCCACACCCTATTCTTGTAGCACTTGAGAAGATCATTTTTGGTAGCATGCTATCCCTTGACCTGATTTACAATCAATTCACTGTCACCAAAGACTTGCAAGTTCTTTATTCCTCTCTTGATTTCCCAATGCATCCCTTGCACTAAGGCTTCATATTCAGTAGTGTTATTGGAGCATGCAAACTGAAATCTAAAAGCTGAATAGTACTTGTATTCCTTGAGGTGAAACAAGCATAGCTCCACCTCTTGCACCTTGTCTACTCCTTGATCCATCAAAAACAGCTGCCATACCTCATTGTCATCTTTGTGGTTTGGCTTGGTGATGCTAGGAATAGGCTGATTTTCTTCATGTATGTAATAGACCCCTAGCTCAGATTCTTCCACTTCTTGATAAGGATAAAATGCATGTATCTTGTTTGCCCATTCATCAAGAGTTAGATCCGGGATGCTTCCAACCTTAGTGTCAGCTTCATCAGTGCTTGGGTGGTCTTCTTGATCAAATGCTGAGCAATTGGCATTAATCTGACTTGGAGTGTAAGGCTCAATGTGGAAGTTTGCAATAGGTTCAGACCTGATTGTAGCCTTAGTTCCATACCTCGTTCTAAACAACATGTGTGACCAATCAGCAGACAAATATCCCCCAATCTTGGCTGTGAAGTCCCTTGACAAGCAAAGGGCAAAGAGTGGTGGAAGGTCTATGACTGATACATCTTGTAAAACAACAACATTTGGACATGCATGCAAGGTAAGACTCAAGTTTCTAATTACCCCAACTCATTGTTATCTCGTCATCCCATCCAAATTGCAGACCCTTTGGATATTATTTCATACTGGAGCCCTAGCTGATCAGCTATTTTTTTAGGCATTACTGAGCTACTTGCCCTAGAGTCTATCATGCAATTGTGCACTAGCTGATTTCCAATGATCAATGAAACATAGAAAGGAGGGGGCTTCAACATTTTACCTTGCTGTCCTCCATGATTTCCCTCAGGCTGGGCAGCATTTGTAAGTACCTTCTCTTGCCTTTGGATCTATTGATTTGAAGTTGGCCAGTCCTTCATGGCAGCTTGCAGCAGATCTCTTTGGCCTGGGATGGATAGGGATTCCCACATTGATATATTGATGTTTGTCTTCTTCATCTGATCAATGATACTGAATGGTGATGAAGGATCTCTTTGTTGTCCCTTGGTTTGCACATTCACTCCTTGCATGTGGGCAGCAACAACTGGTATTTGAGTTGGCCTAGGGGCTATTCTTGGCTGCCCTTGTGCATTTACAACCGGATTTTGTTTGCCAACCACTTGTGGAGCCATGGAAGGTTGTGGATTGGTTGGGGCTAATGGTTGTTCTTCACCCAAATTCCTCCTTTTTGACCTTGTGTTGGTTGCAACACCTTGAGAAACTACCTGGTTCATGCCACAAAAATCCTCTGCTTGCTAATTTACTAATGTGGTGTCATTTGGGGCTGATTGCTGTTGGAATGTTTCTTGTTGTTGGTTGTTTCCTTGACTGCCCTCACCCTCCACACCAGTAGTTGTCACCATTAATGCTTGATTCAAAGCACCATTGAAGCACATGGATTGGTTATGAGGCTCATTGCATGGAAAACACCAATCATACTCCTGGGCAATGTTGTTTTGTGTTAGCACCAATGCCTTAGAGGCAGATATGACATTTGGATTATAGGGATGAAATGATCTATTGGCAGGAGGCCTTGTTTGATTCATATTTGCAGCTGGATTAGGTGGTCTTTGTGGTTGGTATGGCTGCCTGTTAGGCTGAGCTTGGGGTTGATAAGAAGGTCTAAAACTTTGGGCTTGTTGCCTTTTGAGAGTAACCAGCTCATTACCTAGGTTTTGCAATTGCTTCATGACTTCTTGAAGCTCATTTGGGGCACTTGGAGATGAAGTGGAAGCTTCATTTGAACTCTGATTTCTAAGAGTGGAAGAAGGAGCCAAATTAGGTGCTTTATTGGTGTTTGGACTCTCTAAACTTGGAAACAATGGCATGGGAGGTCTAGGGGCAAGTTTGCCAGCTTGGATCAAGTAATTTTCAGCCCTAATGGCAATGCTATAAGCCATATGGATAGTTATGCCTCCCATGGACTGAATCAACATAGAAATATTAGAATTTAGAGCTTTGAGATAGTAGAGAAAAGCACCTTCTGCTGTTGGCCTGACTGCCACTTGGAATTCTCTCCCAAGTCTTTTGAAATCTGAAGTTGAAATCGGTCAGCTGCTCATTGGGAGCTCTCTTGATGGTTGTCAACTGCTCCAAAAGAGACAAGTTATCTCCCTTCTCTCCAAATTACTCATGAAGTGCTATACAAAGATGATTCCAATTTGTGATAGAACCAGCTCCAAGGCTTCTAAACCATTGCAATGCTTTACCCTTGAATGAAGATGTCAGTAACTTGACAGCCACTTGCATCTCATTGATTTCATGGATTGCACAAAGGTTAGCAATGTCTTTAACATGATCACCTGGAGTAGTATGATTTTCTCCAGTGAAGTACGGAATTTTCTTCAAGGCTGCAATAGAAATTGGATGTTGCGCATTGAGGGCAAGTGGGCTGCTTCCTGTGAAGTTGACATAGGGGTTGTTTTGTGCCATTCTAATTGGTCTTAAAACCCTTGTTGACTGAATGAAAGGCCTACCAAGTGGAGGAGTTGAGAGAGTTCTGTTTGGTGGAGATGGAGACCTTTGAATCCTTCTTCCTCTTTTCCTTCTTCTTGGAGATAATTGTAGGTATTCAAACAACACTTCTTCTTCTCCAACTCTTGACCTTGTGGTGACTCTTCTCATGAGTTTTTAGGCCTGCACTACAAACCAAATCGATTCTTCCCTTGGAGTCGCCAGATATGCAAATAATAGCTCTTTTAAGCAAGAAAATTGCAGCAGATGCACATCAAATTTGCTACAAATAAAAATGAGACCTCTAGGTCCCACCGGCGTGCCAAAACTGTTAGTGCAAAATCACAGCACTTCTGACGCCGATCAAATTTCTAGGTTGATCACTCTAGCATCCAAAGGTGTGATTTTACAACACGGAAACCTCTCTCCAAGCGTGGGACTTGTGAAACGAGAGAAGAATCTCCAGATTAGAGGTTGGTTCCTCAAACTCCTCTGATTTGGATCTATATTTGCACAACTACACGAGTTCAAATCCTAATCCTATTCTAAATCAGCAGGAAGACATGGATAAAGGTGCAAAAAAATTGAAACTAACTAAATATGGTGATGCACCAAAAGGAGTGGTGAATATTTTTGTCATGTAAATAGACACAAACCAAAGATTGCAACATAAAACATACACAGCTGATAAGATATAATTTAGGACCCGAAATGAAGCAAATAATACAAACAAAGGATTGAAACCCATTCACAAAGCTTGCATTATCATTTCCAATGTCAAAACCACTGCATTACAATCCTCAGAGAGGTATAAAACTTGTTATAGTCTTTGAAGATTTCTGATTCTTGCAACAATCACGTGCTAGAGGTGAAAGAAGAAGATTGCTATGCCAAAAATATTCCCCCTCAAGAAATGTGCCAAATCTGGCTTTTACATTGCATGGGTCAAGCCCAGGAGAGACAAAACATACAAAAACGTGGGGGCCCATTCCTCATTGATTGCAGATGCATTAAATCAGCATGGAGGACCTTACAAACCCATACCCTACCATTTTTGACCAAATTGGAGGAGAATGCGACCCATTCTGTATTAAATTTGGTCACTGAAATGTCACTTCTGGCCATGAACACGCGTCAGAGCTGTTTCTTAACTTTCTCTCTCTAGACTAAACCAAAATTCAATATTGACCCCAAAATCATGTAGAGAATTTTATAATCTTTCCAATGATATAAAGAACATGCAAATCTGAGCTCTGGATCGAAAGATATGGCGATCTGAAGATTTAGGGCACAAAACAGGCAAAAATGGGTTTTGAAATTTTTCCCGCGCTCGCCACTGACGACGACACGTGTCGGGCACCGATTGATGAGAAATTCTCTCTCCTTCCCTTACTCGTGGGTTTTCCTTGAAAGTTTTGACTTTTGTAATTTTGGAAAATTTCCCATTTTTTCCTCGCGTCCCCGCCACTTGGGACACGTGGCATGATCTGGTTGGAGGACAAAGGTGCGGGGTTATCCTTTACCTTTTAGTTTTTGGCCAAAACTTTTGCCAAATTCTCTAATTCCTCCCCAAGCTTTGCACTCCCCTTCTCATTAGGACACGTGTCCTCTTTTATTGGCTCGGCCAACGCTTCAAACCTTTCCCTTTAAAATTTTGGACGTTTTCCCTTGTGACACGTGGTGTTTCCCGATTCATCCGCAGCCTGCCGCTTCCCACGTGCGCCGCGTACTCTTGGCCCAGATGTCCCAAAATGTCCAGGGACAAATTCCTCCGATCCGCCCGATTCAGCTTCCTCGTCCCTCTTTGAGGCGAAGACACATGACATGATTTGATTGGCTCTCGGCCCTTCGGCTTTCCGGTCCCTATGTCCCAACTGTCCCAGTGTGAAAGTTCTCTATTTCGCCGATCCGGGTGGTTCGCGTCCTTCACGTCCTCACGGCCCAGATGTCCTAGCCTGTTCTGCATAGTAGTTAGTCAATTTTGCTTTTACCTTCGGCCGGTTCACCTTTTCGCGTCCCACGCGTCCTTATGTCCCAATTGTCCCAGTGCTGCGCAGACCGCCTGGAGGATTTTCGGCCGATTCACGCCCCGACGTCCCAACTATCCCGAGGGATGCCTAGACCAGACTTAGCCAATTTTCATGATTTTTTTTGCCCCAAGCTTGTTTTTTGCAACTTTTTCACCCTTTTTAGAACTTGCTCTTTTCTCCTTGGACAGGAGAGTTAGAAAAAATCCGAGGGGACCCTAGAAACATGATTTTTTGCCTTGAATCAATCTATTTGCCTGGGACTTGAGTATTTTGATGCATGTTATCAAATTTACCTCGGGGGGTGAATTTTGGATAACAATCACACTTAGCAAGGAAAACAGTAATGTAAAATTGGATTATGAAGATGAATTTGAAGATGGTGAAGAAGGGAATAAGGATGAATCAAGAGGAGAGGATGAAGAACATGATGAAAAAGTAAAAAATAGTTTCTCTACTCAAGAGAAAAAGAAATAGCAAAAATTTGGAAGAGGAAAAGAAAGTGGAAGAAAATATTGATAAGGTTGAGCATACTAAGGTTGCACCATATAGACACCCACATCATCATGAGAGGAAAAAAATCATGGAGACATGTTAGGACACACAAGGGCAGTAATCCATATGGATATACAGGGAATTGGAGGAGTAATAATTTTGGCTATACATGGAATCAATAGAACAATAATTATATGTCATGAAATCACAGGAATAATAATTATAGATATGCATGGATGCCAAGGAGGAACACATATGGACCAGGATGGAATCAGATGAGCACAATGGAATATGGAATCATGTTTGGAGTAACATCACCTACTAGAATTTCATATGGGTGGCTAGATGATCGAGCATGGTGACAAGTGTGCAATAATTTAAAGCACACTCATTATATGGCTTATTCTTATGTTTCGGGATGAGACATGTCAAAGGAGGAAATACTATGTACCTTGGGGATATGATAATATACTATATATGGGTTGATGGAGATATTGACATGTGGCACAAATCCCCTTAGTTATATGTATGGGTTCACATGGGATATGATAATATCATTCATATGGGTTGATGGAGATGCCGACATGTGGCACACATCCCCTTAGTTATATGGGCTCACACAGAATTAATTATATTTGGTAATGGGTCGTCCTACATTGGGATTAGGTGTTACCCATCCTATTTAAAGGATGTGAGTATCATTATGATGAGATCATGGATGTATGATTTGATTCTTCTACTTGGTAGAGGTATATTGGAGGTGTCCCCTCAAGTGGATTCCCATCTTGGGAGATTATGGAGTTACTCCTTCCTTAAGGAGCATTATATGGTGTTGCCCTACCTTAAGGGTATTATTCTACATATATTGATATTAGGGCATATTGGCCCCTATATCTCTTGTGTTTTATTATCTTATGTAATTTATTAATTCATTATATTCAAGGTTCTTATCAAGAAGGCATGCTTCCTCTTCCTATTCCTAATGCTAAACTACTCTTAGAAGGGAAATTTCACTATCTGTTTATATCTTAATCTTTTAAGGAACCAAAGAGAGAGAGATTGCATGAAAATGAACTATTAAGATAAAAAGGTGATTGAACCAAGAAAGGAATGGGAAAAAATCCAGATGAGTGAAAATGAGATGAAGAATGGGAAAGAGAGAGGTTAGATAGAAGTGACATAGTCCCTAACTACATTTTCCAACATCATTTCCATGGAGCACAACAAATTTGAACCTGCAAGAAGATCATAAGATTAACAATAAACTTGGGATATATAATGAGAGGTAAATAAAATGCAATAAAACATAGAAAGGGTAGATAATAGCCACAAAACATGGATTTATTAATGAAATTCATGCACATTTCATTATAATTATAAGAGAAAGGCAAAGATATTCTCCCAAAATACTCACCTACAACTCAACATTGTTCTAAATTTTTTTATAGAGTTTCATTATGTTAACATTATCCCCTAAAAAATTTCCTTCAAACTTACATTTATTGATCCCATAGAGAGGAGAGAGAGAGAAAGAGAGAGAGAAAGAGAGAGCACATTTCTAGTGGTCCCATCCCTTCTAGAAGTTCCAAAATGATTACCAACAAAGGATGATTGACACTTGGCTAGGTTTTTCTTAGAGCCCAAGGAAATGTCATATTCCCATGTTTTTCTCATTTTTTACTAATTTATTTGCTTAAAAATATGGTTTTATGGATTCCATGATGTAGAGCGTGAAGAATGATTCCAAAAGTCCTATTTTGGCAAAAATGGAGGCTTAAGTCAAAATTTATAGCTATGTGGACTTGGAGAGGTCACGAGGAGCATGTTCCTAGATTTAATGATAGAACACCATTAAAAAAATTCTATTTTCCTTTATCTTGCAAGTATGTTAGATATTCATAGTGCATGAGGAACACGGTAGGTAGGATATTCTAGGCCTTATGGGCCCGCTTTGTCCGCTTTACCCGCATTGAACTCTATCACCCTTGTACTATAGACATACCGGCTCTCTGGGAACATGAACCCCTATGGAACAAGTACCACTCAGACCTCTTGGCCCAAATCCTTTCTCTAGCCTCGCACTACACTAAACTGTCAAAAATCGATTATATTTTGGCATTTTCAAGGGTTCGTAGAACTCAAGGCCGTAAGAAAATTTTTCCTCCCGAGTCTTCAACATCCGCAATGCCCACAATATAAAGGATCCTTTGAATTTCACACCAAAACCAAGTTCCCGGAACCTCTGTTCCACCCGAATATATTCCACCCACACCCCTTTGTCTCTCATAACAAATCCTGTGACCATTGTGGTAAAGTCAGGTCCACAGGGAACTCACGTCCCCATAGAAAATGTACCTTCTGGGCCTTGAAACTCTGAAATCTTTGAAAAATACTACCTCCTTTGTAAATGAGTAAAAATGGGTATGCATAAAACTCGAGCCTTAGAGACCCTTGTTCCTTCTGTTCTTCCTGGACCTACTTTATCTGTATTACACCAAAAATGACCAATTTTTTTAGTTTTCTCAAATTTGGCTAAGTGTTAGTCCCGGAAGAAGGAAAAAAAAACTAAATGACCCTAAATTCTCCCAAATCAATTTCAAGTGTTCTAAAACATGAAAATACCTTAATTCTTCATATTTTCTACTAAGATCCCATGAAACCACCTAAGTCTAACTTTCCAGTTATTCATTTTTCCAAGGGGGAAAAATGGATAACAATTTGGTGACCTTCAGGGGTAATCTTCTTACTATATTCAAATATCAGTGGCCTTGCAGCATCCATTGGGCATGGAGTCTACCTGATAAAATGAAGATTGATATGATCTTGAAGAGAAAACACGTGATACCACTTAAAGCACTTAATTGAACTTGAAGTTGATTTTTCATTTCTTGAGTTGACCATCTTATCATGAGAAATTTCTGAGTTGAATTTTTTTATGTGAGTGGGAAATTGTCTGAATTTGAAATTTCACCTTCTTTCCCTTGTACAACTGATCTATTGGGATAGAGGATGAATATCTAAAGTTGTCCCAAAATTTGATTTTTTTGACAATGATGAAATATTATAGAACTTGGATCAAATGTTGATTGGAAACAAATTGGCACCTTCTTCCTAAACATATCTTCGTTAGAGTTATTCATGAAAAATGATTACCAAATGGATGGTACGATTCCATGGCTTTGGATGAAGATTATAAATTTCCTAAATTATTTTATTGGCTCGAATGGATTGTGTAAAGTATAAAAACTACAAAAACTATATACAAATATGAAAATACATACATGTTCCAAGTGAAACATTTAAAGTGTGAACAAACACTTAGGAGAACATAAATACCCTAGCAACAAGACAATGTGCTAAAAATCACTTGGAGGAATGGAAACTACTATAATATGTACAAGGGAGGAAACTTTACTTCAGTAGAAATGCTTTAAATAGATCCCATTAACTAGAATCTGTAACTCTTCTCCATCCAATCTTGACAATTGGAAAACATTACTTGATTTATAGCCTAAAATGATGTAAGGACCACTCCATATTGCATCAAATTTTGAGTGTTTACCTAGTTTGGCTCTATTTGCATCCCATTTTAAGACTAAGTCTCCTTATTGAAAGTTTCTAGCCTTATCATTTTTATCAAATGTGTTTTTAATCTAAGCTTGATCTTTCTCCATAACTTGCATTTTCTAGTTCCTTATTTCCTCTAGATCCATGACATCTACATATCTAAATTCCATGGATTCGAATTCAAATAATTCTAGCTACTTGATAAGCTCTAATTTCGTAACTCAAGAGAATCTTGGTAGTTTTACTTCCTTGATGTAAACTAACCTATAAGGAGAGTGACCAATTTATATTTTTGGAGTAATGATATCAACCCACAATGTTGATTTCAATATTATGTGCCAATTAATTTGGTTTTCATCTAGATTTCTCCTTATGATCCTTAACAATTTTTTGTTTGTGGACTCAACTTGCCCATTTCCCTAGGGGTAATAGTTTGAAGATGTGCTTAGATATATCCCACTTATCAAATACCACTAGGAGATCTTAGTGCCAAGAAATGTCGATGCATTATCTAAGATAATAGCATAAAGAACACCAATCCTCGCCACAATCCCTTTATAAAAATCTAGTATCTTGGTTTCACTTTCTTTCTTAAGTGCAAATGCTTCTGTCCACTTGGTGAAATAGTCGGTTTCCATGAGAATCCACTTGTGGTATAAGCTCTAATTTGGGTTGATGACTCCAATGAGGTATAAAACCCATTATATGAATGAATGATCAAATAAGATTGGGTAGAGCGGAAGGATTGTTAACCTTTCCTTTCTTGAGAAGAAAACACACTTCTTGCATTTCTTAACCCATGAAAAGAAGTCATTGAAAATATTAGGCCAATAATACCCAACCTTCATGATATTGAGAGTTGTTACCCTTGGAGTAAAGTGACATCTTGCTTCTCCATCATGGAATCAATGAACTATCATCTCAATCTGATATGTCTTGATGCACCTTAAGAGAATGCCATTCACATCCATTTTGAATAAAATACCATATACAAGCACAGATGGAATAGATTGAAGTTTGAAATATATTCTCTTATCCTTACTTAATCCTAGAGGGAACTGACTTGATTGAAGGAAGTGTGTCATATCTTGAGTCTAGTAACAGATAGGTAAAGAAATAGTTGGTTGTTCTTGATAATTCTAACGCACTAAGATGGATTATTCATCATTTTTCTAACTAAAAAAATTGTTCACATAACCCCTTTCCCCTAACCATCTTGGTTACTTTAATATCAATTTCATACTCCATTAATTTTTTTATCCACCCATCTCTCTTCTCATTTAGATATTTTTCCAATAGGAAGTCTTTTATACCAGCATGTGAAACTAACAGATGAATCTTGTTATCTCAAACCGATTCAAAAAAATTCAAACTTCTTATAACAGCTAGTACATGCATTTAAATGAATGAATATTTTACATCATAGTATTTGAGATTCTGAGTGAAGAAGGTAATAATACAATCTAAATCATTTTTGTTCAACTACAAAAATTTGGTGGATATGGTTGCTAGGAAATTAATGTTCATAGTGTGAACATATGGTTTGAATATTTGTATTATTTAATATTTAAATAATATGTGAGTGTGCACAATTAGTTGTCATGCACAACTCATGGATAGGGGTGTGGGAGTATGACTAGGGATTAGAGGATAGATATGAGGATAAAGTGATGAGACTTGACTCCATGATTATAGGAGCAATAAATTGTATAAAATTCCCTCTAATATTCAATAGAAATTGCTCCATTCTACTTTCATTTTCTCTATATTTTTGTACTTTCCATTTCATGAGTTAATTTGATTTATTGTTGTTGAATTTATTTATACAAATCTAGAGATTTAGCATCATTTAGTATCAAAATAGGAAAGGAAAAGCTATGAGATTCATTATAAGAGAAAAACCATAGCCTCTAAGATGCAGATCTGAGAGTTTTTAAGCTTTCGTGGCCATTTTTTGGATTCTGATCTTCAAGAAAAAATGACTGGTAAATCATGTTTTTCTCAAAAACCTAGATTCTAAATCTTCTAATTTTTTTGGGTTTGAAGATACGTATTTTATCTCTACTATTAAAATTTCAGAATAACCCAGTTTCTGGTTTAAGATAAAACGTGAAATAGATTCTGGCGTTTGAAGAAATTATGGAATTTGTATATGATTAAAATATTTTTTTGTCAAAGTTTGTTTTTGCATCTATTTGGAATGGTGATTAGATATGGTGTGAGTTTAATCTAATCATACATTGGTTTGTGCTTCAAGATATTATCATTCATCTCAAGCCATTTTTTTAGTTGTGGTCCTATTGTCTATGTCCTACCTCTTAGGAATCATTTGTGTGTATTTCCATTAAAATTGTCAACTTTGTTGTGTCATAGTTAGTCATCCAAAAGTGTCGAATCATTGTAGATTTTTGATTCATTGTAAACTTATATTATAATAAATAAAAACATTGCCCCACTTGTCAAAAATCAGATGCATTTTCACTTGTACGTGACGTCCATAGTGAGGGGGTGCATTATCGGTTGAAACCGACACCCAATAGAATTGTAAAATGAGACTCAAAGACAAATTCAATTGAGTTAGCAACATCACAATGGATGTTGGAGGCAATGGAGGAAGGAGGTGTTTTAGTGACCTCTTGTTAGGCACCATCGATGAGGCCACAATATTGCTTTGGTGGTCATATTTTTTCAATTTTGTTCGGTTTGTTTAATTTTAGCATGTGTGGTAGTAAATAAAGAACAGATGGATAATTCTTGTTCATAGTAAGGAACATATTTTCCTATATTTTGTTCTCTTTTGTAAATTGTGGATGGGGAAATATGTACACTACTATGAAAGTGGTTGGTGGTCCACTAGAAAACCAATTTGAGAGTTTGTGAATCTCTTAGAAAATCACATACAGAGTGGTTAATGGTTCCACTAGAAAACCTGTTGGAGTTGATGGTACTCTTTGAAAACCATCATATTGTAGAACATGAGCAGGTATTAGACATAACTCACCCATATTCACTCTAAGGGGGTGAATGTTAGGAAATTAGTGTTCATAGTGTGAACATATGGTTTGAATATTTGTATTATTTAATATTTAAATAATATGTGAGTGTGCACAATTAGTTGTCATGCAAAAATCATGGATAGGGGTGTGGGAGTATGACTAGGGATTAGAGGAGAGATATGGGGATAAGGTGATGAGACTTGACTCCATGATTATAGGAGCAAGAAATTGTATAAAATTCCCTCTAATATTCAATAGAAATTGCTCCATTCTACTTTCATTTTCTCTATTTTCTGTACTTTCCATTTCATGAGTTAATTTGATTTATTGTTGTTGAATTTATTTATGCAAATCTAGAGATTTAGCATCATCTCAAAGAGTATCAGAACAGGAAAGGAAAAGCTATGATATTCATTGCAGGAAAAAACCGTAGCCTCTAGGATGTAAATTTGAGAGTTTTTAAGCTTTCATGGCCATTTTTGGATTCTGATATTCAAGAAAAAAATGACCACAAATCATGTTTTTCTCAAAAACCTAGATTCGAATCTTTTGAAATTTTTTGGGTTTGAAGATAATTATTGTTTTTAAATCTTATCACAATTTTAGAATAACCCAGCTTTCTAGTTTAAGAGAAAATGTGAAATATATTTTAGCGTTTGAAGAAATTATAGAATTTTTTTATTATTAATTTTTTTTTGTCAAAGTTTGTTTCTGCATCTCTTGGGAATGGCAATTAGATATAGTGTGATTTTGATCTAATCATACATCGGTTTGTGCTTCAAGATATTATCATTCATCTCAAGCCATTTGTTTAGTTGTGGTCCTATTGTCTATGTCCTACCTCTTAGGAATCATTTGTGTGTATTTCCATTAAAATTGTCAAATTTTTTGTGTCATAGTCAGTCATCTGAAAGTGTCGAATCATTGTAGATTTGTGAGTCATTGTAAAATTATATTATAAAAAAAAAAAAATTGCCCCACTTGTCAAAAATCAGACGCATTTTCACTTGTACGCAACGTCCATAGTGAGGGGGTGCATTATCGGTTGAAACCGACACCCAATAGAATTGTAAAATGAGACTCAAAGACAAATTCACTTGAGTTAGCAACATCACAATGGAGGCTAGAGGCAATGGAGGAAGGAGGTGTTTTAGTGACCTCTCGTCAGGCACCATCGATGAGGCCGCAATATTGCTTTGGTGGCCATGTTTTTCAGTTGTGTTTGGTGTGTTTAATTTCAGCATGTGTGGTAGTAAATAAAAAATAGATGGATAATTCTTGTTCATAGTAAGGAACATATTTTCCTATATTTTGTTCTCTTTTGTAAATTATGGATGGGGAAACGTGTACACTACTATGAAAGTGGTTGGTGGTCCACTAGAAAACCAATTTGAGAGTTTGTGAATCTCTTAGAAAATCACATACAAAGTGGTTAATGGTTCCACTAGAAAACCTGTTGGAGTTGATGGTACTCTTTGAAAACCATCGTATTGTAGAACATGAGTAGGTACTAGACATAACTCACCCATGTTCACACTAAGGGGGTGAATGTTAGGAAATTAGTGTTCATAGTGTGAACATATGGTTTGAATATTTGTATTATTTAATATTTAAATAATATGTGAGTGTGCACAATTAGTTGTCATGCACAACTCATGGATAGGGGTGTGGGAGTATGACTAGGGATTAGAGGAGAGATATGGGGATAAGGTGATGAGACTTGACTCCATGATTATAGGAGCAAGCAATTGTATAAAATTCCCTCTAATATTCAATAGAAATTGCTCCATTCTACTTTCATTTTCTCTGTATTTTTGTACTTTCCATTTCATGAGTTAATTTGATTTATTGTTGTTGAATTTATTTATGAAAATCTAGAGATTTAGCATCAATGGTCTCAAAGGCACCTCAAAAATCATATAAGGTGAAGTCCTTAGAGAAATATAGATTTGTGATGGTTGGTGCTTGTGAAATGGAAAACTTTATAACTTTAAAACTTTCTTTTCCTTTAGCAGTCCACTTGAAAGCCATGTTTTTCTTCAACATCAATGTCAATGGGATGACACAATTAGCAAAATGGGGGAAAATATATTATCAAAGTTAACTCTTTCTAGGAAATTCAAAAGAGGTTTTTATGCAGGGAAATGACAAAGTAAGAATAGCCTCAATTATTTCTAGGTAAATAGTCAAGCCTTTCCTAGATACAATGTGGAAAACAAGTTTACTTTCATGTGTTTCACCGATAAGTTACATACGTATGAGAAAAATAGATAGGGTAAGGGTGAGGAGGAATACCTATCAATGAAGGTGGAAGGTAGAGTTTGTGCATTCTGATTTCTCAATCTAGTGTTGATTGTGATAAATTCCTTTTTTATAGGAGGAACTACCTGCGAATACAAAATAAGAGCACAAGAAGAATATTAAACAATATATGTCAGTGGACTTCCTAGTGTATGTTAGATCCGAGAAGTGTGATACTTCCTAGATAGTTGTCAATCCAATGTTTAACATAACTTAATGAAAGAAATAATGTAAGCCAATAATATCCTACTATAGTTGATATTATTTAGGTGTTTCATTTAAGTACAATAAGAAAATATAATCTAATAGGATAGGTTATGATCAGATTTGGAATTCAAATAGGTAAATAAGGTGGTTTGAACAAGTCGGGGTCATGTTTGAGTGGTTAGGATTATTTGGGTGAATGTTATGAGGTTGTTATTATAGGAAGATTTACTTGGATATAGAGACCGATGTTGGTTTGGTATGACCATTTCCAGTTGAGAGGAAATCGACAACAGATTTAGGTTAACTGGAATTAGTAAGGTTGGGATAATAGAGACTCAATAAAGTTTTGTTTTGATGATTCTATGTGATCGCACGAGAGAATGGGCAGAGAATGGCGAGGTTGATCACAATGTTGGGAATACTCGAGATGTCCGGAGTTGGGTATGAAGGGATGAGAAGTTATAGGTGGTTAGGTGGAGGGATTGAGAGGAAATTGAGAGGTGATGAGATGAAATGGAGACTAGGACTCTCAAACAAAGATAAAGAAACTAATCTACATAAATATGGAAAGGTACAGATCCAAATGTACTGGTACTTGTAGACCTAGTGGTTGGATGGAGGTGATGGTTTATCTATGGAACTGGTGGTCAATTCCATAGCCATGCTTCCTAGAATGTTACCATGAATTCTTTCCCTTAAGATCTGTGGTTGGTGTTGGTTTAGGATGTCTGAGTGTGCAAGAGTGCTTTGGTGCATTCTTGCATACAAATAGCTCTTCTCTAAACTCAAAATAATTCTTCCAACCTATCTAACAAGGTTACCCAAGTTAATATATGGTAACCAACGAAGGTTTAGGGTGACCATGTCATTTTCAAGTTAACTAGCATCGGTTAAGGAGGGATATCCTAGGTTTCCAAAATAGCAGATCTTGGCTATCTTTTGGCCAATTTTGTGTGTTGTTGTAGATCTAAAACATAATTTTTGCATAAGTAATTTTGCATGTGGTTAGAATAATAATCATTATTTAGTGTTAGGGTTAGAATAAGTCTTAGTTAGTTATGGTAAGTGGATATTGAGTCCTAGTTAAAAGGAAACATGCTAAGAATAGGTCTATGATGAGGTGTTTAGGTGATGTGGTGGGGTGAGGTGTCTAGGTGAGGTGGAAATTAATTTAATTTAATTATAGGTAATTAAATTAATATACATTTTGGGTGAAGGGGGAGTGTGACCAAAATTTGGTGTTTACATTTCTCCCCTTTTTGTCATGTAGCTTGTATTGGTAAGCGATGCTGAAAAAAATAGGAAGTGATTTCTCCATGTGTGGGTGAAGGTGATGCCCCTCAAAATGGGTAGTGATGAGGTGTAATACAGAATCAATGAGTGGGTCTATAAATTTGTGGTTGGTGGAAGTGAAGGTAGGTGGGGAAGGGTATGAGTACTATGGGAAAGGGTGATGGTCAACTTGGGTAATAGGTAATAGGCCGGGGTCAAAATCAGGTAATGGGTAATGGAAATCAAATACACGTACACATATATATTACAACACAGTACCAGTTGAAGAGCTTACAAAATATACATCATCCAAGGTTGATAGGTTTATCTAAACAAGGGTGAAGTGATTCAGGTATCCAAGGTATAGGATATGGTCCGAAAAACAACATAGGTTAGGTGCAAGAACATTTAGGTATGTTCTGGTACACCAAAGGTTTGGTCGGGATAAACGACATGACAATAGGCAAGGTATGGTTGTTAGGATAAAAACATAGGTAACAACATCGCAAGGTATAGCGAGTACATAAGCTCAATAGTCACACCAAGTAGGTCATGTTTAAGAAAAAGGTCATGGCTTGGGTAAGGCCAAGGTATAGGTATATAACAGATCCCGAGATGCAACTAAGGAACTATAGGGGTAGTTGGGGCTTATAGGTAGGGTGCAATAAATATGGGTGAGGTCAAAGGGTGTCCATAATGATAAAAGGTGTTTGAGAAATAATGGTTACATGTAAAAGAAGCCTAGCATGGGAAAAGCAGTATAAGGATTGATTGATCTTTGGTTATATGGTAACCGACATCGCTTCGCTTTGGGGCACGATATGATCGACATTAGTCATGTCGATTTGGGGATAAAAAAGGAAAATTATACTTTTTAGGGAATCATTTGTCTTGTATATATTTTTGGAAAATGACAAAGGAGAAGAGGAACATTGGAAAACAACACAACGAGGTGTATAGATAAGGTGGTGAGCTATGTGGCTAGTGATTGTCATTTGATTGGTGGGTCCACAAGATCGGTTCAATTTATTTCATTCATTTGTGGGTGAGGTGGTGATTTAGGGATAACGAGAGGTGGTAGAGGATCGGGTGGGCCACCGGCATGGTGACCAGATGTACCACCACACGTAAGGGCATCGAGTGGGGTAGGAGATAATCTCGATCCTTCATTTGATTGAAAAGATTTTTTTTGAAATTATTTGTTTAAAACGTATTGGTGGAAATGTAATTTTGAAATTATGGGTAAAATTAAATGAAACAGGGTGGAAGGTCAAACATGGTGTAAATAGGGGTAGTACTTAAGATAGGATAGGTTTGGGTGGGTTGGGGTAGGTATTTAGGCCATTTTTTGTGAATTTGTTGAACAATAAGGTAGGGGTTTATAGATTTGACGTTGTGATAGTGACCGATGAAGGTCAAGGGGTGGCCAATGTTGGTTGGCCTTGTCGACATTGGTCAAATATTAAGTGACCGATGCGGTTATGATGGACGGTGTTAGTCAATAGTGATGATGTTGGTCGACTCTAGAGGAAAATAGGCCAATAAATAAGATAGGGTGGGAGGAAAGATAGGTAATGAGATATAAAGGAAATTTTAGTGAGACCGGGTAGGGTAATATGTTTAAATAAGTACGAGTTGAGGGATGTGAATTTGGGATGGGGGGAAAAGGGGTATCCTTTAGGTTTTGGATGTGGTTACAAGGTAGGAAGTAGTAAGGGTCTTGGGAATAGGTTTTTGTTAACGAGATATGTTGGGTATGGTGAATGTTTAATAATGATGTGGTTTGTTGGATGCGGCTAGGCACCAACTATGGATGTGAGACAAAGTACCACCTATGTTTTTAGCGGTATGGTCGAGCATGATTGTAGAGGAGTGGAGGTGTGTAACGGACATCAGCCTGATTGGGATCCATCGCTATAGCAATATAGTTCGAGGTAGATAATGATGGTCACACTCATTGATAGATGGGATTCAATGACCAATACATTCTCGCATACTAATGGTGAGATCACTATCACCCTTGGAGGATGTATATAAGATCCTACGGCTACCTATTATGGGAGAGTAGGTTTATTCATTTCCTCGAGGCATCAAAGGAGCTGATTTTGACTATGCTTGAGAGGGAAGGTAAAGATGAGGTACCATAGTTCAAGCCCGAGCTATGGAGACAACTACGTGGCCCATCCTTAGGAGATGAGGTTAGTTTTCCCGATCACGAAGGAAGTCTGTTGTTTTGAATTACCAGGATGTAGAAGGTGGGAGATTCACACAAGCGTTGATGGGGTTCTCCATGACATGATGGAGGATAGGACCCATTTTTTTGGGTACCAACATTCTTGGTGCAATTATATAGAGAGCTATGGACCTATGAGAGAGGAACAGAGGTTCAATTTGTCATTTACCTTTCTTCTTCACTACTGGGAATATGAGCACATCATATGTGTGCATCTAGTTGGTATGCCCTAGCCTGATGCATTTGATGTGGGCTTGGTTCGAGTTGGCTATAGGCATTGGGTGCCTAATAGTGGAGAGTGCAGGGCTACTAGGGCTACACACAATGTAGCATACTACTAGGTGTGTAATAGAGGGGTTGTTAGGATTTGACATCATTTAGAGGTCATATGATGGATTCCCTTCATACAGAAAGATGGAAGTGGAGTTACATGAGCTACAACTACTCAGATGGATACAAGGATGTTGTCTTTGGAGAGCATGCAATGATACCCATTGATAGGGTTAGATGATAGTTTACTCTACCCTAGGACATGCCTCTACCATTCCCACAAGAGGAGACATGATGTGGAGAGGCCTATGCCTCTACCATAGCCGATGGTGTCGGCAGGGGAAGGAGGAGTAGGGGTAGATTGGCGATTGATGATGTTGGGGTTACAGACAAATATATAAAGTGGTGGGCAAGCAACTATAGGTAGCACCACTAAGGCCATGGAAACCTGACTAATCCATGATTACATTTCATAGATACACATTACGGGGAATGTGGCTACCCTTTGACACGAGTTGGAGTAGTACAAGGGCAGTGATAGGATCGAGAGGCACATGTTTCCATGTTATAGGTGTAGGTTGTATCCTTGCAGGCCTAGGTTACATAAGGACAAGTACCTACATAGGGTGGGGATGGTGATGGGGAATAGGTATCCACCTTAGACGAATATGTAGTAGGTCTATAGGGTTAGTTGGCCACCGCACATGCACATATTGTCGCCCATGTGACCTAGGTCCGAGGCATAGCATAGGCACCCACATAGGCCGAGGGAAAGGTCCTATTTTATAGGCAACATCAAGACAGGTCCCATGATATGAAGAGGAGGCGGGTTCACAAGTACAAGGGCCGAGGCCATTCTTAGCGGACAGAGCTCCCAGGTTATTGTGAGACCTATGACACCTCCATAGATAGTGTCGATGGTGAGATTCAAGGATTCCTTGAATGAGGCCAGATACTATCAAGATCATTTGACCGCTGCCAGGATATATGTCCCTTCCTATATAGAGTACATGGTAAAGTAGGCCTCAAGTGAGAGGATGAGATCTCACACACATAGTGCAGAGTGTACAGGGGCCAGTGAGCCCAGAGATAGGGTTAGGGTGATGCCACTAGTTCATAGAGGCTGGACCCGGCTACAATCCAAGAGGATACGAGGCCTAGACCCATAGAGGGTGGACAGATGGTGGTAGCGTGCTTGGATGGTGGAGAGGAGGAGGAGAAAGATGAGATTGGCTGGACATCGAGATGGGTGACAATTGATGTCTCTATACATCGTCATTTTGATTATTATTTTTGATATATATCGATCTCAGTGCACCAATGATAGTGAGGTTATATGTGAGATTTTTTGAGATTTTGGAGAGTTTTGATCATATACCAGCCGCATGCCAAAGATTTTGAGATTATACCTAGAGATATTTGTATTATTTTATATCAATGTATATTTAATGGATATATAAAATTTTATTTATAGATGGTGAGATTGGTGGTTATGGATGATGTACTTGTGTTTTAAAATTTCTATTGTTATTTGTATATGGATGGAAAATACGTGGATTAGGCGTGGTGGAGTCAGATTGGTTAGGCATGGTTGAGTCTAGGTTATAGGCATAGTTAAGTCTAGGTTATAGGCATAGTTGAGTAAGGTATAGACATAGTTTAGTCGGTATAGGCATGATTGAGTTAGGTCGATTTAGGCATGATGGAATCGGGTCATTTAGGCATGATGGAGTCTAGTCATTTAGGTATGATGGAGTCGAGGTTAGTGTAGGCATGATGGAGTCATGTTTTAAATTTTGATTTAATTTCCAAGTTATTAGTAACATGGGAAATAAATGATGAGTTATATGTATGTTATAGTGTAAATTTCCAAAATCTTTGATATTATGGAAATGTGAAATGATTGATTGGATGTTTTGATGATGTGATAAAATGGTAGATATGTATGTGTAGTAAGTTCCCAAGTGTTATATAAAAACATGGAAATTAATTACAGTAGAATGTTAATAGAAAATATGTGGGGAAAATGAGTTAGGGTAAGAGTGGCTGAGCTAACCTCCAAGGGCCCCATGCCCTTAAAGTGCTACCTACATAGCCCCGGTGAAAAGGGGCCTCAGGCTGATGTAGTTCTCCCATAAGCTAGGGAATAATATGATGAGGTAGAGGAATGGGTTAGTAGATTTCAGGCATGATTGAGTCTAGGTCATAGGCATGGTTGAGTCTTGGTTTTAGGCATGGTTGAGTCTAGGTTATAGGCATGGTTGAGTTTAGGTGAAAGAGGAAGTATTTTAAAATGTAGGTGTCGATGGTCTAGTCCTATATAGGGTAATCAACAAGTAATGAAGAAGGTGTATGGTAAAAGGTGGTAAAAAGAGCCACCTAATTGATAAGAACCCTAATGAGTCTATCATACCAAATATTGGCTTATGAATGTGAGACCCTAAAGGCGTTACATAATGGACTATTCTAAGGGTGAAGAAAGTCACATGATCATGAAATTTCATAGTTGTGGAAAGTCCCTGAGTGGATAGAAAAATAGGGTGAAAGGGAAATGAGGTGAAAAATGGGTGGTTTACAGGTAAGAGACCCAAGATAAAAAATAGGCAAGTCCATGACGAAAAAGTTATAGTTTTCTTCTTTTATTTTTTTTTGTGATATATTGATCGATTCGGAAGTTTGTATGGGATGAGTATATTATCTCCTTGAGGTATTCATGAATCGATCAATGTGGGAAGCTTATGGATATTTTATTTTGTTGTTGCAATGATGTTATATAGATTTCCTTTGAGGGATAAGTCTATTAATAGTAGTGAGATAGAGTGAAGAGATGTCCCTTTTAAGGGATTCATCTTTTCACTGGAAGTTTGACTCAAGGAGTTGAATCCCATTTTGCTTTTGGACATTTAAGTCATGAACCATATTATAGAGGAAGATTAGGTTCTTGTTTAGAGGACAAAACCAGCAGCACACAAAGGTTAACTATGAAATAGATGGTTTCAAGTGATGAATGACCATGAGATTCCATCTTTGAAAAAGATGAAAAGTATCCATGAGAATCATGCCATGAATAGAGTCATGGTACTCATATTGAAGATAAGGATGAAAGGTGATCGAAACCATGTGATTCTTGTTTAGTCATTGGTCCTCAAAACATGTAACATGGAAGGTGAATGGTGCTCAAAAGATGAGTAGTCAATTTAGATAGAAGGTGATATAGGACTTTATTTGAATAATAAAATGGTCTAAGATGCGAGGGGTATTGAGGGGCCTAGGTTCAGGTTTACCTTCAAGTGAAGACAAATGATAAGCACCTGATCCATAGGTATGAGTAATGATATAGGGTCCAAGCCAATTAGGATAAAATTTTCCTCATTTCATTTTCTCTTCTTTGCTTACATGTTGATTTTCCTTCAGACGAGGTCACCAACATGGAAGTTTCATTCATGGGCGGGTTTATCATAGGAACACTTGATACATTTTTGGTAGATTTGGAGATGATCAAGAGCATTGAGATGACATTCATCTAACAACTCAACTTGTGTTAAATGGTCCTGGAGAAAATTCATCATCGTTGAGCATGTCTTGTAGTGAGATGTGAAGAGATGGAATCTAGAATTCAAGAGGAAGGACAACCTAGGTACCATAGACTATAGAGAAAGGTCAGGTAGTAGTCAAAGTGTGAATACTAGTGCAATAAGACTGCAAGGTGAAAGGAATGTGTGTATGCCAATCCTTCCTAGTATCGTCAACTACTTTTATAAGAATTTTGTTCAAGGTTTTATTGGTTGATTCTACTTGGCCATTTATTTGTG
Source organism: Taxus wallichiana var. yunnanensis (assembly GCA_018340775.1). Taxonomy (NCBI): domain Eukaryota; kingdom Viridiplantae; phylum Streptophyta; class Pinopsida; order Cupressales; family Taxaceae; genus Taxus; species Taxus wallichiana. Next base: position 431,313,825 of record CM031238.1, on the reverse strand, counting down.
GGTAATAAGGTGATGAGAAACTGATTTGAATTCCAAAATCATCACAAATATTTCATAGGTTTTTTTTTTTAATTAATTTTTGGTATCAATGATGAGGCAATGAAGGACACCAAAGTGACAAATGATGTGATGGTTGATGAATTCACAATTTTCTCAGATTTTGTAGAAATAAGGAAATGGATTTTACCCATTTATTGTAGTATTCATGATGCGATTATAATCCATTAGTGGCATTGTGAAGAATGAGGATTGATCTCTCTAAAAATATCCAAACCCCATTGAGAGAAAGGCCAAAGGTCTCGTGTGACCTATAAGGCATGAATAGGTGTGTGATGAAGATTAGCATGTTGCTGGAATTTCACACAACATTTGACATAGTCATAACAGTCATGGTTTAGGGTTGGCCAATAATAGCCTAGGTGAATAATGCATTTGGCGACAGCTAAGCCACTAAAATGACCTCCACAAATTCCATCGTGAACTTCCTTGATGGTGTAGGTATTTTAGAAATTGTAAGGCATCGAAGAGAATACCGTCAAGCCATGTTTATAAAGGAGACCACCCATGATGAAATGAAACACCTTGAAGGAAGGCATGTTGTCCAATACGAGTGAAATTAGGAGGTAGAATGGAAAGGAAACCATGATGTCATGGAAGATATAAATCAAAGCTCTTGATATGTAACACCATCATTTTTCGGGCCAAAAGGAATGAATCGATAGTAGAAGGTCCCCAAGGAGTGATGAAGGAAATTTAATTTTGATCTTCTAGAGTGAATAATATTTTATTATAACATGAGAAACCATCCATGAGTGATAGCATCTCATGGCGGTGGTGAGATCAACCAGATTGGTCAATTCTGGTAGAGGAAAATTGTCTTTGGGGCAAGCTAGGATGAGGTCACATAAATCAATGCAAATGCACAGTCCCCTATTGTTTTTTAATAGGAATGATGTTATAAATCCATTGGAGATAGGTAATGGGTAGGATGAATGAAATTTAGAGAAGGTGCTGAATTTATTCTTTGACAAGAAGAACAATGTGAGGATGCATTTTACGTAACTTTTGTTTTATGGGTTTAGCATCATGAATGGTTACGATATTATGGACCAAAATGTTTGGGTCAATATCTTTGGGCATATCAGCATTTTACAAAGTAAAAGCGCTGCAATGGTCCCAGAGGAAAAGAAGTAAAAGCTTCCTATTTAGAAACATTTAAAGATTATCCTATCTTTAGAATGTGCGGGTCATCTGAGTGTTAATGTTGATATTGATAGTCGATTCATTCAACATGGTGCGTATCTCAAAAGGTAACGATTGGTGAATATAAGAATATTTTACACCAAGGTAGGCGATTATAGAATCATCGTCCTAACAAAGAACAACATTAATACAATGTATATCGTCATTGATCATGTTAGGGATACACAAAGGGAAAATAAGCACGAGCCTCATCATCACATTGATAAGTTAGAGGTCCCATGGAAATAATTTTACTAGAAAAAAATTTAGGAGGAATAGCTTCGGCATCTGTGAACTTCGTGGGTGAAGGTGGTGATGTTAGTGAATGGGGAGGAGAATGTTGGTTATCCTTAATGAGGTCGACATGGGCATTCTTGTAAGATGGTGTGGAAAATCCCATGCCACCTGCAATATTTTTGTCATGGGTGGTACATGGAACGATGGTATGATGACCTTGTTTGTAAAAACAAAATCCAAAGCCTTTCCATGCGCAATGGTGAAGGAAAATATGGGGAAAGTGACAATGTTAGTGAGGAATTGCAAGTCAAATGAAAATGGTCATGTTTGGGATGGAGGTTTGGGTGAATAAGTGGTCGTATCAAGTCCCCAATACATTAAGTTGGTGCGAAGGTGGGGAGGACCATAAGGAGAACCTCTCCTTTTTATAGTCATAATGAGGGTTTTGAAACATGTTTCCATACTCTTACAAAGTGAGGAATGTGTTAATATTATAGAAGCGTTACTCCCCAGTGAGGCATTGAAAAATAACTTCTAAGGGATAGGTAGTTGATATGCATGTAGCGGGGATAGATGAATCACTAAATGATTGGGAATGAAGGGTATCGATTGGTTGGGAAGTAGATGGGTTAGTTGCAAAGGATGTGGCCGCAGGTAGGAATAGAAGATTTAGGTGTGGGAGAGGTGGTGATAACATTGGTAGATGGGGTTGTGGGTGAAGGAGAAGTGGGGGTAGTGGCGGATGTCTTAACTAGTACAAGGAAATCGTTAGGTCGGTATAACATGTTACAAGTTTTGAATGGTGACGGGTCAGTTGGGATGTTATAGTTATGCCCTTCATGTTTGAATTTTACACAACCATATAAATTTGAAGGGACACAACCCATGACTTGAATTCAAGGTCTGCCAAGAAATAAGTTATATTGGAACTCTCCCTCTAAGACATATAATAATTTGAGGACAACTGCAGGGCCTACATGAATGTGGAGAATAATGGTCCAAGGGTGGAGGTGATGGCATCATTGATGGAGTGCAACATAAGTGGGTTAATATGCATACATTTTAAAGGTATACACATTTAATTTCATGCATGGGAGGAGATGATGTTAATGTTAGCACCACCATTGATCATGACGTGTCATACGCATATGCTATTGATATAGATGGAAATGAAAAGGGCGAGGATCGGGTTTTCTTATCTGGAGAGGTAAAATCTCCTCATTAGAGAAACGAGGTTGGTGACTTTATGAGTGCGCATGGGGGTATAAGAAGGATATGATTTTTAAGAGAGGCCACGTGGTGATGGGTGATAATAGAGACCACTCATGTGGGGTCATTGGGTAAAACTTGGATGGATTGTAAAATCTCCATAAGGGCTTGTCTATGAGATTCACAAGTTTGGATGAGATCATAAAATACATCTTTAGAGAATATTGATGTAATTTTTTTATCATTGTATGATGGGTGACCCCATCAAAGATAGGGTATGTGGATCCTCAAATGGTGATTTTGGTCACAGAGTGCGAGATGGTATATTGGGCATGGAGTTGGTTGATGGGATAGTTACTTTTTATTTTCCTTTTTCCTTCTAGGTGTGGGTGAAAACTTAGACTATGTCAATTTGAGGAGAGATGGTGAATGGAGAAGTTGTTAGATGAGTATCTTTGTAATGACATGATGGGAAAAAACCTACTGGGGAAAATACCTTGTGAAGTGTGTATGGAACACCGGCATTTGGGTGGTGTTTTGGCCAAATATCTGATACAAACCATGTTGATCTCAAATTTTAGAGGTGGAAAAAAGGGTTATGGGGGTGGAGATGCAAGTCATTGAAAATGTAAGGGATGATGATGTGTGGTGATAGATAAAGGTGGAACATGGACCTCATTAAGAAGTTCATCATCATCAAAATTTTGTTCAAGAGGGAAATATTTGGAGAATAGTTTTTAGAGCCTTATAATTCTCTACATCATGTCATGGGACATGATGATAGGCACAAATATCAGTTTTGTAAAACCCTTTTGGTTTGGGTTTGAGATGTTCATAATGTCAAAGCAAGGTGTGATGATGGAAGTCTCTAAGAGGTTGGTTAGAATGTTGGCGTAGGACCCTGCCAATGGATCACAATGGGAAGAGAGTTTGGGTTTGGGTAAAGGTGTGGATTATCATGAGGGAAGAAGCGTTATAAGAGGAAGAATGGGTTGGCCTATTGGTTTGGTAAGTGGTACATTGTCTTAGGTTTTGATGGCATCCTCTTGGGTAAAGGTGTGGTAGAAGAGCTAGCTCCTCATTGGAAGGTCTTGTTGGTTTAACTACCTTATTGGAGGGTAGTGGGTTCTTATCTTTGTGTTGCACCTTCTTAGGTAAAGGTGACATGGGAGTACGTGATGTAGAAGGGAAAGAAGACATTGGAAGAGGATAGGGTTACACATGGGGACAATTGAGTTGTGGTGGAATTGGTTGGTAAAGGTTGGGTGGATGGTATGGGTTGAATTAGTATAGGAAAATTTGGGGTTATAATAACTGGTGGAGGTATAGGTGGTAATAAATGCATAGGTGAGGGTGAGGGTATTTTTCGTACAGGTAAATGAGTTGTAACGAAGGCTTGTGATGAAGTAGTAGGTTTCTTAGATTTTGACTAGCCTTAGGTAGGATATTTTTTTGCTAGGTTGATGGGTGAGTCCCTAAGATGGACATAAGGGGAAAATGTGACAAAGGTGTGGTAGGTGAGACTAGTGTATGTGCCTAGAAGGTTGGGTCTTCCTTTTAGGTGGAGGAATAACATTGATGCGGATTTGGGAAGATGTGGCTAAGTCTAATTTGACAGTAGTGTTGGGTATAGATACAAATGAAGATATAGGTGTGGGTAGATTCTTAGGTATTGGAATGGTTTTAGTCATGGGTAAAGGTTTGGATGTAGGTAGATAGGATGAGGAATACTTTTTTCGATAGGGATGATCGGGGTTGATCTAGTTAATTAAATACCTTTGGATATATCATGGAGGTATCCTCAAGAAACATTTGCATTTGAGTCAAAAAGGGGAGCCGAAGACATCCCTAGAGCATGGAGTTATTAACGTAACTCAAGCTAATCAACCAGCCGTTAAAACAAGATTGTTGTAGGAAGAGATGCAATTGGTTTTGTGGAAATCCTCAGTAAAAATGTTTGCGAGATAGGAATTTTCTAGCCTCAATCTCTATGGGTAAAAGAGCCGAGATCATGTCAATAGGATCCTAGGATCTTTGAGGAAGAATTTCCCCCAACACGAAGTGTCATGTCCGAAGAATTTCATATGGGTAGGAGAGATGGTAGGTGAGGTGAGGTAGACTTCTCCCTTTGTGGTGGAGAAGGTAATGATGATTCTCATGTGGATGGGATAAGTAATACTATTGACTATTCCATAGGTTGCGAGGTAGACGATGGAATGAAATCAATAGAAAATGTGGGTTCCTCTATGAGAGAAGGGGGAGGTGAAGGGGACTCCTCTATGGGTGAAGGAGTAGAAGATGTATGCTCCTTTATGGGTAGAGTAGCTCAAGCCAAAATTTTCTCAATAGAAAAAATAGGTGGAATTTGAGGAATGACCGACATGATATAAAAACCTACGTGGAATTCATGGACGTTGTTTTCGTTGGATGAAAGCAGGGGAAAATTTTAGTGGTGAATTTTCATAAACTTGTAAAAATCGAGGATTATGGAAATTTGAAATGGTGAATATTATGTTGTTTAGAGCCAACTTATTCACCAAAAATTCAGCCGACATGTCCCTTATACTATTCCTTTCACCTATATTTTACACATATATAAGAGGTTATGAATGTAATTTGCCACCATTTTGAATCATATCATGTGCATATTCACTAAAGTAAACATAAGAAAATCCTCATCCGCCAACATTGATGTTTGGAATCTGAGCCATCCAACTATAAGGTGTCTAACTCTGAGCCGTCTAGCCTTGACCTTACAACTCTGGAATCCGAACCATTTAACTCTATTCCATCCAACCTGAGACATCCAACCCCTACCCATCCAACCACTAGCCATCCAACCCCTAGCCATCCAACCCCTATCTATCCAACCCCTAGCCATCTAACCCTAATTCATCCAACCCCTTACCATCCAACCCCTAAACCATCCAACCTATAGCCATCCAACCCTTAGCCTTCCAACCCTTTACCACCCATTCTTAGAGCCTTGGAACATAAGAGCCACCCATAAGGCCCTAAGCAGTAAGTAGTCATGGATACTAGAAATCAAGGAAAGAAGATTATAAATTCAACAAGTTCAAAAAAGGGTGCCAATACTTTGATTGGCTATTTTGGAAAATCACAAAAAATAAAGTCGGTTTTGCTTCAAATGAGAAAAAATCGAGTATGTGGAAAGTGTTATTTACTAGTTATTTTATCTTACATAGAATTTAATAATTATGTTTATGATATTGTTCTTAGAACTCTTTGACATTTTTACTCTATAAAATTTAACTATAGATAAGATTAATACTATATAAGTAACAATTTTATAAAATTATTTGCAGAATTTTCAGAAATTCCTTCATAGAATAATCAATTTATAGATATTGATGATCTAATATATGTTGAGGAAAACATTCCATCCCTTGATGAAATAGAAGTACAAGAAAATTCATCAAACTCTCACAATAAACCAGCAGAGGAAGCTTCTACTCCAAGGTCTATTTCCGAAAAAGGAACATGAGATTCAAAATATTTCTACCGACAATGTACCCAGATGTAGCGTGTTGAATCCCAAGGAAAAAAAAAAAAAATATGTTAGAAGAAAGATGGAAAACTAGACAATTGGAAGGAAATTCTAGTTTGAATGGGCTGCAAAATATCCTTTTATTGAACCTGTGCACACTAAAAATTGTAATGATGTTCCAACACAATGTCGATGCAAAATATGTGGTTGGAAACAGGGGAAGGATCACACGATGTAGCTCAAACTAGACAATTGAAAAACTCGTGTGAAAATATACATTTCCCAAAAAATAAGGATGGCAACATAGTCAAAACACACAAATGGAAAGATGCAAAAGATTATCTACATGTAAATATGCAGAAGAGTACGAAAAGGAACAAAAACGTATCAAATATGTAAATGAAAAAGGTGGGACCATAGTAGAAAAATTGAACAAAACTATGGAGGTAGAAATGCAAGCAAAGGGTATTCAATTTGCAACTGTATTTCATATAATGAAAAGGGGAATACCAATGTTAGATTTCAAAGAAAATAAAATGTTGTATCAAGTTATGGATTTAAATAACCTTCCTCAATCTCATTGGTTAGATACCAGTGGCTGGGAGATTGCAAAATGTCTATCTCTGGTAGAGAAGGAGGATCTAAAACTATGTTCAAAAGGAAAAGTATATTTCCCTTTCTTTAGATGAGGTTACTACAGTCGATAATACTTAATGGATATGTATTCATGTTTACACATTTACTAATGAAATGAGGACTCCACACCTCTTAGAAATTCATAAAATGACAGAGAATTACAATTCTAAAAATATTTATAAATTGGTGGTGTCAAATCTGAAGGATATCACCGAAATGGATGAATTTTCCATTGCAACAAAATTAGTTTGTGTCGGAACCGATGGTGCAACTGTAATGCAGGGAGCCATAAATGGTCTGTGTGTTAGACTTCAGACAACTATTTCTCTATATATGGTTGTTTTCCACTACATGGCTCATAGAATGAATCTCACCTACAAAATTGTGAGAACATTTGAAAATGTAGCTAAAGTGGAGGAATTGATACGTGATATGCATGCCTATTATTCTTGCAACCCTAAGATATTTTTAGAATTTCAAAAAATTCTATTGGACTAACAGAGGGAAAAAAATTCTCAAAGATGTAGATACTAGATGGATATCTATGTACAAACCTGCCTATAGAATATATGATGAATATCATTCACTGACAGGATTTATGTTTAAATACCGCAATGATGTAGATAAAGCTAAAGATCTATTATGTCATCTAACATAAATAGAAACTTTATTCACACTTTGCGGTATTTTTCCCATGTTGAGGGAGCTTTGTATTTTAACGAAGCATGCTCAAGATCAATCTTTCTACATTAAAAACTTTATAAGACTCAGAAGACGTGTTTTTGGAGTCTAGAAAGTTTAAATATTTCTGATGGGAGTTTTCAGGTGTTACTTTTGAAAACTAGAATGCATTGAAAAATTTGAAAAATTCCAGGTGCTTCTTAAAGTACAATATAAATGATCATCTGTGTATAACAACACATGGAAAAGATATTCCACTTCATACGTACCAAAAAATAATTGATATGGCTAACTCAGAAATAGAAGAAGTAAAAGTGACATGAAATTTATATGATGCAGTATTAATTGAAACTAGGAATAAGTTGAGAAATATCTTTGAATCGTTAGCTAAAGAGATCCAAGAAAGATTCAAAAATGATAAAATACTTGAAGCAATGGGAGTTGTAAATCCGTAGTTCTAGAATTTTTCTAGTGGCAAACCTTATACATCTATCAGTCCTTTATTTTTCAAAAACATGGGTGATCTTACTGATCATTTCTGTAAGACTGAAGAGATAAATGGAGTTTCTGTAGAAGGAATTTTGGAAAGAAAACTACTTAGTTCATAGTCAATGGATTTTGCTAACACAATGATATGACAAGTTCAACTTCTACAAAACCAACAGGATTACAGTGCCATGAAAAGGATTTGGAAGGATATATTTTGTAGTAGTATTCTAAGTGAATATTTGAGCGAGTATATTAAGTTGTATGAGCTCTGTCAAACAATGATTCTGGTTTTGTGGAAGATGAGAGGGTTTTCATGCACTATACTTTTTAAGTCAAAATTTTAAAGCAGATTGGATAGGAATATAGAAATTAGTCTCAAATTGTATGTATTGAGTTACTCAGTGGATTCTTTTCCTTATGATAGAGCATTGGCATTGTGGAATTTAGTAGTAGACAGAAGATGAGTAAGTAATATTCTACCTCACCCCAGGGATCGAGACACATCCACAAATCATGTTGCAGTTGATTTCCAAGACACAAATGAAAGTGTTGCTCCAGGACTATTTGAATTCACATAGATTTCATTTCTTCTATACATTATTAAGACTACTTATGTACTTCATTTAGTGATTACAACTTTCAATAAATGTAATATTCTATTTTTCATTATTTGATCATTCGCTAGTGGAACAATGTCATTATCTATTTCAATTATTCCATTTTTTTTATGTTTGGTTTTCAAATTCAGACTGAAATAAGGACACATTCATCTTTTATATCTGTTAATTTATTTATTTTACATCTGCAACAATTCGAAATGTAAAGAAACAAAATAGTGTAAATTTAAGCAACATTTACATAAACAATAGAAAATAAACATAGTTTGTATTAATATATAGTAACATTATACAATTCTAACTTCCAAAGTTCTTTTGAAATTGATTTCTCATGTGGTGGATTACTTTATGAAAAAAATACAAATTCATAAAGCATTGTTGGCCAGTACAATTCAAAAAAGGGTTGTTATAACATCTCAAAGCTTCCTGAAAAGTTTTGTATATAAGACACATTACGAGGTCATTCTCTTTTCTTTCTATGATTGAAAATCATAGTTGTTCTTACGTCTGCCACATAGAATAAAAAATTAAATGGGATGGCCACTATCTTTTAATTCCTACACCAAATGTCGGAATTGTGACAACAACCTCTCACATGGTGAAATTTACTAACTTATCAAATTTTATGATGTAGGTGAAGGTTTTTCTTTTTCTGCGTAAGAGATGGAGCAGCAAATCTGATGCATGAAGATCTCCTGCTTGTAAAGGTGTTGATATTTTCTAGTAAATTCAGCTCCTCCCTCATCGCTACATCTCCTGTAGACAAATTTTTACATCTGCATCTATTTGTTCCTTTAGTAAGACATCTGATCCATCTGATTATCCTTTATTATCCTTCTCAATGTTTTATTTTGTTTATTAATAACAATGAGTTTTTCCTTCAACTGTATAAAATAATTTAGGCTTTTGCGGGCATTCTTCAAATGTGCTTCAAAAATAGCTACTTCTTTCTTTAAATTTTCATATTTTTCCTACAAAATAGAAATAATAAATTTTTAGTCTATCGATTTTATGAAAAAATATATTGCAGTGGTTATAATATCAGATAATTTTTAGTTTTTCATGTAAAAGTAAATGCCCACTCATAACAGCTTTCTCTTTTTCTACATTTGCTATTAAAACATTAGTCTTGTCTTTAGACCATTTGTTGTAGTAAGCCTGTGCTTCAACATTGAGATTCTCCAACCTGTTTAGCATTATGTCTATAATTTCATCATTGTAATCATTACTATATGAAATTTTCCTTAATTGAGATTTGTTTAGCAAAACATCCTGCCATCTTAGTTGGCTCTCTACGGCAGTGAACAATGAATGCATTTGAGCATGATTATGGTATCTTGTATTTATTTATTTTAGAATTTATTTTTCTCTCCTCTCCCAAGACCACACCAAATCCAAATCATACATTACAACCTCTTGAATTATATCCCCCATGCTATCTGATATCATATTTTCTAATATAAAATGTGTTTTTCATCATCTATTTTTGGAGTAGCCCTTGGGGGAGGAAGAGAGTCACTTCCCATATTCCATGCACATTTTTTTGTTGAGGTGGAGTAGATTGAATCATATCATGGGTGTCAAAATAGTTACTCTCGTCTGCATCCTCACTATCAAATCCTAAATACTCCTTGTCAAGGGTGATTTTTTTGAAAAGATGTGTGGCTGTTACACTTAAAACAACACCTAGTGACATCCCAGGACATTCGGTTAAAGCAAGATGAACTGTTCATGCCGACTCAGAGGAATCCTAATATTCTTTCTTTAATTCCTCCTTTGTGTTTGTACTTGACATGTTGGAGGAATTTTTGGCCTCCTCAGTAAGTGAAACATGACCTCAAGCCATATTACCTATGAAGCAAACAAAAATTGTTAGACTATAATAGTTGGGCTTTGTAAATGATAAAAATTGTAAGGAAATAAAACATGCAAATCAAAGTCTTGTACATAATATACCTTACAAAGACGGAGACACAATTGTGACATTTTGATCTCCACACCTAGAATGAGTTTGATCTTCATCATCAAACTTAGTAGTTTCTTAATACAATACATGTAGAAAAGATCAGTAGAAATATTAGAATACATAATCTATAGTAATTTTTTGAATTTTTAATTTATATAAAAAGAAAACTTCATTATTCATACCTGTAATTAAATGTGATGGTAAACATGTTATGCATATCGACCCCCTAGGTCACTTTTGATGAGGTCTTACTAGTGTTGATTCTGTTGAATCCATGTCAGAATCAATAGAGACCTCTGGAGGGGCTTTACCTCTAGCAATTTCCTCCTTATGCGATGCTACAACTATAATTTTTATCTGCAAAATAAAATCATACAATTATTATTTTATTTAAAATATTCAAATTGAAATCGTTATAACAAGTAAATAGTAAAAGTAACTATTACCTGTTGTTCTTCGAGACTAAGACCAATCATCTTATAATTGATTGCAGTAGGAATCTTATGATGTGTCAATTTGTAGTAGGATTCATTATAGAAACAAAGAATTGTTATCACCGAATCACAAAGACCCCCATGCATGTATTTGAACTCACAAAGTGATTGGATAACATGGGTACTATCTCCAAGTTGTGGGACTTGCTACTTGAGATAGACCTCCGAGAAAGCCGGTTCTTGCTCCTAAACTACCCTGCCACAATCTACTCTAATAATGAGATAAGCTAACTGTTTCTAATCTAAATTTCCAAGGGACCAGGAGAGAGAATACATAAAATGAAATCCTACACTAAAGTGGTGATACACCAGAAAAAGAGGGTGTGAGAGTAATCTCCAAATGTGTGAAATACAGAGGCAAAGTGCACACTAGAAGAGGTGATGACAATTCACCATAATCCAAAGAAAATGCACTCACAAAGAATATTCCAAGCACACACAATGATAATGAATTCCTGCAAGAACATAATAAATAGACACAATATACTTGTAGAAAGATTAAAGAGGCAAGAAGAATGCAAGGAAACACAACGCAGGGGAAGATATATCCACAAACGATATTTTATTGCTTCATGATATGCACAGTTCAATCTATTACAAGATAAGGGCCTGATCACCATGCAAGGAGTCCACTACAAGGGCCTACAACACAAGCTTCACAAAGCAATTTTGATAGAGCTTTGCTACCCAAAAACTCTCCCTTTTACAATGAGCCCAACACTCCAATTTATAGAAAAATGAGAAGGAAAAGAGAAGGGAAAATGGAAATCCCGAAATCTGTCCTTCAACCACCTGTAAGAGGCATTAAATTGAGTGAAAAGGTTGTCCATTACTTGCAAAAGGCTCCCCATACTGTCCCATGTGCTGCAGCAGAGAAAGAATGATGACCATGCCTCTTAATTGCACTCCCAGCTACCAAATAGAACACTGTTCTGAACCCGGCCACGTTTTCTTAAAAAACCCAAACAATTTCTGATCAAATCTGGAATTTCTTGATTTCTGTGCATCAGGCTCGGAACCACGATTCCAACGGTACCAATTTTGTGCGATTTTGTTGAGAAATGCAAAAGTTATGGCCTTCTGAGTGCGGGCAGCTGCTTTGGGCCTAGCAGGCATTTTCTGTCATTTGACGGGAATGAGCATTGACTGACTGGAGCCGAATATGTTTCTTTTATTTAAATATATCTACCCTCATTAAAATTAAGAAATCTAGTTTTTTTGGCGTAGAGGACGTCGTGCTCGTTCCAGAAAGTCCAATTTTATGAAAATCGGAGCTCGGAGTCAAAAGTTATGGCCGTTTGAAGTTTCCGGACCAAACGTTGACTTTTCTTCCCTGCCTTCGGCCATTTCAGCTTTTCGCGTCCCGCGCGTCCCTTTGTCCCATTTAGCACAGTGCTCCTTGTGCTGATTTCGGTGAACCGGCGGTTCGCGCCCTTTTGTCCCAACTGTTCCGGGACAAAAGTTCTCATTTCGGCCGGTTCGGCCGGTTCGCGTACTTTTGGCCCGCGCGTCCCAAGCTGTTTCGGGCTTCCTTGACTCATTTCACCCGGTTCGGCCGGTTCGTGTCTTTTTGTTCCACCTGTCCCAAAGGTGACCCTCTCAGCAGTTAGCCAATTTTTTCTTTCTTTTCGGCCAGTTCGGATTTCCGCGTCCCGCGCGTCCCTTTGGCCCGGATGTCCCAATTGCTTCCGGGGCCGCCTGTGCTCATTTCGGCCGATCCGCGCCTTTTTGTCCCACTTGTCCCAAATGCTGCGAGGACTAGGACTTAGCCATTTTTCGTGATTTTTTCTGGCCCGAGCTTGTTTTTACAAATTTTTCACATTTTCTCGAAACTTGCTCTCTTAATTCCATCGGGGAGTTAGAAAAATATGAGGGAACCCTAGAAACATGAAATTTTTGCCCTGACTCAATCTATTTGCCTGGGACTAAAGAATTTGATGCATGTTATCAAAATTACCTTGAGGGTGAATTTTGGATAACAAGAATAAAATTGTAACAATAAAATACAAAATCCTCGATTTATCAATTTGATTGGCTTTGCGGGCATGGAAGATATCTCGATTTTATTGTATTAGACAAATAACTGCACCAATCGAATTGTTGACCTACTAATGTCCATAATAAATAATGAATTTCCCAATATGGAATGTCTAGAGATCTTCCCTATAATACAATCCTATCCTGAAAAAGTGAAGCAAATGTAATAAAAAATTTTATTTGTAATACCTTGTAGAAGAAGGCCTCTTGATGAATGATTAAGAGGAGCTGCAATTACGAAAAGAAATGTTATATTGTTTGTGTGGTTAAGTAATGTTAAGAAAAAATAATTTGAAAATAATAAACTTACCATCAACCTGTACATTGTAATAAGACTCCAAAAAAAAATTGTCTTCATCTGTAAGGACAACCTTTGTAGTAATAGGTAGCTTATTTTCAAAAGGTAAACTTGTTAACTGATACATGTCCTCGGTTCAATAGAAAAAGAAATTTGATGACGTTTCAGATATACGAAAAGAGCATAAAAATTTCCATCATTGTTGTTGTAAGAGGCAAGTAGGTAATCAAGGACTAATGTATCAGTGTCAAATTGGGGCATGTTCATAAGCCCAAAAAATTCTAATTTTTCAAGCCAATCCTTTGGAGGGTCTTTTGATTTTACTAGAGCAAAAATTTGTGGGCACATGAGGTTTTTGTATTGAAATTTGGTTGTAGTAGGAATAGATGTGGTACTAGTCATTGCTGAAATTTGGGAGAAATGAAATTTGGGTGTAAAATACAAGATCTCGAGCAGCACCGAAATTTACGTATAAAAGTGAAAAAATGAACCTTGAAAGGGTATTTATAGGGCATAGGGGTATTATTAATGAACATTAAATTCTTTGGTAACAATGCCTAAACCACGTCATCCAACCCCTCATTCTTCCAACCCACCCGTCCAACCCTCCCATCAAACACTTAGCCAACTAACCCTCATCGGTCTAACCCACCACTTCCAACCCTTGTCCATCCAACGCCTCACCCGTCCAAACCACCCAACTAACCAATTCCCATCCATCCTCTTCTCATCCAACCCCGCCCCATCCATATCTTATCTATCTAACCCACCCATTCAACCATTTCCCATCCAACCCCTTCCTATTCAACCCACATGCCCACCCCACCATGCACCCCACCCATCAAACCATTGACCGCTTAACCTCCATCCAACTCACCCATCTAACCTATCTGTCTAACCTACTCCGACCAAAATTGCAAAAATGAGGGAACAATGCTCTATGAAATCACCTTTTCCATGAAACATTTTTTCAGAAATTCACCAATGATTCCAAAGTTGATTTATGAGATTCACCAATGATTCGAAAATAATTTTTAGAGAGGTTTTCTTAAAATTAACCCTAGATGAAGGTTTACTATTTTTATTAGATGATGGTTTATGGTTAGGGAACGACTTCTTAAAGATGTGGAAATTTTGATTTTCTGGTGCATTCAGGTTTCCCACGATGAAGTCTCTGTATCTATCATCTCTTGGACAATGATCTTAAAATTTATGCAGCTTACCATCACTATGGAATTTGATGCAATGATAATTACAATAGTCATTTTCCTTATACCATGCAGGCATAGGATGAGTGGGATTGAAACCAGTATGAGGTTTTATGGGAGGATGTTTAATGGCTCAAGCTTTAAGAATATTTTCCAAGAATGAATAATAGGGCTTTCTAATCGAAGTGTACTTCCACTTGCTCCCCACTGGAACCGAAATGTCTAGACATGGGAAATATTGGAAGAAGGTTGGGCTTGATTAGAGGGATGAGATGGGCCTACTTTCATAATTACCACATTGGAAGATGCTTTAGCTTTTGAATAATTATTTTGGGGTTTTGAGAATGAAGAAGAATCATTTGGTTTGAACATGGCATTCTTATTTCGTAATTGGATTTTATTTTTTTCAATGGTGCAAATTTCCAGCTTCCGTGCCATGGTGATCTATTTATCAAAGGTTCAAAAGGTTTGTACCTACAAAGTTGGTGAGATGTGTCTAGCACAAGCTCATGAACAAATCAAAAGTTCAGTTTGAGGTAACTGGATCGTTAATTACTTGAATAGACTTCATCAATGAGCAATGAAATCTATGATAGATTCTTCGTCATACTTTTGTGTCGAATATAGGTCAATAATTGTGACTTTTTTACTACACTAATCAAGAAGTGGTCCAGAATGCTTGAGCCACTTGGTTGAAGGAGTAGATGGAATATCTAGATAAACTATTGTACCAATCTAAGGCGGGTCCTATTAGGGACATAGGAAATGTTCGTAACAACAAAGCATTGTCATGGGAAATTAGGTAGCACCCATGTTTGAATGACCACAAGTGCTGTCATGTGGGTCCTCTTTACTATTGAAATGATTGAACTTGGGTATTTCCCAATGCATAAGGTATGGGAGAATAATAATAGATGGATAAATAGGCTCATTACAGATTTCATCATAGGTTAAGGAGTTATGAGAGCCTAAAACTGATGCTTCTAGTCTCTGATCTTTTCCACCATCATCCTAATGAGGTCATTGGTGGGTTGTGAGGAATGGGTGCCTCTCGGCAATAAAGGGAGGTTGATAATGGGTGTATGATGTGGATGGCATCCTAGTACATGGGGGTGTTGAATATGAAAACTGAAAGGGGGAATAGATACAGGTGGAATGTACCCCTGAATAAGTGATAGATGAGATTGGTAGTTTTTGGTCATGTGTGTAAATAGGTGGGGTGGTCACAATGAATCTCATGGTAATGGGTGGTAGAGACTGAGGGATGAAAAGAACTAGATTTTGGAATGGGGTGTGGGTTTCTGACACTAGAGGTGGTTGTGATGCAACTAGTATATACGAGGAAAAGGGGGCAGATGGGGCTATGTTCAAAGTAGTTGGTGAAGGAATGATTGACACCATGGGTGTAATAGATGTTGTTGGGGAAGTAGTTATGGTAGAGGTGGGACCTAACTGCAGAGACCACAGGGGATATTGTGGATGAGGGTAGCACCGAGCTAGTGGTAGCTGATGCGGAAGTGGGTGCGAGGGCAGGAGGAATAGATACAGGCATGTCATATACTAGTTGTCTTGAGGAGTCTTAGGTAGATGAGTGGGAAAGATAGTATTTTAAGGATATGTGATTATGATCAAGGAGTCTTGTGAACTCCTCATCACCGGAAGGTGATAGGATGAGTTAGATCCATAAGTGACAGGATGGATGAAGGTGATGGACTAGGTGGGAGTGGCTAATGGCTGGCATGAAATACAAGTGTGTTAGTTTTGTTGCAAGTCAACACCATGTGAATTAGTGTTGACCTGGTAAAATTATATTCTGTAAATGACATAGAAAACAATAGAAGCAAAGAAGGATGAAGTCCGGGGTAAATCTAGTCAATGTTTTAATTAAAAATCAAACACAAAAACCAATGATGGTCAATATGACCGATGATGGTTAAAGGGGAACTGATGATGGTTATGATAACTGATACTAGTCACTATGGGAAATACCAGTTTCAGCAAATGAAACAAAATTGATGAATGTGAAATGGGAAATTGTATCGACATAGATAATAGAATTTGGGGTTATGATTGTGTCCTAAGGACCAAAATAGAAAATAATAGGTGATGAAGGTTGTTTCAGGTAAAATAACCAAAAGAGCCAAAATCGACACCTAGGTTAGATAGACTGAAATATTCATATATCAACCAACAATGGTTGCTAGACCAATGCCGATTCTTGAAATCAAAAGAAATGAAGAAAAATAGATTTTTGGTGAATTAAACTAGATGAAGGATCAACCTTAAACATGAGAATGATAATATGAGGCCCCGACACACTTAGACATGAGAATGATAATATGAGGCGCTGAAACACTTAGAAATAGTTAGAATACTCCATCTATGATGATGGATTATGAAAGAAAGAATAAAAATGAATAATCGTAACCTCACACCTCAAAATGCAAGTCAAGAATAAAGCTAATAAAAACATCAAATCCTAAAACTGAATTTATGTTTGTTTTAGCTTATGCTATTTAAGGCTGACTTGTGAATTTAGAATAGATTTTTGGTTAGGAAGGCTTTCTACGAAGAAGGAAATTCTAAAAGGTGGTTTCAAGTTATGCTATGGCGGGGCAGTCCTTTCTCTAAGGTGATGACTAGACAGAGATAACTAGCTAGGTTCCCACTTCAATCGTCGATTGTTGATAGCTTCTTTAGGGTGGGATGTTGTTTATGAAGATGTGTAAATTCAAATTTGTACATTTTGGAAAGAGAGAGAGAAGAAAGTGCTTTCTATAGTTCATTTGTGTCAACCAACAACGCTTGGGCATGACTTCCAAAGATATAGGTTTCCCGAGTTTTAAATGTGAGCTAATAATGTAGCATACAAGGATGAAATGTGAAAATTTTATAACCCAAATTCACAATTATATTTGATGAAGAAAATTATGAATAGGTAAAGAACGTGCTCTTTCATTACTATGCAAATGTAAGAAGGAAGAATTGGTTCATTTTAAGCACCAAATGACAAATGTTGTTTAGAAAATTAGAAGAAAATAATATTTCCAGGAGAAGATAAATGTGTATTTTTCAAAAGGAAATAAACACACAATTTTTTTCCTATATAAAGAAAATGCAATGAACCCAAGAGAGGGTACCACTGTGCATGCCAAAATGTATCTATGTGAAGTTGTGTACATATGATCAAAACAAATAGGGTAAGGGTGAGGAGGAATACCTGTGAATGAAGGTTGAAGGTAGAGTGTGTGCATTTTGATTTCTTGATCCAATGCTAATTGTGAGAACTTCCTTTTTACTAGGAGGAACTACCTGTGAATACAAAACAAGACCATAAGAAGAATATTAAACAATATATGTTAGTGGAATGTTATTGGCAAGAAAAATTTTCTTGTGGAAAAAAATGGTGGGTTTCAAGCCAACGCTATGGGAATCTAAGTCCCTTTACTTGAATAGTGTAGCTTCCATATGTGCATGTGTGAAAAAGTGGATTTCAATGGTGGTATTTCACCGAGAGATCCAGTAGGGGCACTCTATTTTCCATGCGGCAAAGCTAGCAATTTCTCACTAGAGAAGAAATTTGTCTGAGAAGGGAAAATGGAGTGAGAATGGAGGTAGGAAAAACTAATGTTGCAGGTAGGATATTAGATTCCCACACACATCAATTAGAAACTACATTTACATGCATTTATAATCAAAATAAAAACAAATCTACCAAAGAAGCTACAATACTGAATGAAATTTATTAGTCCCAAAGTACTAATTAATTCCTCAATCAAGGAGGAAAAAATTCCATCTTTTCTTATTGAATCTCGAGGAGAGTTTGTACATAGCTTGAGAATTGAAGAAATTTGAGGATGAAGAGAAAATAAAAGAAGAATGACATTTTCTGTCTTTTCAAGGTACAGAGAACTTTGGTATTTTTTGAAATCAATCGCCAACCCTTGGAATGACGTCGAGAAGTCATTATATTCTTCACAAGAAACCGTTACAACATTACAAATCATTCATGCCTCTTCAAATTCCTTTATCATGAAGAAAATGCTCATGGTAGCTAAAACCAACCTTGCAAAGCAAGCTGCATACGCTTTGATTTTCTAGTTTAAATCTAGACCATTTGATTTGCTCCTCTAGCTTTGAATTTGGGTCGTCCACATGGCAGGAAGGGATTGGAGTGGTTACAGGGGAAGCCCTTTGCATTTTACAATTTTTTAGAGATTTGGAAATTTGGAACAAATTGGCTTATAACCCCACTTTGAATTTTCAACTAGGACACATGGCACATTCTTATTAGAAATGGGATCATGGTCTTTTTCTCAACATTTTAACCTTTTTTGGAAAAAGGTTCAAAAACTCAAATTCCCCCATCAGCCCACTACTCCGATTTGAATTTTCAATGGTGGGCCTTTCCTTTAAATTTTTCCCTATGGGCTCAAGCTTTGACTTTTTCCTTGGTAGCCTGATCGGGGGTCATGCGGGCTACCTTTTAATTTTTCACCTTTTACAAAAAGGCTCAAAGTCTTGAATTCCCCTGATGGCCTGCTCGTCCACCTTGACTTTTCAATGTCTTCCACCACATGGTGATTTGGTGCTGAATTGGTAATTGACCTTTCCTACCCTGGAGTTACACCATTGCGACACATGGAGCCATCTGTTGAGCCTTCCATACTTATCCAATTTTACCTTCATTTTGGACCTGGGACACGTGGAGAGCCCATGCTCAATTGAAGATTGCCCCAGAATTGTGCTTGGAATTACATCATTGTGACACATGGAGCCGTCTATTGAGTCTTTAAATTATAACTGGACTGCACCAATTAGGAGACCCACGTATCATTGAGGAATGCTGAGGCAAAATTTGGTGGGGAAAGAAACGCCCATCATTCCCGACTGTGGAAAAATACACAGAGGAAGAGAACTTCATCATTTTGAGTCCAATTTTCGAATTTTCTTCACGAGCCAGAGGCATGAAGGAAAAACAATGATTCGATGACCTGGGCCATGGAACAAGTGAACCATTTTGATCAAAAATGGGAGGGGCAAAAGGATATTACGTGCACAAACCAGGAAGAGGAGGATTTCTAAAAAACAAGTGACACAAAGGTTTAAATAGCTCAAGGGCATGATTTTAGCTAATTTCTTAAATCTCAAACTTTCCTTAGACACCAATGAAGGGTGTGAGCTCAAAAATTTGGATTTGGCAATAAAAATACAAAGATTTTTTCAGGAGACAACAATTGGCTCTAGCTTGGGGACATGGCGTGAACTAGGCATGGCTAGGGCACGACATGAGGATCTAGAATCTTGAGTTTCAAAACATATTACATTTGACTAGTGCCTTATCCATTGGGCCTTGTAGATTCATGTATAATTTTGAGAAAGAAAGGAAGAAGGAGGAAACACACAAACCAAAGCACACACAACAAAACCAAAACCACACAACAACAAAGGGAAAAACACACCTATAAAAGCACCTATGGTACAAGGTGGGGACAACCCACTTCTATTGATGATATAGTTTCAAGTATTTCCTACTTCAAGGTAATTCTAATGGTGTTCCATCCAGGTATGAGAGGAGAAAAACATTCTCACCACAAGCTTCATGAATTTGGAATGGGCCAAGCCATAATGAATCAAACTTTCCATGACTACCTTTTGGTTCTGTTCTCTTGTCCTACAATAGGAAAAATATCCAACCTTGAATCCTCTTTCCTTCACCCTCTTGTAAAAGATATTATTTACTTTCAATTGGTGTTCCTTAATTCTATCCACCACTTGGCATCTACTTTCCTCTAGCTTCTCTAGGAAGAGGATCCTCTTGTCAATGGAGTCTTTGTATTGACCATCTTCTATTTCTTGCAGCAACTTGAGAGCTGGCATCTCAATTGTGAGGGGAATATTTGCCTCAACTCCATACAACATTTGGAAAGGTGACATACCTATTTCCTTCTTAGGAGTGATCCTATCAGCCCACAATGCATCATATAATTTCTTGTGCCAGTTCCTTTGCTTCTCATCAACCAACTTACGAACAATGGTAACAATGTTCTTGTTGCTTGACTCAGCTTGACCATTTCCCTATGGATAGTAGTTAGAGGAGTGAGATAGAGAGATTCCAAAGCCATAGCAAAACTCTGTGAGCTCCTTGGAAGAGAAATAGGTGGCATTGTCTACAACAATCTTTTGTGGTATTCCAAAATAGACAATGATATTCTCTTTGATGAAGTTATAGACCATTTCAGAGCTGGCTTGCTTGGTTGGAATGGCTTCCACCCACTTGGTGAAGTAATCAGTTACAGTGAGTACATAAGTGTGCCCTACACTTGAATGAGGATTCAAAACACCAATAAAATCTAGCCCCCATTGCTGAAATGGTTCTTCAATCACCATAGGCCTGAGTGGCAATGCAACTAGTTGTGGATTTCCAACAAATTTTTGGCATGCTTTGCATTTGGAAACCCAATCTTGAGTTTCTACAAATATGGAGGGCCAATAATATCTTCCTCTGAGGATCTTATGTGTAGTGACCATTGTTGAGAAATTTCCACCACAAGCTTGATCATGATAGGCCTTGAGCAACTTTTCTTGTTGCTCCTTATCTACACACCTGAGGAAACAACCATCTAGGCCTCTCTTGTAAAGTGCATGATTCTAGATCACAAAATTTTCTTCCTTTAGGTTGAGTTTCCTTATTTTTTTGTATTCAAGATGAGGAAGGCATTCTCCATAAGTGAGGTAGTAAGCAATATCAAAATACCACTCATCAGTAGTGGTGAAAAAGAGAACTTATGGACTGTGTCTTGAAAAGGTTGAGCAAACACCATATTTTTCTCCTTGCTGAGCCTTAAGGTCTTCATCTTCCGTAATCATCTTGCACAAACCATTTCCTCTCACCATATTAGAGGGTCTAATCTCCAAGTCAAACTCTTGGGTCTTTGCCATCCAACTTCCTCTCTTAGCCCTAGGATCTTGTTGAGTCAAAATGGACTTGATTGCACTTCCAGGGACCATCACCACTGTATGGGAATTAAGAATGTAGAATCTGAAACTTTTAACAACTTTAACCACTACATAGGCATGTTTCTCTAATTGACTATACTTTAGCTCATGATTTTTCAAGGGACAACTCATGAAAGCAATGGGTGCTTCCAAACCTTCATCATTTTTCTGAGCAAGGACAACAGAGAGTGTATGTTATAATACATAGCAATACATGATGAACTCGTTAAAATCTGGAGATACAAGAGTTGGAGCTTTGGAAATGGCTTTCTTTATCTCCTCAAATGTTTCTTTTCCTTCCTTATCCCACTTGAAACATGTTTGAGGCTTCATCATGGAATTTATATGCTTGGTCAGTTTAGAAAACTCAGGCACAAAATGATGAAGGAATTTTACCTTTCCAAAGAATGAATGGAATCCCTTCTTGCTGGTTGGTAAGGATAGTGCTTGGATAGCTCTGATCCTCTCAGGATCAATGTGTGCTCCATGCTTGTTCACAATGTGTCCCAGAAACTTACCTTCTATGACTCCAAAAATGCATTTCTTAGGATTTAGAGAAATTCCATGTCTTCTACATCTTACAAGGACTTGATCGAAATGACAGATTTTATCTCCCCTCCTGTTTGAGAAAACCACAGGTCATCCAAGTAATTGAAAATATAATATTTCAAATATTTAAAGGCCTAGTCCATTTCCCTCGGAAAGTGGCTCTAGCATTGATCAAGCCAAAAGGCATTATACTATAGGAAAAAGTGCCCCAAGGTGTTGTGAAGGTTGCTTTGTTGCAGTCCTCTTCTGCCACCTTGATTTTCTTGTACCATAAGAATCCATCAAGTAAAGAGAGCATCTCAAATCTAGTGACTACTTGCAAAATATGATCCATGATTGGAAGAGGGTAGTTGTCCTTGAGAGATGCTTGATTCAGATTTTAGAAGTCTACACAAATTCTTATTTCCTCATTCTTCTTCCTTACTGGCACAATGTTAGCCACCCATGTTGAATGGTGGATTGGGAAAATGATTCTAGCATTGAGCATATTTTTCATCTCTTCTTTGATAACATCATAAATCTTTAGATTATATGGCCTTTGTTTTTTCCTGAAGGGCTTGGTTCCTTGCTTCAAAGGAATGGAGTGGTTCCTTTCCTTTGGCTGAAAATATTTGAGTTCATCATATGAATAAGCCAACACATCTAAGTATTTTTTTTGAAGAGAAAATAAATTTCTCTTCTCTTCTAGTGAGCAGATTTTTCCAATATTAACCATCCTTGGATTCTCTAAAGTGCCAATGTTTTCCTGATCAAAATTAGATGGACACCGAGAAGACTAATTTTATTTTTCTTGGATGAACCTATCATGCTTGTCAAAGAGATCTTCCAAAGAAACTAGGCCTTTAGGGATTTTGTTTCCTTTCAGTTTGATTACTCCCTCTTCATCAATCCCCTCAACTCCCTCCTTCTCTTCTTTGGGAATTGATTCATGGTGTGGGTTTTCACTTCCTTCAAAGAAAATATTATTGAAGTTATCCATTTTTTCTAAGAAGGATAATATCTGATCGTCATCATTGAAGACCTGCCAGTTATTTACATTGTCTGGTACATGCTGGGTCTAAACACCATCTCAATGGTCACTTTATCCTTTCCAAAAGAGGGATGAGGTGTCACTAAGGAAGCTAACACTTCTAAGGAAGCTAACACTTATAAAGTATCATCCTTTTCATTCTACTCCCTAGAGATAGATTCAATGGAGAATACATCAAAGGATTGAATGTAGTCCTGCACCCTGTTTCTATAATTCCTGAGTATGGGATTTTTTATCTGATATTGCTTTAGGCAGATTTAATTCACCACAATATTTGCATCACCTTTGCATCTCATATTTTTAATTCCTATGTCCTCTAATGCATTCATACCTAAGAGTAATGCTTCATACTTTTTGTATTATTTGTATTGTAATATTGCAACTTGTAGGAAAAAGGATATATCTCATTGGAGGGAGAGTATAATACTACACCAGCCCCTGAACCTACTCTAGAATGACTGCCATCAAAATCCATTGTCCAAATCTGATATTATTCTTCTTCCATGAGGAGTGGAAAGTTCTCTTCCTTTTGTGATGTAAGGAAGTAGTTTCCTAGCCCACCATCTTGAAAAAGGATGTTAGCTTTTGGATCATCAGATTTCCTTACTGTGAATTTCATCTTCCTGACTGGTAACAACTTCTTCATTTCTCCTTTCACTGGGATAGTTGCAGATGACCAATCCATTTTTATTTCTCCACCTAGATCTCTACAAAAAATTATACTCAACAACATACCAAATGATGCTTGGAATGTTTGCCACCGTAATGGTCGGGAGTATCTTCTTGTCGGGATAATCAGCTAGTGCGACCGAGCATCCTTAATCCTTCCTACCAATGGTACTTATTTAGATTCCATTGAATAACATGTGACATTTACCTGGTCAAAGTAAGACCAGAGCATTTGTAAATTTTTCGGCATCACATTATCCGAGGCTCCGTAGTCTATAATGCAATCATTTAGCTGGAAATGTTTGATGAGAAGTGACAAGTAAAATGGCTCAACTCTATTGGTATTGGAGGCACTGAGGGCTAGCATGTTTTGAGAAGATGGTGTGGGAAGAAATCCTTTAGAATTAGATATTGGGGATGTAGAGTTACCACCCCAGACTACTTTGATGAATCTATCAAATTGGGCAGGATGTGTTTGTAGGTATTCAATCTCAGAGAGTTAAACCTTGGTTTTTCTTGCATGCTCCACAAAGTCAAATGGAGCTATGGTAGATGAGGAAGAGGTTCCAGTAGTGGATGAGGACTTAAATGGTAGAGGTTTTGTTACTTTTGGTGTTGGGTTCTCCTTTTCAAATGTAGAAATTGACTTGGAAGGAGGTGAGGGTGTAGCCCTTGATTGAAATTTAGATGTTCTTGTAGAACCAACATTTAGAAGAGAATTTCTCTTAACAACCTTTGAGTTGGAAGAAGAGTCAGATAACTTACTTGGTAGAGTAGCATGATCCTTGGCAACCAGTGAATCTAGTTTCTCTTTGGCTGATTCCATGGAAGGTGGTAATGGTGATCCTCTATTGATGATCTTGTTTTGTGGAGGATTTGAAGAGATATCTTCTTTTCTCTTCCTATCATCTGTTACAACTGCTAAGGCTGAAACACCATTCTTGGATTGTGCATGAGTGAAAATAGCACATGAAAAACTTGGAGCTTCTTCATCACCTTCCTCCTCATCATCAATGTACTCAATCAGGCCATTGTGCATGCCAACCTCTTCAATTTCAAGATAGTTTTCATGGTCATCCATGCTTTCTTCTTCATTTTCCTCAATGTCTTTGCCTTCTTCTAATTCCCTAGTGTCACAAATGGCATTGACCGGTGGTTCTTCAAGAGAAATCCTATGAGGGGTGGATCAATCCTTGGTCTATCAGGAGGGTTTGGTTTCCTTGGAGCATTACTCATTGTGATTTGTGACAACTGCTTCTTCAAAGAAACTTTGTCATTTGCCATTTTTGAAACATTGGATTAGTGGTGACTGAATTTGAACTTTGACCTTTTTCTTCCTATTTGGTCCTTTCACTTTGCCGAGAAAGAATTAGATTATCATTAGTCTCAACCTGCAAAGTCTTGAACTTCCTCAATGTTCTTTATTAGGCTCTTCTAAGGAAGAAACCAACTTATTGTGGCAAAGAACTGATGAAGAACCTTTTCAAGTTATTTTTAGGGGGACTACATCTTCTCGGGATCCTTTTTATCAACATATTATACCTTGCTACAAAATAACTCATTGATTTAGAGGTATCCTTATTCATCTAAACCAATTGGACCAACAGATTTTGACAATATTTTGTGCTCTTGAACCTATGTTCAAATGCACTTCTTATGTCTTCCCAACATGTGACAGATCTTGGGGTCAACATGTAGAACCATTCAACAACCTTTTCTTGGAGTGACTCCACAAATAGCCTAACTAAAACAATCTTTATCTTCAACTCCTAACACTCCACAAACAATGATGAATACTGCTACATGTTCTTCTTAGAGTTGAGAACTATCCCCTTTGAATTTTGGGAAGTTCTTTCTTGAGCCTCTTGGGAGGTCATGAAGTGGTTGTGGAAGGGTGAGTGGACCATTATTCCTTCCCCATGGCATGTTAGGCCTATGTACTTCATCTTCATGATCACCCATTCTATTCCTGTTTCTAGCCTCCGCCTTTCAAGGCAACTTCTACCACTTCTCTTTCTTCTTCTTCGAGTTGGAGTCTTTCTGTTTCTTTCAATTTGAGCTCTTATCTCCTCTTCAAAGCAACTAACTCTCTTTTAAGATCTTGAAATGTGGGATCGATTTTTCCTCCTTTCCTTAGTTTTCGGGTGTATCTTCTCTTAGCCAACTTGAAGATTTATGCTCTCCTTTGGGGTGCTGGAACTTATTTCTGAACTTTCTAATTCGAAACACATTCCTCTTCCAGGTCCAGAATCCTTATGGCAATGAATTATTGATTTACACTTTGTCTACTATGCCAAATGGCTTCTCTCATATTAGAAGCAATGTCTTCTTAGATGTGAAAGAGTAAATCAGGTCTCTCAATAGGAGGATTTCCCAAATAGTCATGATTTACATCCATGTAGTTCGTGTGATT
Source organism: Taxus wallichiana var. yunnanensis (assembly GCA_018340775.1). Taxonomy (NCBI): domain Eukaryota; kingdom Viridiplantae; phylum Streptophyta; class Pinopsida; order Cupressales; family Taxaceae; genus Taxus; species Taxus wallichiana. The sequence goes on along the minus strand of CM031238.1, from coordinate 431,287,543 downwards.
ATTCAATCTCTAGAAAATTTTCACTTAAAATATTTTTTTTTAATGACCCTAAGGTCATTTTTTGGTGTAGATGCTGCAAGATCTGCCCCACAGTGGGTGCTAAAAACTATTGGTGAGAAATTTTATCTTGTGGACAAATTTGGTGGGTTTCAAGCCAACGCTATGGGAATCTAAGTCCCTCTACTTGAACGGTGCAGCTTCCGTATGTGCATGTATGAAAAAGTTGATTTTAATGGTGGTCTTTCGACCAAAGATCTAGAAAGGGCACTCCACTTGTCCCCAATGGCAAAGCTAGCAATTTATCACTATAGAAGAACTTTGTATGAGAAGGGAAAAGGGAGTGATAATGGAGGTAGGAAAAACTAATGTTACTTGGTAGAATATCGATGTTGATGCACATCAATTAGAAACTTCATTTACATGTATTTATAATTAGAAGAAAAACAAATCTACGGAGAAGCTATAAGACCGAATGAAACTCATTGGTCACAAAGTACTAATTAATTCCTCAATCAAGGAGGTAAAAATTCATTCTTTTCTCATTGAAGCTCGAGAAGATTTTGTACATAGCTTGAGAATGGAAGAAATTCGAGGAAGAAGAGAAAATAGAAGAAGAATGGTGTTTTCTGTCTTTTCTAGGTACAGAGCACTCTGGTTTTTTGAAATCAATCACCAACCCTTGGAATGACATCGAGAAGTCATTATATTCTTCACAAGAAACCGTTACAACATTACAAATCATTCACGCCTCTTCGAATTCCTTTATCATGAAGAAAATGCTCATGGTGGCTAAAACTAGACCTTGTAAAGCAACCGTTACATTTGATTTTCCAGTTTAAATCTAGACCATTTGATTTTCTCCTCTAGCTTTGAATTTGGGCCATCCACGTGGCAGGAAGGGATTGGAGCAGTTATAGGGGAAGCCCTTAGAATTTTGTAATTTTTTAGAGATTTTGAAATTTGGAACAAATTGGCATGCAACCCTCGTTGGGAATATTATTATAGTGTAAACATTATATTATGTAATATATTATGAGTTGTAATAAACAAACTCATAATATCAGGTTAGTATATTATATACGTGAGTTGTTTGGGAGTTATAACAACTCACATATATATAGATTTGTGGTTGAGTTGTTTCCTACTTAATAGGAAACTATCTCCCTATATATTTGAAGCTTGTTCATTATGTAATGATCTGGAATGAATGTAATAGAATATCATTATTCCGTGTATTAATCTAAACATTTTTATTGTGCTGAATAGAATATCTTTTGTTGTGATTAAATCTGGTTCTGTGCTTACATTTGGCATCAGAGCGGTTTAAGACGTGTAATTCCTTACGAATTCATGTTTTAGTTAAACACTCGTAACTTTCTCAATTCTCAACAAAATTGAGAATCATCAAGTGTTATGGAAAGCTAGAGATGTGAGGAACAAAACCCAGAAATGGTTTTTGAAATTTTTTTGATGAGTGAGCAGTTTTGTATTGAAATATGATGTTTTAAAAAAAAAAATAAATAATTAGACCTCACGCAGCCACACGTTGCAATTCAATAGAGCGTTGTTATTCTGTGACATACGAAGTGTTCATTTGTCTTGATTGTTCATCCATGCATTAGAATCTTGGTGTTCATATCAGTTTTTTCAGATCTACAAATCTGGATTCATGGACCACCGAGCAGTTGAAATTGATGTGTTTTGGTGGTAATGGGTGTGCACGTATCTTCTTTACACAACATGGTTGGATAGATGGTGGGAAGATTGAATTCAAATAGCTAAACGTCTTGATTCGATTCACTTGTGAGATCTCCATTCATTGGATAACTGAAATTCGATCCACATTGGTCTTAGTTTGAGCATTGAAAAAGGTAATATATGTTCTAATGCATGTTTATTACCAACGTGTAAATTACATGTGGTTTTTATTGAAGGGACTGTACATGTATTTTGGGTACAACCGACAGTGCAGATATTTGGTTTTGGAATAATCTTTGGTTTGACTCACTTCTATAGTGGTAGATATTTTAAACATTCCTCTATATCGGAATTACATCAGTCTTTCCCGTGCATGGTTGACACGTCTATACAGAATTGGATTATTTACAATTCTCTTCTCAGCTGAATTCACCCTCGACAAGTGCATCCTCCACTTGATCCGTTGGAGCCTCTTGGCATTTAAGTGAGTCGTTCTATCAAATGTTAGATATTCAAAGTCAATTTCAAGTCTATTGTTTACTTTGCATATGAGTCTTTGTAGAATGTCACTAATCGTAGAGTCTCCATTTTTGTCAAAATTATATGTTAAAAGTCAAAAATTGTAAAAGAGTCTTTTTAAAAAAGTAATCTCATTTTATTACTTTTTACAATTTTAGTTGTGTCCTCTTGTCGAAGTCATAAAAGTTGTGTCATTGTATTAAGTCTGAAAAATAAAAAAATTGCCCGCATTTCAATTTTGGATGCATTTTCACTTGTACGCGACGTCCAAATTATTGAAGGTATTTTGAAGCTTCATGATCACATCCAGCTGAACTAGCAGCATGATACTGGAGGTAGGAGGAAATGGAGGATGGAGGCTACTCAGCGCCTCTCGTCAGTCACCAACGACGAGGTCGTATTTTGTGGTGGTGACATATTTATTTCTAGTTGTGTGTTTATTTTATCTGGTGTGCAGAATAAAGAGAAACAGTTTGTGTATGTTTGCTTGGTACATGCGAGTATTCCTATATGTTCTCTTGAAGTGTTGTGATGTGGCGTAGAAGGTGTCAGTCACTGAAATAGTTGTATAGGAGGGAAGCTGGTGTCCAGAGGAGAGGAGTAGTATGCAGACCTAAAAATATGCGTAGGCATATGATTCTGGTTTCAACTACACTTCACCCCATGTTCACACTAAGGGGGTGTATGTTGGGAATATTATTATAGTGTAAACATTATATTATGTAATATATTATGAGTTGTAATAAACAAACTCATAATATCAGGTTAGTATATTATATACGTGAGTTGTTTGGGAGTTATAACAACTCACATATATATAGATTTGTGGTTGAGTTGTTTCCTACTTAATAGGAAACTATCTCCCTATATATTTGAAGCTTGTTCATTATGTAATGATCTGGAATGAATGTAATAGAATATCATTATTCCGTGTATTAATCTATTATCCCGTAAAATTGACAAGGGCAATTTTACCGATAACCATACCGAAATTTTGTCCCAATCCCTCGTTAGGGATCCCTTGCGTTCGAAACGTTGTAAAATCCCTTCCCGGGAAATCTGGTTTTTCGAACTTAGTCTTTTGAGCCTTTTTTGGCTGGGCGCATGAAATTTCTATGTAACACCAACGTTTGGTGCGCCCCTTTAAAACCTTTGGCGCGTGATTTTCAATGTTAACACAACTTTCGGTGCACCAAAGTGTGTTGAGCCTTCCCTGCGTGCGCCAAGACGCATGCGCCATTGTGTTGGCACAACGTTTGTTGCGCCACTTTTTGGTGCGCCAAAGGGCACACATAATCTTATTGCAACACAATGTTTTGGTGCGCCCAAAAGGCACATAATTTCCTGTCAAGATAGCGCTTTGGTGTGCAAAAGGCGCTTTATTTCATGTTGGCAGGCGTTTTGGTGCGCCAAAGGGCGCACGCTTTTTCCTGTCGACAGTAGTTTTCATGCGCTTTTCAAAAAGTGGGTGGCGCATTAATGTTCAGCTAACCTATATATATGTGTTTGCACGCCCAAATGTCATTTTCACTTTTCATTGCACGTGATTTTTTTTCCGAGCCTGTCACCGCCTCGTCGCTTTCAATGTGTTGTGGACCCGTTCTCGAGCTTTTGTTATTTATCCGGGTAAGAGTTCTTCTCCCTCTTGTGTGTTTTGCGTTCTTGTTTCTTGGTGTGCTTGTGGTCTGGTTGTGGTTTAGCAGTATTAAAATATCAAATGTTGAGCTAGCCCTCCCCTGTGCCATCTTTCCTTATTTGTTTCCTCCCATCCCTCTTTCCAGATCTGCTGGTAGAGGGTGTTAGTTTGAAAGCTTGGTCTGAAACCCCTTTGGCTTGAACCATTGAATATCCCAAGGCAGCCTTAGAACTAAAAAGAAAGAAGGGTTGAGCCATATGAAAAAACACTGTTTTTCCCTTAGGCACACCAGCATCGTGCAACATCATAAACAGTTGCGCCCCCATGGCGCATCTGTCCCCTCTGCAGCATAACTAGAACCCACGCCAATGGCGCACCCATCATGCTTGTTGCATCAAGTTTTCATACGCCCTCAAGGCGCGCCTCTTCCACATGCTGCACAAGCTAAACTTGCGCTCCTTTGGCACACCATCATTCAAGTCTTTGCTACATCGCTTTACATGCGCCCTTAGCGCGCCTTGCGCCCATGCAACACAAGTTATATCTGACGCCAAGTATAGTCGTAAAAGCGCAGTGCATCGCTCCTTTTAATAACATTCGTGTTGTGCAAACCCTCCGTGTGCCGCGCCATATTTCCTTTGGCGCACGAAAAGTCCTCTTGTTACATGCTTTTCCCATGTGCCAAAGGGCGCACCAAATCCCAATGTAACATGCAAGGTCCATGTGCCTTTGGTGCATCCTGTCTCCATGCAACATGATTTTCTCATGCGCCCTTTACTAAAATGCACTCTCAAAGATGCATGCCATGCGCCTTTGGCGCCGCTTTAGTCTTTGCAACAGCCCTTTCCCATGCGCCCTGCCTATTTAGCCCTATAAGCTGCATTTTTCCTGCGCCCTGAGCCTAAAAATCTCTAACTCTTTCTTCCGCTAACATTCTAATGGAAGATCAAATGGCTAATTCAACTTTTTCGGATTGGGTCTCGCTTCTTCTTCATGCAGATCAGTAGATAATCTTAGAAGAACATATGTCTACATCCAGCAAGAGACCCACCAAATCTAAAGGGAAGGCTAAGCTTACGAGGAAGAGATGAAGTATAAATATCAAAGGGTCGAATGCCCGAGTCACAGCCGAATGCAAAGCATGGATGTCGAGACTCGGGGTGGGGCATGTCGACATGGAGGAATTCTGGGCCAGAACTCAGAAAGTTACAAGGAGTCCATGGATGGACAAATTGATAGGCAGTGCCCTGCACTTCACCGGAGGAATCCCCGTCAGCACAGTCAACAATGAATTTATAATGGTGGTTGCTCAGTCTTACAACAAAGACACCAGATGTGTCGAAAACAGTAAGGGCGAGGTAGTCATTAACCTCACTGCCCGTCATTTTGAGATGATACTTGGCATCCCTCACCACCGGCACTTCGTGGCCGTCAGCCAAGCAGAGTGCATCAAGGCCTGGGAGGACAATGAAGACCAATGCATGCAACTAATGAACGAAGTCTACTTGAAGAACAAGAAGGTGGTAACCCGGTGGCCCCAAATCATCCACCGCAGTGACTTCTCAGAAGAGCTCAGCGATACCATTACCTTCCTGAGCAGGGTCTTCGGGCTTTCTGACGCCCATTACTTCCATAAATGGATGCTGCGCTACTTGGAAACAATGAATAAGAATGTGCCTGAGCAACACTTTTGCTGGGGGGAGATTATAAGCAGCACCATTTCCGAGCAGCTACAACAGTTCAGCACAACGGGAGTATTCCATATGAACTCCTACGTGGTCTACGCTGCAGCATCAGAGAGGGATTATCCAGGCCTAGCACGAAGTGGAGTTTGGCCTCAGGTCAAAATATATGAGTATTATCCAGAGTTGAAGCTGGAGAATAGCATCGCCCAATTCGCCAAAATCAACGATGCATTCTTTTATCACATCATCTGCCTATTGAGGCCAAATCTGACTCATGGTCGTACGACCAAAAACATAGTGGTAGCCACGGAGAAATGGGGAGCCCTGTTCACCCAATTTCCTACATTCACCTATCTGAGGGCTGCCAACTTTTTGGGAGAGCCAACCAGGCTACCAAGGTATGCCGGGCCTAAGCTGATTCTGCTGGAGCTGTCAAGGCAGCTAATCACATATCACGAAAAGTGCCTGAAAAGAAAGAAGGGTGGAACTCCTTTCCCCCTCACAGTGGGCCGATACACATGCTCTACCCACCACAAGGCGAAGGAAATGTTTGCAGAGCTGGAGTTACTCAATTTGAAGCATGACTTCCCAGCCAAGCCCACCTTCAACCCAAGGGGCTGCCTGCCAAGAGCAAAGCTTGATCCGATCCATGTTCCTCAGATCGAGGATATTTATATTGACGTCCTCCATGAGGTAGAGCTCAGAAGAAAGGATCATTCTCGCCTAGCATTGGCAGAAATTATCTAGTATGGGGTAGCCATTGTCCCCAAAGGCTACCAAACAACAGAAGATGAAGTGGACAAGGTATATAATGATACAGATGGGGACGATTGGCCCTTTCCGGCCATTGATAGAACTAAAGCTCCTCAGACAATTGAGGAGAGGGTCAAGGAAACTCTGCGTAGGACAGAGCACTGGTGCCGGATGAACGGCCTAATCTACCTCGGGGTAGATTTCACAACCTCCCCATTGGGCAATGCACCTTCACGGTCCAAAAAGCAGCTTAAAGGCAAAGGTGTAGAAGGTGAATCCAGCACCATTCAAGAAGAAGCCCCCGAGAGTCCTCTTTCCACAGTGCCAGAACAGGTAATAACTCTGGATTCGCCAGAGAAAGAAGCAGCAGGGGATAGTCCAATTGGCCCATCCACTCAGGATGTCGGCATTGCTACCACAACAGAGGTCCCTTCTATCCCTTCTTCTTCTCTTCCTTCCCCTCCTCGAGTGACTCAAGCGACCATCCCTTTGGTCGTGTCCTCCGCCCCTTTCTTCTTCTACTCTTTCCCCTGCTTCTTCGTCTATCTTCTCTTCCCTCACTGATCTTTCCTCCTCCATTTCTTCCCTCATCTCCGAGCTCCCTTCCCTTCCTATGTCTTCCGCAGCTGTAGTTTCCCTTCCTCCCGTGGACACTTCTTCGGCTATTCTCTCAATGCCACCTCCGCGTGTCTCCATGTTTTTCCCCTCTTCTACTGCAGCTGTCCCCTCCTCTGTTTCTGGTCCTTCTTCCGTAGGACCAGCCTGGATCTCTCAGCAGCTGAGCCAACAAAAGAGGAAAGTTCCCATCGCTCCGATGGACTTTTCAGTGATCCCAACCAAAGGGGCAAAGAAGCTGAAGCCTGTTGCACGCTTCTCTAAAAGTGCTGCAGGTGAGAGAATCATGGAAATTGCATACCCCGATCCCCTCAAAGAGAAGAAGGATCTGTCTCTCGAAGATTTTACCGTGACCCAAGTCACAATGGGGACATCTTCTGAAAGTCTCCAGGGGGAAGCTCTTTCCGCGGTCGACGCCCTCTGTCAAAAGCTTCAAGAAACAAAAGAAGAAAAAGGCTACTAAAAGAGCAAAACAAATATCTACTCCAAGCCTTACGTAAGATGGGTAGTGCGCCTCCCACAATCGCCACCGAAACTTCTCGAGCTTCTCACCAGGAGAAAATCAATGAATATGCAAAGATTGGCGAGCAAGGTATGGCCGTTTCTGCTTGGAGGAGCCAGATCCTCAAGGACAGTGAAAGAGTGATCACCGAGTTTGTCAATTTGTATCTGAGCATCGGAAAGGCGAACAAAGAGCTCCAAGCATTAGCGGGGCCCATATCAGAAGAGCTAGATCATGCTAGACTCCAACACGAGACCTTTCAATAGATGTTCGACTGTTCAGTCAAAGATCTGGTCAAGTTCGGTGTCTTCGGCCATCCAAGGGCCCTCAACAAAACCATGTCCACTCTGGACTACCGGGTGGATCAGCTTGAATTTATTCTGGAAAAAATCGACAAGGTAAAGGAATCAGCCCTGGATGCAATGCACCAAATGGAGCGAATTGTTCTCAACATGTCTCCAGGGTTGCTCACTCCTTCCTTTATCTTAAGGTCAGCTGATGAAACCATCCGGATCTTCAAGGAGATCGCTTCTCAAGGAACAGGGCCAGAGGTCACATTTGACACTGAATCTATCAACAACCTGCTGGCCTGTAGGGACTTCATCGGGTTCCTCATTGAGGCGGAAAAAGATTATTCCAAACTCCCAGAGAAGCTCATAGATGAGTGGGAGACTTGTGAGGCAATCAGCGAACTGCACAAGGATCCTTCTCAGGATCAATTTGGGCCAATGATTAACAAGTTTTTGGAATACCGCGCTCAGTTCCATATCTCATCACCTGAGCAGCATCAAAAGCAGGCTACTCCCTTTCGGCCGCAGGATGATGATGACGAGTAGCTGCTCCTCCTCCTCCTCCTTCTTCTTCTCTCTCTTCTCCGACTTTCTTGTTGGAATGTCTGAAGTATGTTGATGTAAACGATGACATCATCCATGTTGCATCATGGGATGATGTCATCCATCAAGTTGTAAAAGTCAACATGACTTTTAGATATTTTGTAAATAGTTGTTGGCTCCTTTTTGCCTTCTTTTCTCCTCTTTTTCTATAAATACCCCAACACTTGTTGTGTTGATGGATGGATGAATATCTTTCAGATGAGAAATAGGAGTAAGGAGAAAAGACTTTGAGATTTTTGTAACAGAACAAATTAGTAATACAATATTTGGACTTTGTGCTGAATACCTGTGTTATATACATTAGATCTTTCTTATGTTAGATCTGTGTGTACTTATTCTGTTGATCTCGCTTCTATTTTATTGTCATTTATTTATCATCGTATTGCTTTGTTTATTTATGCAAGTAGGTTTGGCTCTGTTTACTACCAACCCAAAAACATAAATCTTCTGACCTTTCTGCTTTGGAATTCATTTCTTTTCTCCCTTCGGACCTGTTCCTTCTTCCTCCTCTCTTTCATTCCTTTCTTCGCAGCCGGAAATAAACTTGTTGGGGATGAGATCCCAAACCCCCAAAGGTAGAATCTGAGACTTGCATAGATTCCTGCCGTAGAATAGCAATAAACCGGCCGCTTTGCTGACTCAAAGAGGGCTATGCCTCGCACCTTTGTTGCTGGCTTGTTTATCCATAGATCTGCCCAAGCTCATTTTCGGACCAACAGTTTTTGGCGACTCCTTGGGAATCGAATAGATCTGTCAGATCTATGATGGTAGTAAGATAAAAAATCAGAAAAATCAGAAGATTGCTGCCTGTTTGCAAATCTGAACTTTTTGTTAAAAATCCAAAAATTTGCAAAAGTGCTCAAATTGAAAAATTTTCTTCTGAGAGTCATAGATCTGGTCCAGTTAAAGATCTTTAGTTCGCTGAGTTTTTACAAAAAATCAGTATTTTGCCGTAGATCTGAGTTTTGACTGTTTGCAAAAAGTTTGAAACCCTCTGAAAAAAGTTAAAATCAGATCCGAAAATCAGCTTACTAATCTTCCCTGCCATCTTATCCTCATTGTTATTTGTCATTTAACCGCAATCGGTTTTCTGAAGAGGATAGTTTTAAATATTTAGAAAAGTATTTGCTGCTGGTTTTTGTCAGAAAAACCAGAAAATCAGCAAGTACAACCAAAAAGAAAGTTTGAATCTGCGCCATAACATTGCAGATCTGGAAGGAACACTGGCAAGTGAACCTTTTACGCGCAGCAGGCGAGCCCGTGGAGAAGCTGATCCTACTTTCGATCTGCTTCAAAGGCATAATTTCAGTGTGACACCGGCACATTTTTCAGCGCTAAGCTCGGCTAGCCGATTATCCAGGAGTGTCTCACCTTGACGGAGAAAAAGTCTTTTTCAGGGGGTATCTACATCCCTTTGTAGTGCCTTGTTACTCAGCAGAACCACACTTCCAGCTCGTGTTCTCTTCCGGCTTTTCAAATGGCGGTTCCATGGGGAAACGCGATGGATCCTTTGGCTTTACCACATCCGGTTCACGCTCTCCCTCACGGAAATCGAAAGAATTTTCCCAAATTCAATGGGAGCGGAAATCAAATCACGAATTCCCACATATCTCGCATTCATCATGTCGTGCAAGCATTTTGGATGTGACCCACGAAGATGTGTCGGTTCGCCTTTTTCTGGAAACCCTACAAGGACCTGCACCGAATGGTTTCAGCATTTGCCGGCCGGTCTATCACCAGTGGGCCACCTTACGGATGCTTTCAAGACAGATACAAGCCTTCGAGGGATGCATTTGCATTATTATCATGGATCACTCACCTGAAGAAGGAGGTGAATGAGACCATGCGTGATTTTGTCACCCGGTTCAATGCACTAATCAACCGTGTCCCTGTTGCCATGCTTCCGATGCCGAAAATCAAAAGTGTTTCTTCAGTAAACTCTATGAGCTCGAAAGTTAGTTTCTTGCTCCTTCAGAACGAGTTGCCACCTTGGTTCTCACCCAAGTCGCTGCCATTCGTATAGAGGATAATCTGATAATATCCAGTGAATTAAAAAAGGAATCAGCCAAGCCTAAATCTTCGGGCCCTTCGCCCACCACTTCGTCTGATCCAAAGATTCCAAAAGATGGCGAACGATTTGCTCGCATTAAAGAAATAGTTGGCCTGTGCCTCTCCCGCTTCCTCATACCGGGATATCCCGTGGAGGAATTTCGTTCTAACAATGTTTCACAAAGACCGCGCTTACCTACAAACTGCTCCGTGGTTAGCGCTTGAAGCTCCTCCGTCAATGCTCTGGCCAAGATTGAAGAAGAAGAGCAGTATTATGAAGAACCTTCATCTCAAGGAGAAGATGATCAAGATGTCGGTGAACCGACTGGTGACTCTACTATCGGGTATATGGAATTTGATGAGGAAGAATCTGATGAAGAAGAGGGTACTCAGGGCTATGCAAGCGACAATCATATGCTGTTTTTACTCGCTCGCAAGGAAAAGAAGTGGAAGTTGCTGCCCATGTCCAGCAGGAGAAGGCCGTGTCAAAAGCGCCTCCGATCATTGCTAAAAGAGGTAATCCTCTTCCTAGCTCAACTCCCTGGCAAATCTTTTACAAGGAAATCTTTTCCCCCTATCTCTCCTCCAAATCAATCCTCTCACATTCCTACTAAGACCACCAATCCTATTCCATCATCGCGAGGTGAGGGACTCATTCCTTTACCAACGCAACCCTTGGCCACATTTGATATTATAGATCATGCAAAAAAGACCAAGATCCAAATGTCTGAAGCTGAGTACCTTCAGTCAAACCCCGAACAGCTTGTAAGATTGACTAAGTATATCCAAAGTCAAGCTGTTATATCTAATCAGGTTTCCCCAAAAGGAATCCTTTCCACTCCCCCTGAATCCCATATAAATGTAGCTTCAACATCTGCGTCAGGCAAGATAGAGCCTTTCTATCTCTCTCTGCTGATCAATGGTCACAAGCTGAGTAATTGCATAATTGATTCCGGGGCTTCTGATAACGTCATGCCGGCAAAAGTCACCCATGCTTTGGGCCTCACTCTTACCAAGCCTTTCGGCAGGTGTTATTCCTTGGAAACTAAGCAAGTTCCGTTGGTTGGCCAAATCAAAGACGCGCAATTTGCATTTGCGGCTTTCCCGGATAAAAGAGTAAAAATGACAGTCCTCGTTGCTGACATTCCGGCAGCCTATGGAATTTTGCTGGGAAGAAGTTTTTGCAGCGAAGTTGGTGGAGAAATTCATATGGACTGGTCTAAAGCTAGAATTCCAGTCAAAGGCGTAATGCAAACTTTGGAGCCGGAATCCCAAAAGAAGTACTTGGTCACTAGCTCTGAAGACCCCAAAGCTCAAATCCTTTTTGAATCATCAGGGATGGGGAATTACTTCTTATCTACCGAGACGGATAAAATGGGTGTCCTCGTTCAAGAAGGAGATCTTAATAAAATCTGGACATTGCAATTCGATGGCAGCTGTGCAACTAGTGGATGTGGCACCGGGGCCGTGCTGATATCTCCTGAGGAAGAAGTCATTCCTCTCTCTTTCAAATTGCAGTTTTTCAACACTAACAATACTGCTGAGTATGAATCTCTCTTACTCGGTATGCAAGCCACAAAAGAAAGAGGAATTAAAAATCTAAAAGTGCAAGGTGATGCAGAGCTAGTTGTAAATCAGGTCAAAAGGATTTACCAAGTGAAGAATGAAAGGCTCAGACATTACCGTAATGCGGTATGGGACAGCATTGAAGAGTTTGATGCCTTTTCAATTGAATCTATTCCAAGAGCCCAAAATGACATGGCTGATTCATTGGCTGTTTCAGCATCTCTCATGCTCCCACACCCAGGTTTGAAAATGAACAAGTACACCATTGAGGTGGTTTTCCACCCGAGTGTACCAGATAATTCTCAGCATTGGCAGGTGTTCAACGATGATAATCAACTCATTGCTTTCCTGGAGAAGGCAGAAAATTTTAAAGAATTACATTTTGAAGGGTCTACTTCCACTTGCCGTGAGTCAGTCACCGATCAAGGCAATGAATCTGAAGGTAACGATGGCATATGTCAGCTCAAGGGAAATAAAATTCCAAAGGGCCTGGTTTCTCTAAACGCCTGTCGATGTGCATGACTTTTTGTAAAAAGAAGAAGCGGGACGACCCTAGCTCGTCCCCTGAAACCGAACCGGTCAATATAGGTTCGATAGAACACCCGCAATTCGTGAACATTGGCAAATGTTGCACGCCTGAAGAGAAGCGAAAATTTGTCAAGTTGCTGAAAAAATATATGGATGTATTGGCATGGTCCTATGCCGATTTAAAGTCCTTCAAGCCAAAGGACGTTCAGCACGATATTCCGTTGAAAGACGATGTCAAAGCCTTCCGCCAGAAGCAGAGGCACTATAATCCCAAGATTTCGGTACCATCCAGGCTGAAATTCAGAAGATGCTAGACGCAAGAATCATCTTCCCTATCCATCACAGTACTTGGGTAGCAAATATTGTGCCAGTGCGCAAGAAAAATGGCGAGATACGCATATGCGTAGACTTTCAAAATTTGAATCAAGCTTCGCTGAAAGACAACTACCCTCTTCCGATAATGGATCAAGTTCTGCAAGCAGTAACTGGATCAGAGATGTTGTCCATGCTTGACGGTTTTTCAGGTTACAATCAGATTGAAGTTTCACCTGAAGATCAGTTTAAAACAGCATTCACTACTCCCTGGGGTACATTTGCCTACAGCAGGATGCCTTTTGGCCTAACTAATGCTGGTGCCACTTTTCAGCGGGCCATGGACTTTGCGTTCAAAGGTATGATGGGGAAAGTCATTGTGGTTTATTTAGATGACTTAACCGTGTTCTCTAAACAATGAAATGATCATTGTGATCATTTGGAGCAAGTGTTGGCCAGGTGCCGAGAACATGGGATTTCCCTAAACCCAAAAAAGTCTATTTTTGGAGTCACGGAAGGGAAGTTGCTAGGCCATGTGGTTAGCAAAGAAGGAACAAAGATAGATGCCGAAAGAGTTAAGGCTATTCAAAGCCTTACTCTGCCTACAAGCAAGACTGGTGTTCATTCTTTCTTCGGAAAGGTGAACTTTCTCAGGCGTTTTGTTCCTGACTTTGCCGAGAAGACCCATCACATATTGAACATGATGAAGGGGTCACCAACTTTCAGATGGAGTGAAGAGGGGAAAAGGTCATTTGAAGAAATAAAAGCTTCCGTTGCTCATGCACCAGTCCTGGTATGTCCAGATTTCTCCAAGGACTTCATCATGTATAGTTACGCATCTGAGCATACTGTGTCCGCAATCTTAATGCAAAAGAACTCGGAGGATGTTGAATCTCCAATCACGTTCATGAGTTCTCCCTCAAGCCTCACGAACTAAAAATGACTCAACTGGAAAAGCATGCCTTTGCCATTGTCAAAGCAGTGAAGAATTTCAGGTATTACATTCTAAACTCGCATACGGTGGTGCTGGTCCCTGACACGGCGGTGAAATCAATTCTAACTCAGCAGGAGTTAGGAAGCTTGCGAGGAAATTGGATCGCAAAGGTCCAGGAGTATGACCTGGATATTAAACCAACCAAGCTGGTAAGGGGCAAGGGCCTGTGTCAGCTAATGGCTGAAAACAAAGATTCAGAAAACCCTGGTGAAAGGGGTGACTACACCGATGAAACACAGGACCGGCAGGAAGAGCCTGATTCTCTGCCTCTGGTTCTATTTGTTGCAACTAGTGATGAGTGGTACTCCGACATCGCTTTCTTCCTTACCTACGGCGAATGCCCGATGCACCTAACTGCAAAGGAGAAGCGCACTATAAAGCTCAGAGTGGCTAAATATGTCATCTGGGATGACGGCTTATATAAACGTGGGATAGATGGCATCTTTTTGCGATGTGTTGACAAACCCCAGCAAGTAAAACTACTGGAAAGTTTTCACAATTCAGCTTGTGGAGGGCATTTCTCTTCCTCCGTAACTACACACAAGATCATTCGAGCCAGGTACTATTGGCCGACGCTCTTCCAAGATACAGCCACCTGGGTGGCGAAATGTGAACCCTGCCAACAATTCGTTGGCAAGCCCAAGTTGGCTGCCTTTCCCCTAAGGCCGGTCATTATCAATGAACCATTCAGGCAATGGGGAATTGATTTTATTGGCGCACTCAATCCTCAATCGAGTGCTGACATAGCTATGTCCTTACAGCAACGGATTACTTTACCAAGTGGGTGGAAGCCATACCTGTCAAGCATGCCACTTCTGAGGTGGTTTGCAATTTCATTAAAGAAAATATCATTGTCAGGTTCGGCGTTCCAAACAAAATCGTTGCTGATAATGCTTCTAACTTCTCCTCATGAGAGGTTATTAGTTTTTGCTATGAATATGGTATAACTTTGGCTCACGCCTCAGACTATTATCCTCAGGGAAATGGTCAGGTGGAATCCAGTAACAAGAACTTGGTGACCATCATACGGAAGTTAGTAGATGAGAATCAGCGAATGTGGCACAAGTCTTTGTACGACGCTTTGTGGGCCGATCGTATTACTCCCAAGAGATCTCTCGGCATGTCACCTTTTCAAGTGTTATATGGCATTGATGCCGAGCTTCCCATTTCTGTGGAACTTCCTGCTCTACGCTTGGCACGAGCCATCGAAGATGAAACTTTTCAAAGTTCTCTTGAAAAGAGAATCATGTATCTGGCAGAACTTGAAGAAAAGAGAGTGAGGGTGGTCGATAGGATCACTGAACATCAGAATCAAGTTAAGAGGCTTTTTGATAAGAAAGCCAAGCAAAGGGATTTTCAAGTGGGAGATCTCATCCTTTTATGGGACAAGTGAAGAGAACCAAAGGGCATGCATGGAAAGTTTGATTCCCTGTGGAGAGGGCCCTTCAAGATCAAGCAGCTCAACGGAGAGAATAGTTTCTATCTCTCATATCTGGATGGAACCGAACTCCCGCTTCCTTATAGCGGGCAGCATCTGAAGATCTTCAGGAAGTAGAGCTTGCTCTCTTCTTTGTACAGTTTGCTTTTGTTGTGTGTTTGCTTCTGTCGTGTGTTTGCTTTTGTTGTGTGTTTGCTTCCATCGTGTGTTTGCTTTTGGTTTGTTGTGTGTTTTCTTTTGCTCCCCCTCTAGTCGCCCTTGTTTTTGACTCTGTTACCCAATGGATAGGCACATGAGAACTGGGATTCTCTACCCCCGAGTTCACTCAGGGATAGTCCCCAGAAAGAGCCAGCTGTTATCCCGTAAAATTGACAAGGGAAATTTTACCGATAACCATACTGAAATTTTGTCCCGATCCCTCGTTAGGGATCCCTTGCGTTTGAAACATTGTAAAATCCCTTCCCGGGAAATCTGGTTTTTCGAACTTAGTCTTTTGAGCCTTTTTTGGCTGGGTGCATGAAATTTCTATGTAACACAAACGTTTGGTGCGCCCCCTTTAAAACCTTTGGCGCATGATTTTCAATGTTAACACGACTTTCGGTGCACCAAAGTGTGTTGAGCCTTCCCTATGTGTGCCAAGACGCATGCGCCATTGTGTTGGCACAACGTTTGTTGCGCCACTTTTTGGTGCACCAAAGGGCACACATAATCTTATTGCAACACAATGTTTTGGTGCGCCAAAAGGCACACATAATTTCCTATCAAGATAGCGTTTGGTGTGCCAAAGGCGCGCTTTATTTCATGTTGGCAGGCATTTTGGTGCGCCAAAGGGCACACGCTTTTTCCTGTCGACAGCAGTTTTCATGCACTTTTCAAAAAGTGGGTGGCGCATTAATGTTCAGCTAACCTATATATATGTGTTTGCGCGCCCAAATGTCATTTTCACTTTTCACTGAGCACGTGATTTTTCTGAGCCTGTCAGCCCCTGCCTCGTCGCTTTCAACGTGTTGTGGACCCGTTCTCGAGCTTTTTTTATTTATCCGTAAGAGTTCTCTCCCTCTTGTGTGTTTTGCATTCTTGTTTCTTGGTGTGCTTGTGGTCCTGTGCAGTTGTGGTTTAACAAGATAAAATATCAAATGTTGAGCTAGCCCTCCCCATGCCGTCTTTCCTTATTTGTTTCCTCCCATCCCTCTTTCCGCATCTACCGGGTAGAGGGTGTTAGTTTGAAAGCTTGGTCTCAAACCCTTTGGCTTGAACCATTGAATATTCCAAGGCAGCCTTAGAACCGAAAAGAAAGAAGGGTTGAGCCATATGAAAAAACACCATTTTTTTTCCCTTTGTAACATCCCCATTTTAAAACACCAGAACAAGGGAAATTTTTTTATTTATTTTATTTTTATATAACGTTCTCTGTTATGAATTATAAAATTCAAACACACGTTCAAGATTTAATAATTGTTCTCTGCCCAAACAACACAGTTTGGATCATACAATTTCTTTTTAAAACGAATGTTCCCTGTTCACATATTTACAATATGGAACACACATTCAATGCCATTCAATCTTATAACAGATTCTATATGCTGCTGTAAATGACTCGATGAACTACCGATCCTTCCATTTTCATGGCTCGGAGTTTCAACGATCCTTCATTTCATGACTCGGCAACAACCGATCCTTCATGTACATGACTCGGCAACAACCGATCCTTCATGTTTGTTTATGCATAGTATATTTTATATACTTGTTCTCATAACCTTCCCCGGTTATCGAAGTGATCCATTTAAGAAGCCTATCTGAATATCTGTTACTGATATTCATCTGACATCCTGCATCTTAAATTAAGTGATAAGGACAACGCAACCAGCAATTGCGATACTTTGGCCAAAGATTTTCACATGCTTTGCATGATCATATTCCTGGATGTGATACACATCTACAGAATACGTCCTTCACTTCACTTCACCTGTTATCTAGAATGGTCTTTCCTGGTTCCTACCAGTCCTCATCGTTTAAGTTCAGTTTTAAATTTTCAATTCCAGCTAGTAATATGAACGGGTATAGGAAGGCACTCCTGGTAACTAAAGATACGCAGACATACGGTGTCGTTACCCCACGACTCCGTGTGTCTACTTATCTTTAGTATTCCGGAGTCACTCCGTATACCAGATCATACCCTATCTCCACCCCAGCTAAGATCTACACATTCAGCCTATGTATTCTAAATGTTTTAATTCGGGAGGGCATTGCTATATGTCAGCTGCAACATTGTGTCGTCATGAAGACCCCGTCTTCATGAAGACACCTTGCTGTAGCTGGCGTATGCCAATGTCCTGCAGAATCCTCCCATCGAGAATACACATCCTGCCCAAGTGACTTAGCCACGAGTTAATAGTTTAAGCAATTTTCAGCATCCACGCTGATCCCTTGATCCTCGTTTCCGTTGCAGTTGTATATAACTAAGAGGGACTAAACTGTCCATTAGTTTGCCAAGTATCATCTCCTTCGTATCGAAGGGCTACATTTCCTTACTTGGTTCATTTCTTAATCATTGGATTAAGCAGCCCGTACCAACGGACGTAATAAGTTTAACCTATTAAACTTAGCCAAGATGTTTCCAACTGCAACTAATTTCAGAATATTAACTTATTAGACGTCATTCAAACGAGGTCTAATCTTCGAGAAATGAATTCATTTGTTCCCCTTAACATTATATAGTTAAGGATCATTAGTTATGGATATATGTATCCTATATCCTTTAATCTGAATTTTATCAAACGGGATCAATGATGGAGTTCGAAAACGAAGTTCGAATACTCCAAATTTAAATTGATATTCCTTAGCTCCTAAGCTAATCCTGAATACCCTCTGATTATGAAATCATATTCTTCTTAATCCTTTTTAATGTCAATTAAAAATTCATCTTTACCCAAGTATGAACTAATTGCATTGTTCAACTTAAAAGTTGTATTTAAGTAAGAATAGATATCAGTTTCAATTCAACATCCATCCAAGGATAATGAAACAATTCCAACTCAGGAAATAACATCATATTTCCAATTTAAACAACAATATCAACTGATATAATTATTGAAAATATCACACTTGTAACTGTATTCAATATTGTAAGTCATAATTTGTACATTTGCCAATCCAGCTGATTGGGTATAGTTTTTACAAAGCATCCATACAACTCAAGGTCAGAAGAATACATTTTCTTCGTTCACAATTCCTCAAAGAGGAATGAAAGCAACAGTTACAATATAATTTACATCTAATCAAGAGGCATCAGAAGACAGCCACGTCTTCATTCTAATCAAATTCCATCTCGCAAAATGAATTGCACGGGTCCGGGCTTCAATGAATCGAGCACATTAAGCACTTATCCTTAAAATAAGATGCTTCAACTAATCAAGCTTCAATAAAAGAACCTCGCTTTATGAAACGACAACAAAACATCAATCTCAAAATAGGCACAAAGGAGAGATCAGCATAACAACCGAACTATCGAGAAAATATATCATCACACCAGCCAAGGGATCGCTTGTCCCGCTTTCCACATAATCATTACAAGTAGCAATTTACAATATTTGTAACATTAGGAATACAAGTAGTTTGCTACCTATATAGCATACAGTTATCCTTTCCACGCCTTTCATTAATAACAATGTAAAGGATGAAACTAACTGAATATAAATCCATTACTTTCCTTTCCATTCATGAAGCATGTTAAATTTAAAGCATTCAAGTACAAACAAGAAAGCGAACAACAATGCATATAGTAGCTCCCATCTAAGCACTATAAAAATTCATCATTCACGAATTCCAGATTTCTAACTGAATGAAAGAAGAAAGATCATTTTTCTACAACATTCATTCATATCTCTATTTCTTTCCACATGACTGTCCTAACAGTGAAATCCATACGAAAGACAAATCAAAATAACAGTTCAGAGTGAAACTTACAAAATCCACTCGGAATTCACTTTCCGGGAGCATGAATAATTTCATAAATAATCAGCTTTAAACGAAGACAGGAAAGAATTCACCATTCATATCCATACTTCATTGGAATCAGACTCCTTTAAGGATCCAAAACATATTAGTACAACATTAGGTACATCCGAGATCAAACAATATAAGGTTACATACCATATAATTGCCATAATAAAGAAAATCGTATTTCTTTCGCTGCATACTTAAACAAAATGATTTCAATCATGCAGTCAATTATTCACATAATGATCTAATTCTAGTAACGTTCCCCGTTCAGAATAACATTTATTCATCACTGTTACCTACAGCAATCCATTATTCTCATGACGATGAATTTCATCAGGATAAAACAGCAGGCAGAAAAAGAATTCATTCTCTTTAAATTCCACTATGAAACACCATTTGTTCAAGACGAAATCAAACACCTAATCCGTGTTCATCTCAAACAAGACAGCTCATTATAAGTATAACAGAACAGTCGTTCTTATTGAAAACAAACTCTCAAGGCCTGTACCGTTCATTCCAATACCCCAAACAACTCATATTCAACTGTCCATACTTCTATAAGAGCAAACCCGAACCAGGTGTTAATTGCACGAGCTCAGTACAGCCAGAGCAAACTCAGAAAACAAATTAGATCCCAATTTTTTTTTTGTATATAAAAATATAATCATTCTTTGCATAGAATTCAATCAAGTGGAAACTGTGTCAGCAGTTCGCATAAGAAGACCAACCAGCATTTATATAACACAGTGAAACCACCTTATTCTTTCAATCAGAAGAAATGAAATCCAGAGATAACTTTAAGAAGGAAAAACAGTTATCCTTTTTCCCTATTTCGCGAATACCCAATACGTATTCACTTAGTTTCTACTCAAGAAAAGGTACAACGCAATGACATTATTGCTTAAACTTCCTATGGTTCGAGTTCAATTACTCACAGTAAACCCGAATGCCACTTCCATCCAAAATCCCAAAACTGGAGAAGGGAAAGGATCTATATCCTTGAAACTTTCAATAAGAAACAATTTCAAACACTAATGCTTCTTTTATTTTAGTCCATCAGCAAAAGGACGTATAGTTTCAATGCCAAAAACAACTCAAGTAACCTGTACAGTTTACCTTCCATTCCACAAGAATAACCAATTAAAATTTCCATAAAATACCCATAACCAGCACCTCATGGAGGTAAATCCATTCGAGAAGAACAAAACAGTTTAACACATCAACGGAGAAACAATTTTCTTAACCTTTCCGAAAGAAAAGACAGCAAGGGTCGACAAACCCAATTCATAGAAATATACACGGCGGTATCTCCACTTCACTCTTTTGTTTACATGCGCAAGGACAGCTTCTTAATATGACAAAGAAGAAAAGATTATACTTAAAGAAACAATTTCACTATAAGGAGCGATTGCACACCCTATTCCAATTTCGAGCAACATGAACAAATCAAGGGAATATCCATTTCAAACCATTTATACAAATAACAACCAATATCAAATCATTTCCAACATGACTCAAGCAAGGACAGATCAAGGCCGAGCAACCAAAAGCAAATCTTTTTATCATTTTCCAAAGAAAAGGAGCAAGAACCAACAAAATCCATTTCCAAATCAACTCAACAACAATCAAGCAATCCCAACCCAAGAGCAGGGTTGTTTTAATGAAACATTTAATCAAAGCAAAGATTTTAAAGAGAAGGGCTTAACATGCCTGAAACCTCTTTTCCAGAGCTCGAAGAAAACGTTGTTTGCCATGTTTTTCCTTCCACAGCAACAGCACAATCTCTCCAACACTTCCTTCCTTCTTCAGGCTTAACAACAGCCTCCAAATCTCCACAAAATGTCAAATGCCAAGAGCTGGTTCGACCGAACCAGGTCAGAAAAACCAAATGCAGAGCAACTTTACAAAAGGCTCGAACCAACAAAATGAAAATCAATTTTTCCTCATGCTGTTTCCAAGGCGAACTGGTCGCGAGGACCAAAAACCATTAATGCATTAAAGGCTTTGCCTTTTTCCTTACTTTCCACGCCACCGCCACTTGGGTTGGCAAGCTTCTAAATTTCAAATTTTCCATGCAACTGAATTTGGCTCTATTTCAAAATAGATGCCTCTAAATTCCTTACCTGCCCCGCCAAAACTGGCGCCGTCCACGAAGGGACAGTTCATTTAATTCCAATGAATGCCTCCTTCCCATCCTTATCCCTTTCTTCCCAAGGGTCTGCGTACCCCTTAGTTTAGGATTAGTTTAGGTTACATAACTCATTCGACCTAGGTCTTAGTTAAACCTTAGGTTTTAGAATTTAGATTTATTTTTTCCTCTTTTTTTTTTTTTTTGTAATTTAAAAATCCACTTAGGATAGTAGTGTAGGATGTATGTTAGGTCTTAGGGTTAGTTTAGGTTTAATTCACACTAACCACTAACACTAACAACTTCCTTCCAGCCCCTTACTAACATTCACGTTAACGCAGAGCAGACGCCTCCGTCCTTCGACATGTGCCAAGGCCACCCGTGTCCAGCGCGTTTCTCCCCACGAGGTCCCGACTCGGCGACAGGTTCAAGAATCGAACCCCTGTCGTTGGCATTTTCGTGCTAGCTATTCACACCTGTAATCAGGCGCTGCACGCTCATAATAATCCTAGTCCAGTTCAAGTGTGAATTAACATAGAAAACACAAGAGGACCTCAGCATACTTGAATCAATGGAGTTGATTCAGGGTATGCTGTCAATCAGCACAAGAGCAAGCAATTATACGACAATCTGTCGTCACATCAGCAAACACACAAGTACAATATTTGTTGTCCCATGCAATAAATCACAGTATGCAAGAATCCAAATTAGCAACACATTCTCTTAAGATCAAGACGTATCTTAACATGTTTGCTTTCATTCCAAGAGCTATAACAGTATGTAAAACATTTACCAAGTTAACATACAAAATCAGAGTGTTACATTCTTCCCTCCTTAAAGAATCATCGTCCCGATGATCAGATTAACAAGTCAAGGAGTTCCTAGGACAAAGTTCAGTTATTGTCCTTCCTTCATAAGTTCATACCAAAAACAGATTCTCTCTTAAAAACAATGTTTTAAGACAACTGTACAGTAGACTAATAATTGTCTAAATTTGGTAGAATTTTCAGTTCTCTGAATTTCAAATTCAGTTAAACAGGTGTGGAAAAGTAGATCTCATTTCTTCGAGATTCTCCCAAGTTGCACTTTCTTCGCTGAACTGGTCCCACTGGACCTTACATTGGTTCACTTCGCGATTTCTCAAGTACAACTGGTGAGTTCCCAACACTCGAATGGGCTTAACCACGATTATTCCTGGGTCTTGGACCTGCAAGGAATTCCAATTTAGCACATGTGATAAATCTGTCACGTATTTCTTAAGCAAAGAAATATGAAAAACATCATGCATTTGAGACAAAGCAGGAGGTAATGCTAGACGATAAGCTACAGGGTTGATTATTTCAATAATTTCAAAAGGTCCCACGTAACGTGGCGACAACTTGGCAGCCTTGCCAAAAGTTATGGAGCTCTTTTTCGGCTTCACCCGAAGAAAGACCTTCTCTCCAAGTTTATAATGCCTGTCAACCCGCTTCAAGTCTGCATAGCTCTTCTGCCTATTGGCAGCCTCCTTTAGATGTTCCCGAATCATTTTGATTTGCTGTTCCATTTCCATAAGGATTTCTGGCCCAATTACCTCTCTGTCCTCAACGCTGTCCCAGCTGACAGGGGTTCTGCATTTTCTTCCATACAATGCTTCAAAGGGCGCCATTTTTAAAGAGGCATGATAGGTGTTATTGTAAGCAAATTCTACCAGCGGAAGGTATTCCTCCCATTTATACTGCTGGTCCATGCAATACATCCTTAGCATGTCCTCTAAAACTTGATTAACTCTCTCAGTCTGTCCATCCGTTTCTGGATGATATGCAGAACTGAAGTTTAATTTAGTTCCCAAGGCTGCATTAAGCATTTGCCAAAACCTTGATGTCATCCTCGGATCTCTGTCCGATATGATTAATTCCGGTATTCCATGCAACCTGAAGATTTCATGCACGAATCTTCTTGCTAAAACTGGTGCATCGTCCTTCAAATTACCAGCAATGAAGTGTGCCACTTTGGTCAATTTGTCGACTACAACCAGGATAATGTCATGTTTATTTCTTGACATAGGCAATCCTTGAACGAAATCCATCGTTATCACTTGCCACTTGTACTGCGGAATGCTGTGGGGATACAATAATCCAGAAGGGTGCATATGTTCCGCTTTAACACGCTGACATTCCAAGCAGTGTGTTACAAACTCTACCACATCCTTTTTCATTCCCTTCCAAAAATATTGCTGCTTAAGATCAGCAAGCATTTTTGTAATGCCAGGGTGCCCAGAAAAAGGTGAATTATGGAATTCAGTTAGCAATTTCCCTCTTAAGTCATTTGCCACAGGTACATATACCCTGTTTTCGAACCTCAGAACTCCTTCGTTATCAAAACGAAATCCCTTATACCTGCTGTCCTGCGGGTCTGCAGCAAGTGCTGATTTGACTTGCTGGAAATAAGGATCCGATTCCAAGGCATCTTTTACCTCATCCTTAAATTGAGTTCTTAACGTTATAAGAGCAGAGATATGCTTCCTTCGACTCAGAGCATCTGCTACTCTATTTTCCTTGCCCTTAATGTAGCTTATATCAAAATCATACTGAGACAGAAATTCTAACCATCTTCGTTGCCTTGCATTCAGATTTGGCTGAGTAAAAATATACTTCAGCCCCAGATGGTCTGTTTTTAATTCAAAGGGCTTGCCAAGGAGGTAATGCCTCCATATTTGAAGCGCATGTACAATGGCAGCGAGCTCAAGATCGTGTGGAGCATAGTTCTGTTCATGTAACTTAAGCTTTCTGCTTTCATAAGCGATAACATGGTTATTCTGTAACAGAATACCTCCAAGGCCTTCTCCTGAGGCGTCCGTTACAACCATAAAATCTCCATTTGGATCAGGTACAGTCAAAATAGGTGCTGTAGTTAACTGCTCCTTTAACTTTTTAAAGGCAGATTCACATTTGTCTGTCCAGATAAATTTCTTTTCTTTCTTTTTGCAATGAAGTGATTGGGGCAGCAATTTTTGAAAAGTCCTTAACGAACTTTCTATAATATCCAACCAAGCCCATGAAGCTCCTCACTTCGTGCACATTCTTAGGCGCAGGCCACTCAGTTATAGCCGTGATCTTTGAAGGGTCAACAGCTATCCCGTCTTTACTTATAACGTGTCCCAAATAATGCACCTCTGCATCATAAAAGGAACATTTGGACAGTTTGCCATACAACTTCCTCTTTCTTAAGATTTCCAGCACTATCCTGAGATGTTCTTGGTGCTCTTCGACATTTTTAGAGTATATAAGAATGTCGTCTAAGAATACAAGCACAAACTTGTCTAAGTATTCTTGAAAAATGTTATTCATTAGATTCATGAAGGCGGCAGGTGCATTAGTCAGCCCAAAAGGCAACACCGTGAACTCATAATGCCCATACCTCGTTCTAAAAGCTGTTTTATGAATATCTTCCTCTTTTATTCTCAGCTGATGGTACCCTGACCGCAGATCTATTTTTGAATAGACTGATGCTCCTCGCATCTGATCAAACAGATCATCGATTCTTGGAAGTGGGTATCGATTTTTAATGGTTGCCTTGTTCAGCATTCTGTAATCAATGCACAACCTCAAAGTGCCATCCTTTTTCTTTACGAAGATTACCGGCGCTCCCCAAGGTGAGACGCTCGGTCTGATCAGCCCCTTAGTCAGAAGTTCTTGTAACTGAGCCTTCAGTTCTACCAGCTCAATGGTAGTCATTCTATAAGGTGCCTTAGATATGGGTTCCGTTCCTGGTTTGATCTCTATAGCGAAGTCAAACTCACGTTTGGGCGGAAGACCCGGCAATTCCTCCGGAAACACATCACGGAAATCCCTCAACAATGGATATCTTTCCATGAAATCATTATCTTCCTCTTCATTTTCTGTCATTTTTACCGCATACAAAGTGCAGCCTCTGTTTTTAGCCCTCTTTAGTTGCATAGCCGTCAGTTTCCTAACTGCAACTTCCCGTTTTACACCTTGAATGATTGCTGCTTTCTGCAGGTCATCAAGGCAACTGATTTGTTTTTCATAACAGTCAACCTTTGCTTTATGTTCAGCCAACCAGTTAACTCCAATAATGATATCATATGATCCTAGAGGAGTGACATACAAGTCAACTTCGGTGGAGAAACCAGGCAGGTCAAGAATTGCCCCAAAAAGGCACATTTCAACTGTATGGACAACATTATTCCCATAATGCACTGTCCATGTTTTATCCATTCTTGCAGCCTTTCTTTTTAATTTCATAGCTAGTTCAGTAGAAATAAAACATTCTGTAGCTCCAGTATCAAAAAGTACAACTACAGGTTTACCGAATAACTTACCCGTAACTTCTATGGGCGTCACTTGCTTTTCAGCTTGTCTGTTAGCCACTGCAGCATGTATCCTATGCTGCTGTCCGCGATCATCCTTCTTCAGAGGACAGTGATTCACATAGTGGTCCTTTCCACAGTTGAAGCATCCTCCAGCTGGCCCTTTTCTAGGTTCAAATTTATTACCAGCCTTAAAGTTATCGTTCTGGCTTCCATAGGACTTCTGTCCAATGCCATTAACTTTTGGAAAGCTGTTCCGCACACTATTTACAGGTCTGTTCATCACAGGTTTCTTGTTGTTATCAACAACAATTTTATTTTTCACACCAAACCTTTTCCAAGGTCCCCTTTTTGGTGCAAGAGACGAAGAAAGATTGGGAATCTTCTTCCTTATCTCTTCCCTGTGAGCAGATATTGCTCTCACTTCATTCTGTCTCGATTGCCTTTTCGACAACTCCATCCATGGTGGTTGGGCCGTGGACATCCACTTCGCCACCAATGATGGGATTCAATCCCATTATGAATTTCCGTATTCTGAACTTCTCGTCAGCTTGGTACTGCGGCACATACTTAAGGAGTTTAGTAAACCCTTCCCAGTATTCTGTCACCGACAGCCTTCCTTGCGACCAGTTCTGAAATTCAGTCATTTTCCTATCAAAATAGAGTTGAGGCAGCCATCTTTGCCTAAAATAACCCTTAAATTGATCCCAAGTTATGTCTGATTCGACAATATTCAGCTCAACCTTACGGTTGTCCCACCAGGATGATGCTTCATGAGAAAGCTGATATGCTCCCCATATCGCTTTAGTCTCTTCAGAGAAGTTTCTTATCGCAAAGTATTTCTCCATTTCACTGAGCCAGTTCTCAGCTCCATCCCCAAGAGTTGTTCCATCAAACTTTGGAGGACTTATTCTCTTTATATCATTTGTAAGTTCAGCTGCTAATCTTGCCCTTTTATTTTCAGGGGGATTAGGAGCAATTACATTATTATCATCAACACCCGGATTCCCTCCGTTGATGTTGTCCACAGAGGCAAATTCTGATCATTTATTTCAGCTTCATTCCCTCCTCTTCATTGCCCATTGATCGCTGTTCCAATACAAATCAAACGATCCTCAGATCAAGTAGGGCAGCAAGGATTTCATCTAGCTTTTGGGCAGTTGCTGCTTCTCCACCCTGCAACGGGTTATTCGCAGCATTCCCTCTTGTCCTGACCATTTTCTGTTCAATAAGAAAATGTAAACTTTATTAATAACGTGGACTCATTAGGTCCAAGAGCTGCAACCTTCAGCTCTGATACCAAGATGTAACATCCTCATTTTAAAACACCAGAACAAGGGAAATTTTTTTTTTTTTTTTTATATAACGTTCTCTGTTATGAATTATAAAATTCAAACACACGTTCAAGATTTAATAATTGTTCTCTGCCCAAACAACACAGTTTGGATCATACAATTTCTTTTTAAAACGAATGTTCCCTGTTCACATATTTACAATATGGAACACACATTCAATGCCATTCAATCTTATAACAGATTCTATATGCTGCTGTAAATGACTCGATGAACTGCCGATCCTTCCATTTTCATGGCTCGGAGTTTCAACGATCCTTCATTTCATGACTCGGCAACAACCGATCCTTCATGTACATGACTCGGCAACAACCGATCCTTCATGTTTGTTTATGCATAGTATATTTTATATACTTGTTCTCATAACCTTCCCCGGTTATCGAAGTGATCCATTTAAGAAGCCTATCTGAATATCTTCATATCGATATTCATCTCGACATCCCGCATCTTAAATTAAGTGATAAGGACAACGCAACCAACGCAATTGCGATACTTTGGCCAAAGATTTTCACATGCTTTGCATGATCATATTCCTGGATGTGATACACATCTACGGAATACGTCCTTCACTTCACTTCACCTGTTATCTAGAATGGTCTTTCCTGGTTCCTACCAGTCCTCATCGTTTAAGTTCAGTTTTAAATTTTCAATTCCAGCTAGTAATATGAACGGGTATAGGAAGGCACTCCTGGTAACTAAAGATACGCAGACATACGGTGTCGTTACCCCACGACTCCGTGTGTCTGATTATCTTTAGTATTCCGGAGTCACTCCGTATACCAGATCATACCCTATCTCCACCCCAGCTAAGATCTACACATTCAGCCTATGTATTCTAAATGTTTTAATTCGGGAGGGCATTGCTATATGTCAGCTGCAACATTGTGTCATCATGAAGACCCCGTCTTCATGAAGACACCTTGCTGTAGCTGGCGTATGCCAATGTCCTGCAGAATCCTCCCATCGAGAATACACATCCTGCCCAAGTGACTTAGCCACGAGTTAATAGTTTAAGCAATTTTCAGCATCCACGCTGATCCCTTGATCCTCGTTTCCATTGCAGTTGTATATAACTAAGAGGGACTAAACTGTCCATTAGTTTGCCAAGTATCGTCTCCTTCGTATCGAAGGGCTACATTTCCTTACTTGGTTCATTTCTTAATCATTGGATTAAGCAGCCCGTACCAACGGACGTAATAAGTTTAACCTATTAAACTTAGCCAAGATGTTTCCAACTGCAACTAATTTCAGAATATTAACTTATTAGACATCATTCAAATGAGGTCTAATCTTCGAGAAATGAATTCATTTGTTCCCCTTAACATTATATAGTTAAGGATCATTAGTTATGGATATATGTATCCTATATCCTTTAATCTGAATTTTATCAAACGGGATCAATGATGGAGTTCGAAAACGAAGTTCGAATACTCCAAATTTAAATTGATATTCCTTAGCTCCTAAGCTAATCCTGAATACCCTCTGATTATGAAATCATATTCTTCTTAATCCTTTTAATGTCAATTAAAAATTCATCTTTACCCAAGTATGAACTAATTGCATTGTTCAACTTAAAAGTTGTATTTAAGTAAGAATAGATATCAGTTTCAATTCAACATCCATCCAAGGATAATGAAACAATTCCAACTCAGGAAATAACATCATATTTCCAATTTAAACAACAATATCAACTGATATAATTATTGAAAATATCACACTTGTAACTGTATTCAATATTGTAAGTCATAATTTGTACATTTGCCAATCCAGCTGATTGGGTATAGTTTTTACAAAGCATCCATACAACTCAAGGTCAGAAGAATATATTTTCTTCTTTCACAATTCCTCAAGAGGAATAAAAGCAACAGTTACATTATAATTTACATCTAATCAAGAGGCATCAGAAGACAGCCACGTCTTCATTCTAATCAAATTCCATCTGCAAAATGAATTGCACGGGTCAGTTCAATGAACTGAGCACATTAAGCACTTATCCTTAAAATAAGATGCTTCAACTAACTGTTTCAATAAAAGAACCCTGCTTTTATGAAACGACAGCAAAACATCAATCTCAAAATAGGCACAAAGGAGAGATCAGCATAACAACTGAACTATCAGAAAAATATATCATCACAATCAGCCAAGGGACTGCTGTCCCGTTTCCACATAATCATTGCAAGTAGCAATTTACAATATTTGTAACGTTAGGAATACAAGTAGTTTGCTGCCTATATAGCATACAGTTATCCTTTCCACGCCTTTCATTAATAACAATGTAAAGGATGAAACTAACTGAATATAAATCCATTACTTTCCTTTCCGTTCATGAAGCATGTTAAATTTAAAGCATTCAAGTACAAACAAGAAAGCGAACAGCAATGCATATAGTAGCTCCCATCTAAGCACTATAAAAATTCATCATTCACGAATTCCAGATTTCTAACTGAATGAAAGAAGAAAGATCATTTTTCTACAACATTCATTCATATCTCTATTTCTTTCCACATGACTGTCCTAACAGTGAAATCCATACGAAAGACAAATCAAAATAACAGTTCAGAGTGAAACTTACAAAATCCACTCGGAATTCACTTTCCGGGAGCATGAATAATTTCATAAATAATCAGCTTTAAATGAAGACAGGAAAGAATTCACCATTCATATCCATACTTCATTGGAATCAGACTCCTTTAAGGATCCAAAACATATTAGTACAACATTAGGTACATCCGAGATCAAACAATATAAGGTTACATACCATATAATTGCCATAATAAAGAAAATCGTATTTCTTTCGCTGCATACTTAAACAGAAACAGTATTTCAATCATGCAGTCAATTATTCACATAATGATCTAATTCTAGTAACGTTCCCCGTTCAGAATAACATTTATTCATCACTGTTACCTACAGCAATCCATTATTCTCATGACGATGAATTTCATCAGGATAAAACAGCAGGCAGGAAAAGAATTCATTCTCTTTAAATTCCACTATGAAACACCATTTGTTCAAGACGAAATCAAACACCTAATCCGTGTTCATCTCAAACAAGACAGCTCATTATAAGTATAACAGAATAGTCGTTCTTATTGAAAACAAACTCTCAAGGCTGTACCGTTCATTCCAATACCCCAAACAACTCATATTCAACTGTCCATACTTCTATAAGAGCAAACCCGAACCAGGTGTTAATTGCACGAGCTCAGTACAGCCAGAGAAAACTCAGAAAACAAATTAGATCCCAATTTTTTTTTTTTTGTATATAAAAATATAATCATTCTTTGCATAGAATTCAATCAAGTGGAAACTGTGTCAGCAGTTCCGCATAAGAAGACCAACCAGCATTTATATAACACAGTGAAACCACCTTATTCTTTCAATCAGAAGAAATGAAATCCAGAGATAACTTTAAGAAGGAAAAACAGTTATCCTTTTTCCCTATTTCGCGAATACCCAATACGTATTCGCTTAGTTTCTACTCAAGAAAAGGTACAGCAATGACATTATTGCTTAAACTTCCTATGGTTCGAGTTCAATTACTCACAGTAAACCCGAATGCCACTTCCATCCAAAATCCCAAAACTGGAGAAGGGAAAGGATCTATATCCTTGAAACTTTCAATAAGAAACAATTTCAAACACTAATGCTTCTTTTATTTTAGTCCATCAGCAAAAGGACGTATAGTTTCAATGCCAAAAACAACTCAAGTAACCTGTACAGTTTACCTTCCATTCCACAAGAATAACCAATTAAAATTTCCATAAAATACCCATAACCAGCACCTCATGGAGGTAAATCCATTCGAGAAGAACAAAACAGTTTAACACATCAACGGAGAAACAATTTTCTTAACCTTTCCGAAAGAAAAGACAGCAAGGGTCGACAAACCCAATTCATAGAAATATACACGGCGGTATCTCCACTTCACTCTTTTGTTTACATGCAAGGACAGTTCTTAATATGACAGCAAGAAAAGATTATACTTAAAGAAACAATTTCACTATAAGGAGCGATTGCACAGCCTATTCCAATTTCGAGCAACATGAACAGTCAAGGGAATATCCATTTCAAACCATTTATACAGTCAACAACCAATACTGTAAATCATTTCCAACATGACTCGAGCAAGGACAGATCAAGGCCGAGCAACCAAAAGCAAATCTTTTTATCATTTTCCAAAGAAAAGGAGCAAGAACCAACAAAATCCATTTCCAAATCAACTCAACAACAATCAAGCAATCCCAACCCAAGAGCAGGGTTGTTT
The DNA here is from genome assembly GCA_018340775.1 of Taxus wallichiana var. yunnanensis. Lineage (NCBI taxonomy): Eukaryota > Viridiplantae > Streptophyta > Pinopsida > Cupressales > Taxaceae > Taxus > Taxus wallichiana. Next base: position 431,256,294 of record CM031238.1, on the reverse strand, counting down.
TAATGAAACATTTAATCAAAGCAAAGATTTTAAAGAGAAGGGCTTAACATGCCTGAAACCTCTTTTCCAGAGCTCGAAGAAAACGTTGTTTGCCGTGTTTTTCCTTCCACAGCGACAGCACAAACTCTCCAACACTTCCTTCCTTCTTCAGGCTTAACAACAGCCTCCAAATCTCCACAAAAATGTCAAATGCCAAGAGCTGATTCGACCAAACCAGACCAAGAAACCAAATGCAGAGCAACTTCACAAAAGGCTCGAACCAACAAAAATGAAAATCAATTTTTCCTCATGCTGTTTCCAAGGCGAACTGGTCGCGAGGATCAAAAACCATTAATGCATTAAAGGCTTTGCCTTTTTCCTCACTTTCCGCGCCACCGCCACTTGGGTTGGCAAGCTTCTAAATTTCAAATTTTCCATGCAACCGAATTTGGCTCTATTTCAAAATAGACGCCTCTAAATTCCTTACCTGCCCCGCCAAAACTGGCGCCGTCCACGAAGGGACAGTTCATTTAATTCCAATGAATGCCTCCTTCCCATCCTTATCCCTTTCTTCCCAAGGGTCTGCGTACCCCTTAGTTTAGGATTAGTTTAGGTTACATAACTCATTCGACCTAGGTCTTAGTTAAACCTTAGGTTTTAGAATTTAGATTTATTTTTCCCTCTTTTTTTTTTTTGTAATTTAAAAATCCACTTAGGATAGTAGTGTAGGATGTATGTTAGGTCTTAGGGTTAGTTTAGGTTTAATTCACACTAACCACTAACACTAACAACTTCCTTCCAAATTTCTTACTAACATTCACGCTAACGCAGAGCAGGTGACATTCCATCCTTCGATTATAGGCCAAGGCCACCCGTGTCCAGTGTTTCGCCCCACGAGGTCCCGACTTGACAGAAGACAGGTTCAAGAATCGAACCCCTGTCGCCGCTGGCATTTTCATGCTAGCTATTCACACTGTAATCAGCGCCGCACACTCATAATAATCCTAGTCCAGCTTAAGTGTGAATTAACATAGAAAACACAAGAGGACCTCAAAGCATACTTGAATCAATGGAGTTGATTCAGGGTATGCTGTCAATCAGCACAAGAGCAAGCAATTATACGACAATCTGTCGTCACATCAGCAAACACACAAGTACAATATTTGCTGTCCCATGCAATAAATCACAGTATGCAAGAATCCAAATTAGCAACACATTCTCTTAAGATCAAGACGTATCTTAACATGTTTGCTTTCATTCCAAGAGCTATAACAGTATGTAAAACATTTACCAAGTTAACATACAAAATCAGAGTGTTACACCCTTAGGCGCACTTTAGCGGCGTTGTGCAACATCATAAACGAGCTGCGCCCCATGGCGCTGTCCCCCTCTCTCAACATAACTAGAACCCATGCCAATGGCACACCCATCATGCTTGTTGCATCAAGTTTTCATACGCCCTCAAGGCGCGCCTCTTCCACATGCTGCACAAGCTAAACTTGCGCTCCTTTGGCGCACCATCATTCAGTGTTGCATCACCTTTCCGTGCGCCCTTAGTGTGCCTTGCGCCCATGCAACACAAGTTATATTTGTGCCAAGTATAGTCGTAAAAGCGCATGCGCATCGCTCCTTTCAATAACATTCGTGTTGTGCAAACCCTCTGTGCGCCGCGCCATATTTCCTTTGGCACACGAAAAGTCCCTGTTACACGCTTTTCCCATGTGCCAAAGGGCGCACCAAATCCCAATGTAACATGCAAGGTCCATGTGCCTTTGGTGCATCCTGTCTCCATGCAACATGATTTTCTCATGCGCCCTTTACTAAAATGCACTCTACAGTATGCATGCGCCATGCGCCTTTGGCGCCAGTTTAATCTTTGCAACAGCCCTTTCCCATGCGCCCTACCTATTTAGCCCTGTAAGCTGCATTTTTCCTGCGCCCTGAGCCTAAAAATCTCTAACTCTTTCTTCCGCTAACATTCCAATGGAAGATCAAATGGCTAATTCAACTTTTTCGGATTGGGTCTCGCTTCTTCTTCATGCAGATCAGCAGATAATCTTAGAAGAACATATGTCTACATCCAGCAAGAGACCCACCAAATCAAAAGGGAAGGCTAAGCTTACTGAGGAAGAGATGAAGTATAAATATCAAAGGGTCAGAATGCCCGAGTCACAGGCCGAATGCAGCATGGATGTCAGAGACTCAGAATTGGGGCATGTCGACATGGAGGAATTCTGGGCCAGAACTCAGAAAGTTACAAGGAGTCCATGGATGGACAAATTGATAGGCAGTGCCCTGCACTTCACCGGAGGAATCCCCGTCAGCACAGTCAACAATGAATTTATAATGGTGGTTGCTCAGTCTTACAACAAAGACACCAGATGTGTCGAAAATAGTAAGGGCGAGGTAGTCATTAACCTCACTGCCCGTCATTTTGAGATGATACTTGGCATCCCTCACCACCGGCACTTCGTGGCCGTCAGCCAAGCAGAGTGCATCAAGGCCTGGGAGGACAATGAAGACCAATGCATGCAACTAATGAACGAAGTCTACTTGAAGAACAAGAAGGTGGTAACCCGGTGGCCCCAAATCATCCACCGCAGTGACTTCTCAGAAGAGCTCAGCGATACCATTACCTTCCTGAGCAGGGTCTTCGGGCTTTCTGACGCCCATTACTTCCATAAATGGATGCTGCGCTACTTGGAAACAATGAATAAGAATGTGCCTGAGCAATGCTTTTGCTGGGGGGAGATTATAAGCAGCACCATTTCCGAGCAGCTACAACAGTTCATTACAACAATGGGAGTATTCCATATGAACTCCTACGTGGTCTACGCTGCAGCATCAGAGAGGGATTATCCAGGCCTAGCACGAAGTGGAGTTTGGCCTCAGGTCAAAATATATGAGTATTATCCAGAGTTGAAGGCTGGAGAATAGCATCGCCCAATTCGCCAAAATCAACGATGCATTCTTTTATCACATCATCTGCCTATTGAGGCCAAATCTGACTCATGGTCATATGACCAAAAACATAGTGGCAGCCACGGAGAAATGGGGAGCCCTGTTCACCCAATTTCCTACATTCACCTATCTGAGGGCTGCCAACTTTTTGGGAGAGCCAACCAGGCTACCAAGGTATGCCGGGCCTAAGCTGATTCTGCTGGAGCTGTTAAGGCAGCTAATCACATATCACGAAAATTTCCTGAAAAGAAAGAAGGGTAGAACTCCTTTCCCCCTCACAGTGGGCCGATACACATGCTCTACCCACCACAAGGTGAAGGAAATGTATGCAGAGCTGAGTTACTCAATTTGAAGCATGACTTCCCACCAGCCCACCTTCACCCAAGGGGCTGCTGCCAAGAGCAAAGCTTGATCCGATCCATGTTCCTCGGATCGAGGATATTTATATTGACGTCCTCCATGAGGTAGAGCTCGAGAAGAAAGGATCATTCTCACCTAGCATTGGCGAAATTATCCAGTATGGGGTAGCCATTGTCCCCAAAGGCTACCAAACAATAGAAGATGAAGTGGACAAGGTATATAATGATATAGATGGGGACGATTGGCCCTTTCCAGTCATTGATAGAACTAAAGCTCCTCAGACAATTGAGGAGAGGGTCAAGGAAACTCTATGTAGGACAGAGCACTGGTGCCGGATGAACGGCCTAATCTACCTCGGGGTAGATTTCACAACCTCCCCATTGGGCAACGCACCTTCACACCCAAAAAGTAGCTTAAAGGCAAAGGTGTGTAGAAGGTGAATCCAACACCATTCGGAAGAAGCCCCGACGCAGTCCTCTTTCCACAGTGCAGGCAATGTAATAACTCTGGATTCGCCAGAGAAAGAAGCAGCAGGGGATAGTCCAATTGGCCCATCCACTCAGGATGTCGGCATTGCTACCACAACAGAGGTCCCTTCTATCCCTTCTTCTTCTCTTCCTTCCCCTCCTCGAGTGACTCAAGCGACCATCCCTTTGGTCGTGTCCTCCGCCCCTTCTTCTACTCTTTCCCCTGCTTCTTCGTCTATCTTCTCTTCCCTCACTGATCTTTCCTCCTCCATTTCTTCCCTCATCTCCGAGCTCCCTTCCCTTCCTATGTCTTCCGCAGCTGCAGTTTCCCTTCCTCCCGTGGACACTTCTTCGGCTATTCTCTCAATGCCGCCTCCGCGTGTCTCCACGTTTTTCCCCTCTTCTACTGCAGCTGTCCCCTCCTCTGTTTCTGGTCCTTCTTCCATAGGACCAGCCTGGATCTCTCAGCAGCTGAGCCAGCAAAAGAGGAAAGTTCCCATCGCTCCGATGGACTTTTCAGTGATCCCAACCAAAGGGGCAAAGAAGCTGAAGCCTGTTGCACGCTTCTCTAAAAGTGTTGCAGGTGAGAGAATCATGGAAATTGCATACCCCGATCCCCTCAAAGAGAAGAAGGATCTGTCTCCGATAGATTTTACCGTGACCCAAGTCACAATGGGGACATCTTCTGAAAGTCTCCAGGGGGAAGCTCTTTCCGCGGTCGACGCCCTCTGTCAAAAGCTTCAAGAAACAAAAGAAGAAAAAAGGCTACTAAAAGAGCAAAACAAATATCTTCTCCGAGCCTTACCGAAGATGGGTAGTGCGCCTCCCACAACTACCACCGAAACTTTTGAGCTTCTCACCAGAGAAAATCAATGAATATGCAAAGATTGGCGAGCAAGGTATGGCCATTTCTACTTGGAGGAGCCAGATCCTCAAGGACAGTGAAAAGTGATCGCCAAGTTTGTCAATTTGTATCTGAGCATCGGAAAGGCGAACAAAGAGCTCCAAGCATTAGCGGGGCCCATATCAGAAGAGCTAGATCATGCTAGACTCCAACACGAGACCTTTCAACAGATGTTCGACTGTTCAGTCGAAGATCTGGTCAAGTTCGGTGTCTTCGGCCATCCAAGGGCCCTCAACAAAACCATGTCCACTCTGGACTACCGGGTGGATCAGCTTGAATTTATTCTGGAAAAAATTGACAAGGTAAAGGAAGCATCCCTGGATGCAATGCACCAAATGGAGCGAATTGTTCTCAACATGTCTCTAGGGTTGCTCACTCCTTCCTTTATCTTAAGGTCAGCTGATGAAACCATCCGGATCTTCAAGGAGATTGCTTCTCAAGGAACAGGGGCGAGAGGTCACATTTGACACTGAATCTATCAACAACCTGCTGGCCTGTAGGGACTTCATCGGGTTCCTCATTGAGGCGGAAAAAGATTATTCCAAACTCCTAGAGAAGCTCATAGATGAGCGGGAGACTTGTGAGGCAATCAGCGAACTGCACAAGGATCCTTCTCAGGATCAATTCGGGCCAATGATTAACAAGTTTTTAGAATACCGCGCTCAGTTCCATATCTCATCACCTGAGCAGCATCAAAAGCAGGCTACTCCCTTTCGGCCGCAGGATGATGACGACGAGTAGCTGCTCCTCCTCCTTCTTCTTCTTCTCTCTCTTCTCCGACTTTCTTGTTGGAATGTCTGAAGTATGTTGATGCAAATGATGACATCATCCATGTTGCATCATGGGATGATGTCATCCATCAAGTTGTAAAAGTCAACATGACTTTTAGATATTTTGTAAATAGTTGTTGGCTCCTTTTTGCCTTCTTTTCTCCTCTTTTTCTATAAATACCCCAACACTTGTTGTGTTGATGGATAGATGAATATCTTTCAGATGAGAAATAGGAGTAAGGAGAAAAGACTTTGAGATTTTTGTAATGTAACAAATTAATAATACGATATTTGGACTTTGTGTTGAATACTTGTGTTTATATACATCGATCTTTCTTATGTTAGATCTGTGTACTTATTCTCGTTGGATCTCGCTCTATTTTATTGTCATTTATTTATCATCGTATTGCTTTGTTTATTTATGCAAGTAGGTTTGGTTCTGCATACTACCAACCCAAAAACATAAATCTTCTGACCTTTCTCGCTTTGGAATTCATTTCTTTTCTCCCTTCGACTTGTTCCTTCTTCCTCCTCTCTTTCATTCCTTTCTCTTCGCAGCCGAAATAAACCTACCGGGATGAGATCCCAAACCCCCGAAGGCGAATCATGAGACTTGCATAGATTCCTCTTTGGTAGAATAGCAATAAACCGCCGCTTTCGCTTTCTTTGACTCAAAGAGGGCTATGCCCCTGCACACCGTTGGCTTGTTTATCCATAGATCTCGCCTGCGACAGATTTTCGGACCAACATAATCTAAACAATTTTATTGTCTTTGAATAGAATATCTTTTGTTGTGATTAAATGCAGTTCTGTGCTTACAAACCCCACTTTGACTTTTCAACTAGGACACGTAGCACATTCTTATCGGAAATGGGATCACGGTATTTTTTCAACATTTTAACCTTTATTGGAAAAATGTTCAAAAATTCAAATTCTCCCATAGGCCCACTGCTCCAATTTGAATTTTCAATGGTGGGCCTTTCCTTTCACTTTTTCTTCGTAGGCTCAAGATTTGACTTTTTCCTTGGTAGCTTGATTAGGGTTGTGGGTTACTTTTTAATTTTTCACCTTTTTACAAAAAGGCTCAAAGTATCGAATTCCCCTAATGGCCCGCTCATCCGCCTTGAATTTTCAATGTCTTCCACCACATGGTGATTTGGCACTAAATTGGTAATTAACCTTTCCTACCCTTGGATTTTCACCTTTGTGACACATGGAACTATTTGCTGAGCCTTCTATACTTATATGATTTTACCTTCTCTTTGGACTTGGGACATGTAGAGAGCCCACACTCAATTGAAGACTGCCCCCCGGAATTACACTTGGAATTACACCGTTGTGACACGTGGAGCCATCTACTGAGTCTTTAAAGTATAACTAGACCACACCAATTAGGGAGACCCATGTATCATTGAGGAATGCTGAGGAAAAATTTGGTAGGGAAAGAAATGCCCATCATTCCTGACTGTGGAAAAATACACAGAGGAAGAGAAATTCATCATTTTGAGTCCAATTTTTGAATTTTCTTCATGAGCTATAGGGAAGAAGGAAAAACAATGATTTGAAAACCTAGGCCATAGAACAAGTGAACCATTTTGATAAAAATGGGAGGGGAAAAGGGATATTACGTGCACAGACCAGGAAGAGGAGGGTTTATAAAGAACAAGTGACACAGAGGTTTAAACAACTCAAGGGAATGATTTTAGCTAATTCCTTGAATCTCAAACTTTCCTTAGACACCAACGAAGGGTGTGAGCTCAAAAAATTTGGATTTGGAAATAAAAATGTAGAGATTTTTTAAGGAGACAACAACTTCCTAGCGTATGCTAGATCCAAGAAGTGTGATACTTCTTAGATGGCTGTCAATACACTGTTTAACATAACTTAATGCAAGAAATAACATAAACCAATAACATCCTATTGTAGTTGATATGATTTAGGTGTCTCATTCAAGTACAATAAGAAAATATAATCTAATAGGCTAGGTTATGATCAGATCTGGAAGTCAGATAGGTAAATAAGGTGGTTGGGACAAGTCAAGGTCAAGTTTTGAGTGGTTTGGATTATTTGGGTGAATGTTATGAGGTTTTTGTTACAAGAAAATTTACCAGATATAGAGACCGACATCGGTCTAGTATGACTGATGTTGGTTGAGAGGAAACTAACAATGGTTTAGGTTAACTGGCGTCGTAGGGTTGGGCTGATAGAGACTCAATAAAGTTTGGTTTTGATGATTCTTTGTGATTGCACAAAGAATGCACTGAGAGAATGACAAGGTTTATTACAATGCTTTGGGATTAATCGATATGTCTAGATTCGAGATATGGAGGGATGAGAGGTTATAGGTGGTTAGGTGGAGGGATTGATAGGAAGGTGAGAGGTGATGAGATGCAAAGGAGACTAAGACTCTCAAACAGAGATAAAGAAACTGATCTAAATAAATATGGAAAGGTGTAGATCCAAATGTACTTACTTGTACTTACATACCTAGTGGTTGGATGGAGGTGATGGTTGATCCATTGAACTAGTGGTCGAGTGTCGTGGCTGTTCTTTTCGAGAATGTTACCATGAATGATTTCCCTTTAGATCAGTGCTTGGTGTTAGTTCAGGATGTCTGGATGTGCAAGAGTGCTCTGGTGCATGCTTACATGTAGATCTCTCTTCTCCAAACTTTAAATAATTATTCCAACCTCTCGAACAAGGTTACCAAAGTGAATATATGGTAACCGATGATGATTTAGTATTCCCAGTGTCGGTTTCGGGTTGAATGACATTTGGTTAAGGTGGGATATCCTAGGTTTCCAAAATAACATATCTTGGCTATCTTTTGGCCGATTATGTCCGTTGTGGATTCAAATGGCATTTTCCACGTAAGTGTGCATGCGGTTAGAGGAAGAATAGGCATTTAGTGTTAGGGTTAGACTAAGTATTAATTAGTTATGGTAAATGGAGCTTGAGTCATAGTTAAAAGGAAACATGCCAAGAATGGGTCTATGATGAGGTGTCTAGGTGATGTGGTAGGGTGAGGTGTCTAGGTGAGGTGGAAATTAATTTAATTAAGATTTTTATTAATTAATATTGTGAGAGTGGGAATTAATTTAATTTTAGGTAATTAAATTAATATACATGTTGGGTGAACGGGGAGTGTGACCCAGATTTTGTGTCTACATCATGAGCCAATAAAATTCACATCTTCATGTTAAGGGAAAATCCTAACTCTCTATAATTCCCAAATACTTTTTGGAGATGAAACATATGGTCAACTACAATTTTGGATAACATTTTTCACTCTCGATCTACCTCCGCCTTCAGCAACATATCCTTCTCAATATTTATCTCACCTCATCCTCCTTCCCCTCCTCATTGTGTGTGTGTATTTGCTCAATCTGTAGGATATGTAATTACCTGGATGGGTGTCATGTAGCATGTGGAGTGTAGATAGGAACTACAAGAATGGAAATTTTGTACTTGAGATTTCCCTTTGGGCAAGATATATCCTATCGATCCCTTTATATACTATTGGGATTGTTGGGAGGGCACTCGATGTACGAGAAAACCAACTACTATGGTACCCTATGAACCAAGTGGGTCTCTACCCAATTGGTCATGTCCACTAACTATGTAATATAAGTGCATATAACTAAAGTAATCACCTTTTCCATGTCCTCGTATGGCTATGTGATCATGTCATCTTTAGTGAGTTTATCAACTAACCGATCTGGACTCTTAAGCGAGAACCATGCCAACCCATTTATCCACCCCGATCCCCCGAGCTTTGTTATCCCTATTCCCCTATGACAGGGGGATCATTTGCTAATACAATTAACTCATGACTAGTGTGGGATGATGATGGGCCTTTCCTTCAAATCGTATAACTCTGTATAAATCATGGTAAGTGGCACCAAGGATATAAATTCCCCATGAAAAGGTGTGGTCATGTTAATCAAATCTCTATATAATCGAGGCGCAACAATAGAGATTTTTTTCCCACCCTTATCCCAAACCAAACACGAAGCCAAGATACCAATAATTTTCTTGCATAATGTAGGGATAGGTTTGGAGGTAACTAATAGAAATATCATCCGTGTTTAACACTTACGTCGGTGCATGTGCATCTCTCATGTATGTTGCCCAACCATGGGCCTGGACAATTGCATTTACACTAACAAAAATTGGATTCCTTCCAATGAAAGGAACCCCCAAAATCTTGTTGACATTCTCTAAAGTAATCATCTACTCCCCTTAACTCCAAGAATCCGTAGAAAGTGTTCTGTCTACATCCTAAGCAACTTAAGTAAGTCACACAATAGATGACCTGATCGGTGCAACTAACTTTGTCTTAGATATCATCCATATCTTAGCTCTATGTAATAATTCCCTCTCATCCTAAGTGATTGCATCATAAATTTGGGGAAACCAATCACACTCCCAAGATCTGCTCTATCTAATGTATTTCCCCTGTATTCATAAATATCAAAAGAGTAACTTATAATCATAACAATACATAAAAATCTTGTCGAAAACATCATAAAAAATTAAGAACCAAGAATGTTTTATACTTAGTTAATGATAAGAATTTCCTGAAATTACACAACCACCACTTTATGTAGAGCGGCAGCTGTGTAATCTGTTGAGACTCACAAAGACCCTAGATGCGGATCGGCTTCTAGGTTGATCACTCTAGCATCCAATGTGATTGCATAACATGGAAACCTCTCTCCAAGTGTGGGACTTGTGGCCGAGAGAGGAATCTCCAAAGAAGGCTGGTTCCTACTCCAAAACTACCTGCACGAGCTATTCCAGTGCATGGCATAAGCTAATCTAAACCTAATCTAACCATGCTAAGGAGACAGAGAGAGAGAGAAAAGGGAAAAAGAGCAAAATCCTACACTAAAACAGTGATACACCGAGAGAAGGAGAATGTTGAACATCTATCAAAACCGCCATGGAAAAGGAGAGGTGAGAAATGGGAAGGATGGACAAGCATCACAAACCCAAGGATAGATTTCACATAGAAAATGTCCCAAAACTCCATGAACACAGCTCCAGACCTGTAATGAACATTAGAACATGCACAAATACCTGCAATGAAGAGAGGCAAGAAGAAAACAAGCAAAAAAATGAGCAAGGATGGACAGATGCATCACAAAACACATTTTTTGTTGCTCCAGAAGTTTGCACAGAACATCATTTCAATAGTAAAAGGAAAAAACACCATTACAGAGCAGGGGAGGAGGTTCGAACTCCATTTTTTCAACCCTGGAGAAGAAAAAGAAGGGAGGGCAGAGCTGAAAAGATGAACAACCACTAGAAAGAAGCCTCTCCTTACAATTTATAGGAAGAATGAGAGAGGGAGAAGAGAGGAATTTGAAATCTACCCCAACCACCTCCAGACTGCATTTAATTATCTCATTATGGTGGTAGGTGAGAACCCTAGCGAACCCAGAAAGTGGCGAACTGTATTTCACATTTTTAAGAATTTTTTCTCACCCAATTAAAGATATCCAATCGTAGTTAGATAGAGGACCTTGTAAGCTTTCCGAAAAGTCCAACCTTGCATGGATCCGAGCTCTCCAAAAGTTATGGTCATTGAATATCTCGCGCTGGTCAACTTCTGTCGGCGCTCAAAATGTTGTGCCTCTTGAAGGTGCACCATGGGTGCATCCGTGTGTGTGTCGACATCCCTTTATGTGCGCCAAGGTACAAATTTTCCATTGTCAACACTCGTGTCATGCGCCATTTTCATGCGCCAAGGGTGGATCCTTTACCCCGCCGACACTCATTTCTATGTGCCACTTTCTTGCGCCTTGGCATACATTTTAGTGTCAACACTCATTGTCATGAACCATTTCCATGGGCAAAGGGCACATCCTTTACCCTGCCGACACTCATTTCTGTGCCACTTTCCTGCACCTTTTGAATGTCGGATTTGAGCTTTTTGATTTCTATATTATCCTGTTTGTCTATATCGACCTGGGGAGATATTTACAACAAGAACCTCCTCTTAGACAAAGTGGAGTTATGTAATCACCACAAAAATTATGCATTTGTTATAATATGTGTAGCAGCTTATGAAACTAATGATGTGGTTACGCAACCACCACTCTACACATTCTAATACATGTAGTAGTTGTGTAACCAATGAGGTGGTTACATAGCCACTTCTCTGCATAGATTGGTGGTTGCACAATTTTCCTAGCGATTCTATCCACGAAAAATTGTGTCGTACCCTAAGGCCCCAAAACTTTAGAAAAAACATACAAATTAAACATTTTAAATAAAACAAATTATGGATCTTATGTGGCACCCTCCTTATAGTCATTTTTACTATAAAATTATAATAAATAACCCCCCTACATTTAATTATTCACATTTTCCATGTTTAGGGTAGAAATAAACAATTACAGATAAATCACTAGTTCATGACCCACTACTCCTTCTTCTTGTTGGGATGAAATCACGTATGAACACTCTTCATTTTAATTGTTCTCTCGCATAAAAAACAATCACATGTAATCCAGAGCTCTAATTTCACTAACTAGGTAAGTGCAAGTGATTTAAAAAAATAGTAATTTTGAGTTATATATAACATGTTTTGACATTGTTTTAAATGTGTGTGCTTTGCAACGTACAAACATTACAAAGTGATGCGATATATCTCTATCCCCGTGGACATGGTAATTTATCTTGTCATTTTAGTTTTAATTATTTTATTAGTTATGCATTATATTTTTACTTGATTCCATTTTTTTCTTACAATTAAAGGAAGCTTGGATTAGTATAATATCAACACATGAGCATGTGAGGTATAATTTATAAATCTACCCTTTTGGAATACCATACTTGGACTTCAAATTTTATGACTCTTCATGGCTAAAACAATTCTCCAAGAGGGCAATCTGTATTCACCCAAATTTGCACATGCTACATTTTTAGAACAACAAAAATCCTTAATGATGATTAATTATCATTCCATTGATGTTCAAGTAAAATTTCTTTCTTGCTGCATATTCTAGTAGCTTACTTTATCTATCTTGTTCATTTCCTAACTTTTCTTGCTTTCCTTAGTCATTTTTCAGCTTATTCCTAACTTGTTAATCCTTAAGTTATGAAACCATGCTAGAGGTTACTCAACTTCTATGGCTGTCGCATAACCACCAATTTGTGTAGAATGACAATTCCATGCACATTTAACAAAAACTTTCCAAAGAAGTTCTGGATGCATGTTGTCTTCTTCCAATTTGCCTTTCTCGTAATTTTCTTAACTCTGAATCAACTGTTCTTGAGATTTTTAGATGTGTATATACTTATTCTTCCCTACTTACTATTATTAGTAAATTAACAACCCCTCCTTTTTTGATCTAGAAGTTATTAGTTACCAAGTGTCTTTGGACCATTTTCCCGCCAAATTTATATAACAAAAAAATTCTTCCTTAAGCATTGGTTGAATTATTTTCACTTTGAATTGAAATCTTATGTTGTTGGAATCTTTCCGATAAGTACACAAGTAAACACAATTCATTTTCCTTGTTTCTCTCTTTCTTTCATTTCTCCTAGAATTTTTGTAAACTAGCTAGCTCTAACACTCCTCCTTTCTTCTACACACTACCATCACATATAGCTGGAAATGTTTGGAAATTCACTGGAAAATAAGCTAAGGGGATTTAAAAATTATTAATATATTTCTCTATACTACATTTCTAGGTTGAGGTGTTTTCAATTTTTAGAAGTTTCCTTTTCTTATTTAGATAGATTTTGAATTATAATCTGTTAGAATACATTTGTTTTAAGGAAGTAGCATTTACAGTAGTTTCTATTTGCAAATCTTCCATTGAGGATTTATTCTCATCTCATCCCTATGGATTTTGGGAAGAATTCGAGAGGAGGTTATTTCCACAACGTTTTTAATTCTTCATAATCAATTTAGCAATAGATTTTATTGAATTCATAATTAATATCCATTTTACACACAAGTAAAGCTTATGTTAAAATATTTATCCTTTCCTATCCCTGTGGATTTTCATAGGAAGTGAGTTTTAGAAACTTATGTATCTATGTGATAGCTTTAATTTCTTCGATATAGAAAGCTTCTATTTTACCGTGGAATCTTCGGGAAAGAATTACTTCTGCAAATATTTTTGTTCTTCTCATGATTCTAAGGTAGAAGGAAGAATTAATATCCACAACTACAAATTAGGAATTTTTATATTTTTATTAGATTAGATTAAATCATTCTACAACAGGGAAACAACGACATCCTGCTATTTTATTGTTTGGTTTTTTAATTTTTAGAGTAGAAGTAATTTTAATTTTATTAAAATAAGTTAAATTGTTTCAGTATATTTCTTTTATATTCCGAAAGAAAAAAACCCCAAAATAATTAGATTAACATAATTATTTTATTTTATTTGTCTTATTTCCTTTCTATTAAAAATCATCGAAAAATATAAAAATAATTAGATTAGATTCATTTCGTTGTTTCAATTAATTAATTTCCTTTTGTTAAGTTAATTAGTTACACGTAGTTTTAATTAGATTCAAGGAGAGTAATCAATTTGATTCAATTAAAATATTCTTGCATTTCTTTATTAATTTAGGCACATAGAATTAATTAGACGGGAATTAACACAACTCCCTATGTTTCCTTAGTTGGCCTAGGTTACCTAAAATTTGACCTCGATTCTTTGCGTGTTTTTTTAATTCCTTAGATTATTTACTTATACATCCACATAACCATCCAAGGCCCTAGGAAACCAATAGAACTAGTGTTTGTTCAAAGGGTTATACAATTAAAAAGTTGCTTAGTTGATAGAGATTAATCGGGCCTCATTTTTCGACCACCTCACTTCGCCCATTATTATCTCATAGCCGATAGATTTGAACTTTGAAGAGGATAATGCTTACATGTTCTAGCACAATCATCCTCGTCAAGATTAGATTCCATATTCCATAGATTCATCATTCTCATACCTCTCTTCTTGCACCTTCATGACCTTATCTATATATTTTTATGCAGACAGGATGATTCCCACATTTTCACATCCCATTCAAGTAAAACTTTGTAATTCCTCTATTGATCAAAAAAATTTGTGTAGTAATTCTCCTTGACTATTCCATATCACCCACACAGTTAGACATACCTTCATTACCTTAGATAAGCACATTCTCATAGTTCCCATAGAAGAAACTCATCTACCTTGATCTACCCTTTGTCCATTTTCATCTATTTTTTCCTACTCATCCTATATATCCATTCCATATCCATATTTCCATATCATATTAGTTGTCTTGACATGACTTTGAGAGGTAGAGTGCATCCTAAAGTCACATGTTGATTCTTAGACATACAATAAGAAATGAAGAATCCAAGTTCTTCTCAACATACATTAGAGTATATACTATGGATATGGGGAAAGTTTTTGTCAAGTGAAAAATAGGATATATCTGGGTTGTGGTATGTTAATTATAATGGATGTTTCTCTAAGAAAGGTTCCAGGGGTAGGAGTTATCTTAATTAGTACAAAGAAACAAAAACATTTAGCCTTCTATAGACTACAATTTTTTTACACTATCAAGCTATCCAAGTATGAATATTTAGTGCTTGGACTTTAATTCACCATAAAAAAACATAATTAAAATATTAATTTTTTTGGAGATTTAGAATTTGTAGTCAATGAAGTTAGCAATAAATATCAATGTAAACAGTCTTATCTCAAGAGCTACAAAAAGAGTCTAGGATATTATTAAATATTTTGATGCATTTAACATTTTGTATATCCCTAGGAAATTAAATTAGGTGAATAATGTGTTGGTCACTTTTACTGGTGCTCTCATGCCCACCCTATAATTAAAGGAGGAAAGAATGTTCTTAGAAATGATTCCCACTCCTCAATACCATAACAAATTAATCATTTTAGGTATTCAATTATGACCTTAAAATTTTTCATTATATGAAAAATTCAGATGTTTTTGAGTCTCAAATGATTGATGAAAAGGACATGAAGAACTTAATTTAAGAAAGTATCATAAAATTCAAATAAAATAGGATTATCAAAGGTAGAAAAACTCTTGAATGAGTGTTTGATCAAGATCAATAACCTCAAAATAATACTAGACCTAAATCCAATGAAAAATATTACACTAAGATAAACCTTGTCACTATATAACAACCAAAGTTTGTAAACATAAGATTAACATGGTAAGATGAAGAAATAAATAAGGTAACAACCCTCTTAAGGAATTATATAGATGTCATAAACTGGTCTTATGATTATTCAATATATGTCATCTTATAGTTATCACTCATACCATAACATTAATGGAAGGACACAAAACATTTAGAAAAATAAAAGGACTAGAAAACCAAATTTACAACCACTAATTTACAAAGAAGTGAAGAAATTACTAGCTTCTATAATACTCATTCTCATTAGGCACTTAACTTGAGTATCTAATATAGTTCATGTATGAAAAAAGAGTAAAAAAATAAGACTGTGTGTAGACTTTAGGAACCTAAATAGAGCCTCAAAGAATGATAATTATCCCCTTCCCTCTCTAGATGAAGTCATACAAATAGTAAGTGGATATGAGATGATGTCTTTTCTTGATGGTTTTTCAGGATATAACTAGGTGCTAATGAACAAAGAAGATATAATAATGTGTAATGTTTTCATACAAGAGAATTCCCTTTGGCCTAATCCATGTTAGAGTAACATTTAAAAGGGATATGGATCAGGATATAAAATGTCTCATTAGTAAATGTATCATTTTTATATGGATGATGTAGCTATGTTTTCTAAAAATAGGTGGAGCATGTTGGACATTTGTAAAAGGATTTTAAAATGCGTAGAAAGTATGAAATCTCTTTGAAATTAAAAAGAGCATATTTTACATTACATAAAGTAAATAAATTTCTCATGTGCTAACCAAAGAATATATATCTATCGAACCTGATATAATTGATAGCATTTCCAAGATTAACCCACCAAATAACATACAAGAATTAAATTCATTTTTTTAGAAGATTAACTTTGTGAGAAAATTCATTATTGGTTTTACCAAAATTGTTAGCCCAATGAATGGTATGTTAAATAAAAATCAAATGTCAAGTTGAAAAATGATAATAATAGGTCCTTCTAATATATTAAAGAATAAATAGCCAAGATGGATATTGTAATCAGCCCTAACTTCACCAAATTATTCTACTTAAAAATTCATGTGTGTCTAAGCACACAACTGTACTCACTCAAGAAACTGAATACACTAAACACCAAATCAAATTCATGATTACTAAATTAAAATATACATAAATCAATTATTCTATGATTGATAAGTAAGATTTCACACCAGTCAAGATATGAAAAATGTTTAAGAATTACATAATAAGAAATAAAGTGCATGCAATTATCACGAGATGGGGCCATTAAGTTGATGCTTAGACAAAATAAGTTAGGTGAAAGAATTGGGAACAAGATGAAAAATTTGCAATAATTTGATCTAAAGATCAAACCTTCCAAGATTGTTAGAGTTTAGGGCTTAACACAACTCATAATATATATGGATCCTAGAATATACATAATGTAATTAGATGAAAGGAATATGCAAATAGATGAATGATATACAATATCCATTCTCTACTATAAGGCATATGTCAACTTAAATGAAAAAGAGAACAAAATATATCACTGAGGCAAAAATATTCTCATTTTATGATTAGGGAAGGAGTCTTATACGAGAAAAAATTATGAATATGTTTACTTAAGGCATGTCTCTAGATAAAAGGTTACACATATTACACATAAGTTTCATGAGAAACTAGGAAATGGTCATCCATCAGGAAGAGCAACCGCTCATAAGATTCTGAAGGTTGGTTATTATTCGCCAACCATATTCAAAGATGTTCATACTCACGTAAGAAGATGCCATCAATGTTGAATGTTTTCCAATAGGGAAGTACATGCAACTATGCCATTGCAATTTCCAACTAGTGATTGAGACTAGGCCTTTTGCAAAATGGGCCTTGGAATTCATTGGGATCATCAACCCAAGCACATTAGTGGGTCACGAGTTTTTACTAATGGCCACAAATTATTACACAAGATGGAATGAAGCCATAAATACTAGTAATTTCAAGAGAATTCATGTTATCCAATTTCTTGCAGAAAATATTATAACTATATTTGGCTACCCCTTTTCTCTTATATGTGATAGCTAGACATCCTTTACTTTTAAAAATTTGACTGAATGGGAATATGATAATTAGATAATAATAAAATTATTATCCCTAAGGAAATGGAGTAGTA
This sequence comes from Taxus wallichiana var. yunnanensis, assembly GCA_018340775.1. Taxonomy (NCBI): domain Eukaryota; kingdom Viridiplantae; phylum Streptophyta; class Pinopsida; order Cupressales; family Taxaceae; genus Taxus; species Taxus wallichiana. The sequence goes on along the minus strand of CM031238.1, from coordinate 431,238,551 downwards.
GAATCAACAAACAAGAACCTCATCTAGAAATCATCATAAAAATCCACAAGAATAACATTCTCTTTTGAATTATGCTCCATGGGATGACATAACCAGATAAAATCAAGATTTAAAAGCTTCCCTTTATTAATTTTGTATGGTCACAAACTAGTATTCTCAATCACCCTTATATTTCCAACATATGAATTCATGCAAGAATATATGGAGGGAGAAGAAAAGGTTGAAGATAGAATCCTAGACATCCTCCAAATGGAAAATGTGAGGGATAAAGCATTATATAACTTCAACAAAAACCAAAAAATTTTCATAAGATGGTTTGAAAAAAGGGGAAAAGTTAAAAATTCATAATATTAGACCTTGTGATATTATTGGATAAATCCCGTGAGAAGAAACAAAAGCATGGAAATTTCACACCATTGTGAATTAGGCCTTGCCAAATAATTGAGATAATAGTCCAAAACACTTTGAGATTTAAGGACCTAAAAGGAAAGGAAGTGGTAATGTTAGTCAATGGATAGTTCTTAATGAATTATTTATCTACATATCCACCTCAAGTCCCAATGAAATAACTGAAATAGGGAAGTGTGTTAGTTTTCCTTACTGCATTATATTGTTTTACTAGATTAGATTTACTTACCACATTTTCCTATCTTCATAGATTAGTTTTCCTTACTGCATTTCCCTATTTTCATAAATTAGTTTTCCTTACTGCATTTAATTTTTTTCTTAGTTTAGTTTTTTGTCTTGCTTTCCTTGCTTTCAAATATAAAAATTTAAATGAAATTTGTATTTATATGAAAGGAGATATTCGTGTGTTAATAATTTGAATTAATTGGTGAATAACATTTTGGAATGGTTTGAAATTAAAATAAGTGTCCCTTATTCAAGATACCTTTTGAGATATCAGTGCCAAAAATTTAAAGGAAATTCCATAACATTTTCAGTCATTTAGAAGAAGAAGAGTTCCACTAAAATATATAGTAGATAATAGTTATAACTAATTATGATTGGTATTAAAGAGAAGTACCCAAATGAATATGTTTGATAAAATCCTCAAAACATGATATATTGATTCTTAACACTCTAAGAAAAGTTTAAAAGAATTTGAAAGGATGAAACCAGTAGAATCTCTCTAACAAGTAATTATGGTAAAATCCACCAAGTGTTATAGAAACTTGATTGGTAGTGGATCAAGTCCATGAAAGGATCCAAAAGTACATATTTATAAGATACTTTTGGCTCTTTTCATTTGGGAACTTCACTTCATACCTACTATTCCGTTCGGTTCTTGGTTTCTAGTCCCATTCCATCAGTAGCCATGATTGGGGCTACAGTACTGACTATGCATAGGACTACTAGAGTGAAGAGACAGGACGTATTCCGACAAAATGCTATTGATTCCAAGAGGACTATGATGAGGAGGACGACAGACCAACACCAACTAGATGATATTCTATTAGATCGATCGACGGTTTTCTTTTTTTTGGGAGTGGAGTTCTGATTCTCAGTCGCGAACCATCTAGAACGAATAGATGGATGTGGTGTTTTATTAAAATGGAGCAAGGATGTGGGCTGCACTTTGCAACATGTATGTCTAATCCATTCCTATCTGAGATACTCCCATAAACTTGGAAATCATAGATAAGATGAGATAAGATGGGATATATATAGAGTCTATAGGGGGAGAGGGGGGCCGCCCCCATATCGTCATAGGGATCTAGATAGGCCTCACATTTATTTCTTTACTTCCATCCAAGTGGCTCTAAAAACTTGGATGGAAGCGTAGAAATTCCTAATAACTCCCCTCCTTGACCATCCTAAATAAAAATTATAACATCAAAGAAAACCGGGTCAACAAATTTTCAAATGATATTCTTTACTTGAGATGACATCATGTTTTGATTAGAAAAAGGTTAATAAACTCACAACACACATAGAGATCATTTCCTCTCAATAGTTTTGACTTAGTATGTCCCAAGTATTTTAAGCCTTATTTCAAAAGTATGTTTTAATTAAATATTATAGTTTTGAATTTGTAATCTTCCATAAATGCATTTAAAATCCAAATACCTTTAGTTCTAAATACTTGGTAGCATTTTCCCCATTAAGTCACCATGAGTTATTGTATAACACCTTGACATCTAAAAATGGTTGGAGCTAAAGTAGAGACCCTATTTGGTTTGAAAAAGGTTGGTAACTTTCGGATATCTAACTTTTGTTTTAAAAGAAATATTTTTTACCAAAAAATAATTGTTTAATAACCTTATTTTATAATTGTTAGTGTGTGACCTAAGTTTAGTTAAATATTTACTTAGTTAAAATTTACACACTCACACTTCAAAATGTTGGTACTCGCTCTTCTTATGTGGAAGGAATCACCTTTGGATATTTCTTATTTCTTGTACTCCCACTTCAACATCTTCTTGCACTCACAATTTGAAGCTCTCTCACATTTCAAAATTTGGATTTTTTTAACTTGAAGTTTGAATTTTCTTCATAATTTAAAGAGAAATATCTTACACTTCATAAAAGAATTAATTTCAAAAATATCTCTTAGATGTGAGTGTTTAAAAATCACACTCCCAAGTGCGATTATTCAAAATATCACTCACTAAGATGCAAGTAATTATAATTTTACATTCACACCTTTTAGTTCATGCTAACATCAACTCACACTTTCAAAAGTTAGAAAAGTCTAAAAGTAAAGAAAGTCACGTACATGTTACAATCCAAGAAGGGCGAGCCAATCCTAGTGTTACACATGATATCCCACATGTCAGATATGTCATGTCCTAGCTTTATAAGAGAAAATATAGTTAAAATTGATGGATATGATTTATCCTACCCTACATATCTATAATGCACATATTCAAAAGACTAAATATTAAAAAAAAAAACAATCCCGAGGTGAAAAACATCAAGTCATAAATTATGAGGTATTAATAAGAATCGTGCCAATTTAGACAAAATATTTCCCAATTTATGAAGATAATGCATTAATTCATACAATTCATTTGAATTTTTAAGTTACTGAGTCACTTATAGATGTTGAATTCCTCTAGCTCTTTATCCAATAAGATTATCCAAAAAATTTATAAGTAATATTGAAAGTTAATTATCTTTTAAAATGGTAGGAAAACTAGGGCCATCAAATGTAGGTGCATTTATGTATTCTTATTATGAAACTATGATAATCGAGGGACACCATGTTATATTTTACAACAATCGATCACAAATTTCAGCACTATTAAATTATATTTTAAACCATGTAGAGAGAAAGGCTTAGTGTAAATCCCATATACAGAAGACACCAAGAATGAAAGTTGGAGACCATAGGGAATTAAAAGGGTCGCCATTCATCACACTAAAGAAAAACTTAAGGTATTCCCATTTCCATAATTATTATCTTTCCTTCATGTTCATGTTAAGGCTAAGGATTCGGCTATATATTCCCAAACTCATGAAAATTTGACAGCCTTGTTTTTTTATTCCTTTAAATCCTATTAAAAATTACCTGAGCCTGGAAATATATACAACTCAACTACCATATATACATGGATGGATACATGAAAAGTAAGTAATATTTTATATAATTGGGTGAAGGACCTAATATAAAATATGGATGATCTAAACTTAAATAACATACTATTTTCATTCTAAAAGTCTAGTATGAAAAATTGAAAATTTTGGCCATGACAATCGAGCCCCCACTTGGAAATTCATCTTCTCGTCAATGTAAAAACTTTAGCTAGAATTCCCATAGTTTCATCCTCATTTTGGTCTGGACACTAAAAATCTACACTCTCTCATCTTCATTATCTAAACTCATTCACAATCATTAAAATAATTAAAATGTGCCACTATATTGTTTCATCTCAATTCACGACACTCCTTGACCTAGGTCACCCACTTGTACTCTTTAATTAATTAATTTAATTAACACCCACATTTCCCAAGTCATCACATCCCTATGTCTAAATAATTGATTAAATAAATCAATTTCCTACATTATACCTCACCCTCACATCTCACCATGAAAACTCCTCCTAACTCACTAGTTGTAACTAGTTTAATAAGAAACCTTCTAAAAATACTACCCTAACCACCTCTAACTTATCCCTATAACCACTTCTCACCCCTCAATTATCCTAGTTTCTAATAATCTATATAAACAAATTTCTCGGCTTCTTTGGGGGATTTTGGGAGGATGTTATAGGGAATTCATGTCCATTCATTAACATTTCGAGTCTTAGCTTTTCAACAAAGCACCACTATTGCTACACTACACCAAGGCAATCATCATATCATCTAGTATCATTATCAAGATGTCTTAGATCCATTCTCACGCATCTTCCACTCAAATTGTGATATCTTGTCAATCATCCACCAAGGTAAGCTTTGTTCCATTGATTTATGCTTCCATTTTTAGGTAATCATGCTTGTCTTCTTATTACTAATTTCATTCAAAGTTTAGTCACAAATTAATTAAGTTTGATCGTTTATTTTAGCAGTCTTTTATATTTCACAATAATCACTAGCGATTACTAGAATCACCTGCAATTATTGCATAGTTTTTTTCTTTTATAGATTTGTCTAATTTTTGTTAACAATCTATATCCATTTCCTTTTATAGCTAACATTTTGTCAAGTATGGATGCTATCATATGGCCATATAAGGTATCAATCATCCGATTACCAATATCAACTTGCTTCTAATTGTCCAACACCCATTTTACTAGGAAGAATATGAAATCCTACAAGACATCAAGCTATGTGCCTACTTTGAAGTTATATGTATCCAAGAAGACTTTTCGTGGTTTGAATACAAGTATGAAGCAGGCCTAAACATACCCGAAGATACGTACACCACATCTAAGTTAGACATTGAGAGTAACATCAACCTTCAAAATAGGTATTCTGATCTTGCATGCCAATACAATATGGAGGAGGATATATTTTAATTCTTTGTGGAAGACTACATCTCGAACTTGATTCATACTTCACCGAAGATGGTGATTTATCCTACTCATTAGGATCTAACTTCTAAGAAAATGTATATAGTGACTTATATTCTCAATTCATATTCTACACTTGTTTTTTATCTCATCTATATCAGTTGATGTATGTATTAAACTAAATAAGTGATAAACATATGATCACACTTCTATGTTTATCTTATATTATGTTTCTTTTCCATTAATAAACTTAAATGTCTTAAAAAGTGGGTTGACATCCACACAAGGAAGTACCTTGACTTCTGGGAACTGGAATTTTCTAGGAAACCCGCATACCTATTTTACTAACTCCATCTTGAGTAGTTCTTGTGCTTGTATATATAGTCGCACAAGGAATCTTAATCCATTATTCGTGAAGCACAAAATCAACATCCACCACCATCATCTCATGGTATCCTGGAAACCCTTCCATGATCAAGGTTGAGATGGTTTTTCCCCTTTGATATTATTAGCTAAACTACAAGGAGAAACTGTCATCAACATTTTGGCATGTTTGGGTGGGACACTATACCTTAATTATCTTTTTCATTTCACCAATTAAATAGTATTTTTTTTCTAATTCATTGTCAGTAATAGCTTACGAGTAGACTAATCCCTTATGATTGACCGTGTGTAGTTTTTACATTTCTTCACAATCTACTTTCTATTTCTTATTTTATTTTTTCTATTTTATCTAATCTAGTTTATAGGGCACTTTGTGTTTGAAAAATCATCTACTAGATTTTTGGTTGCTCAATTTGGAAAAATTTCTAAAAATCTAAAAAAATAAATGAAAATGAGAGATCTTATGGTAAGTCGTAAAAACCTTCCTTTTTCTTCCCATTTTGCATTTTTGGCTGTTTGGTTCTCATTGTAAATCAAATTTTCATTTTGGGTCTTAAAATGAACCATTTCATACTTCTTGATCATCTAGCTTTAATTAGGACAGAAAATTTGTTGCATTTACTTGTCCTTCCCACAAACAACTAAATCACTTAGAAATCAAAAATACATTTAAAAACTCACACCTAGGTAAAATTGATTGGGATTTCATCACCCAACAAGGAAGCCGACTCACTATTCTCGACAAGTATAATCTCATGTATGTTAGTATATTCAGGCACAACACCGATGCAACCTAGAATCTACTATGAAAAACACGTGTGTTGGCACATCACTTAGCCTAAGATGGGCGCTCACCTAAAGCATGCAAAGGTACTAGACCCCTCTTTAGAGTTTCCTATGTAGGATGTTAGTGTGGTGATGATAATACATATTCAGATCCATAACTAATCATAAACATTTCACAGTGCATAAACCAGATCTAGATCTTAGAGAATCATGAACTAAAAATAACTATAATAAGGCTAACAATACAAGAAATAAATTCAGCTATGTCTAACACCATTATCCATCCAATATACTCCATTGCAGTAAAAACCATAAAACATAGAAACTTCTTAGACTATAAGGTATCTCTATGATTCATGTGTGTATTAAGATCAACAACATAGCTCTAAAATAGTTCACTCACACTAAACAACATAGTTTAATACATATTTATAGAGGTGGGACTTTCCCTTCACCATGAATTTACTTCTCAAAATAGGTCACATGTTGATAATAGCCATGCACCTTTACAATGGAATGCACAACATGCAAGTTCTCTAATAATAGATGTCCTCTAGTTAACTATAAGAAGAAATCCTATTATTAGCCTAAACTATGCATCGCTCTTAATAGCCACTTGCTCCCAAAATACTATTGTGTGTAGTGCAAGTCTTCATCTATATATTTGATTTCGCAAGATTTCTCCAAAAATAGCCCTTATCCAAAAATAGCTAAGTCCTGAGCAAAAGTGTTCTGGTGTGCATTTCCTTCCCTATCTTCCCATGCCTTCAAATGTGCCTTGTTCCTACGCGCAGAACCTTTGTGTGTCTTCTCCTTAGAGAAACATTATGTCTTCTCAACATTACCCCACACTAAAGTACATTCTTGTCTTGGCAAGGGAACCAATGATGCATCCTAGCATATACTATGAAAAACCAAAGCACGCTAACACATCACTCAACTTTGAGCTAGGTGTTCACCTAAAGTGTGCAAAGGTAGCAGAACCCTCTTTAGATTTTCCTATACAAGATGTTAGTGTGATGATGATGATAAATATTCAGATCCATAACTAATCATAAACATTCCATATTGTATAAACTAGATCTAGATCTTAGAGAATCATGAACTAAACAATAACTATAATAAGGATAACTATGTAAGAACCAGTTTTAGTTTTGTCTAACACCATTATCCAGCCAATATACTCCATTAGATTAAACACTGTAAAACACATAATCTTCTTACACTATAAAGTATCTCCATGAGTCATGGCGTATTAATATCAATAGCATAACTCTACAATAACTCACTCACACTAAATTACATAGTTCAATACATATTTATAGAGGTGGGGAATTTCCCTTCACCACCCATGCACTTCTCAAAATAGGTCGCATGTTGATAATAGCCATGCACCTTTACAATGACATGCACAACATGCAAGTGTTCTAATAATAGATGTCCTATAGTTAACTCTAAGAATAAATCCTATTATTAGCTTAAAATATGCATGGCGCTTAACAATCACTTGTTCTTAAAATACCATTATGTGTAGTGCAAGTATTCATCTCTATGTGTGCTCCACACACTATCTCCAAATATATCCCTTATCCATAAAAATGGCTAAGTCCTAAGCCAAATTATTCTGGTGCGTGTTTCCTTCCCTATCTTCCTACACCTTCAAATGTTCCTTATTCCCGTACGCACCTCCTTTGTGTTTCTTCTCCTTATCAAAAAATTATGTCTGATCAACAACACCCGACTCCCTTATTACGGTGGGACCATGAAGTGAGGGTGTATGCCCCAATAAACATGCTCATACTAGTAGTAGTACAAATTTGGGCCTCACGTACCTTCAATTATATCAAGGATTCCTCCCTTAAACACACCCTAAATAATCCATAACTTACCGTTTCCTAGGACCCTCATTAACATTCTTACACATTTCACTTTTTCATAATTAATCAAGATAAATACAAAATAACATTTTTCTTTCTATTTATAAAACAATCCATTTAGTTATTTCTTATTTTCTAGGTGATTGTGTGTTTTTATCATGGTACTTACTATACAACAAGCTCAAAACATTAATTTTGAAAACATGTCCACCCCACCATCTACATTTCAACAACATGTACTATTTTATACTGCATCATTTCTTGTAGTACTCTCAACCCCAACATAACAAAAAATCCCATATTATCAAATAGTTACATCCAATCCCTTTTCTAACACCGAACAAACATGGAATGAATAACGGGTCAACTTTAACAATGAAATAGGACAAGAACTATTTTGTTCCCCAAATCAATATCATGGCCAAATCCTTTATACATCTAGACCAAAATAGACATAACATCTATTTTCTTCTAGTCCTCAACAAGAAGAGTATGAACCTCCTTTCTACAATAGGGGAGACTGTGTCTTTGAAGAAATGTTAGATTCAAACACTATATCCCTCAAGGGTGCATATCTAGCATCCAGAAATTTCTAATGCAACCATTTACCCCCAACATAATTACAATCCTTCATCTTCCATTTCACATCACATTTATCAAAATCAAGACCCCATCGTCCAACATTTGTACCCATACAATTTAAAAAATCAACTCGAAACACCGAACAATAGTCAACTTGGGATATTTTCCAGTCCTATTAACCCCTTTGAAACATCGAATGAAAAATATCCTATCATTCAACCTGAGACATATGAGGTATCTTCAATCCATGTTTATGACCTTTACATGATTTCATCATAAAACACATTTTCACAAGACAGTCTACATCCTCATAAATTCTTTCTATGGGTTCCACACCTCCCCTAAGTAGTACCACTACTTCCTCATCCAATCCTCTCGAACTCCTCATAGTACAAACACCTCCATTAAGTTCCATGGCATTTTTAATGTTGTATCCTCCCAACATGTTACTAGTCCCATTCAAAACATCACCATGTCCATCCCTACAACTACACCACTGATCAATACTAGTGTCATTGCTAGCACTCACCCTATTTCACAATACATACCACAACCATCACAACCATTGATCTCCATGCAAAACTATACACCTTTATAAAAATTCCGTAATAGGAATCATCCTCTACTACCTTTGCTTTTTCTTTGTAGAAATCACTCACATATTCACAACCACTCACTCATACATCAATTCTATTCCAATAGACAAACCTCACAACCTATAGCCTCCCAAAAAGGTTTCTCATCTCATTAAAACATTCCACAACACATCCCTTATCATCAAAGTATCACTCAAAAAAACATTCCTTATCAATAGAATATACCTCAAAGCAAAAAAATACACATTACCAATAGAATTTTCCCTAACAAAATGCTCCCCAACAAAAATTCCATACAAGTAAGGAATTCCTCTCAGTATTAGACATACTCATAACCTAGTTGGTCTTCATTTTAACCTGGCTCATCCTAACAATAAAAAATAGAACATGTTCCTCTTCCATCCCTTTTCAACCGCATATGCATTCTCAAAGTCGGTTCATCCTCATCCAAGAATGTGCTCTCTTATGATCAAATTTGTAATGAAACCATTCACCCTTTGGTACCATATAAACCATATCTTCTTCATTAATAATTTCCTAATTTTATCAAGTTTTATTGAAAGGAAGATCCACAAACACATATTTTCATCTTCTATCACACCTACTATCTAATAGCTCACGAACAAGACCCGATGCTTTGAGAACCTTTCCCATTTCCTTTGCTGGTCCTACCCCGGATTAGTACAAAAACATTTAACAACATTCCCTATTATATTTTTCACAACTTTCCCAACTTTTATTAGACCAATTTTCCATAAACATAGCCCACAAAATCACTATCATCGACACCGTATGCCATAAGACAATTCAAAGAAAAATCATCACTTTGATTTTTTCACCTCTTGAGGGGTGTAACTAATAAAATATCCTTTACATTACCACAAATAGAATTAATCAAGGTTTTCTGCAATGCATGTGTCAAATGCATTGCATCTACGTTATAAATCCAATCATTTCAAACTTTTGATGAGGATTTTACCATGGCCTATAAATTGGAATTGTGAGCTTTAGAAGATGGATGGGTTAATATTCCTCCTAAGAAACCAAAATTTTAATTCCCATTCAAGTCACCATCCAATAATGATAAGTCTAACAAATACGCCAACGTTGTTATAGTTAAATCTAATCCCAAGGAGAGACCCTTTGCTAAGCATCCCCATTAAGAATGCATCTATACACCTAAAGGAGAGACTTATAGTGCAGTTTTTGACAAATTTCTCACCTCTAACATGATATCTCTCCCACCTATTTAACCCATTGACACATTAGTATATAAACCTATTTGGTATTGAGATAAAAACTATTGTAAATATCATATGGTTAATGGAAACAAAATCAAAAGGTGTCCCACATTCCGCAATGTACTTCAAGATTTGATCAACAAGAGTGAGCTCCACTTAGAAAATTCAAATGTGCCCCCAATTTTTTTTTTTTTTTGACATATTTAAGCAACCTTTTCTGAATCACCCTTCATCCTCTGATCAACCATAAATGAATGTTGTCCAAACCATCAATAGAATAACCAAAATAGATCATATCACTCAACCCACCTCATTACTTACCGAGTCAAAACTTTTGGAACCAATTCTAATAGCCAATAAGCCTAAAACTATGACTACTGAGCCTTCACCTATTATTGAATAAAAACCTACAAAATCAACACCAAAATCTAATGATCCCAAATCTATTGAACCTCCATCTACTAAAAATATTACTATAGTTACTCCCACGCCCTCATCACATGTCATTACCAAATCCACACCCACACCCTTTGCGTCTTCCAAAACTAAACCTAAAACCACATATGAAAAATAACCCAAAATACCTATTACCTCAGGGAAATCTTACCCTTCTATAGCATCCTCATTAGCCACATCCAGTTCATCCAAAACCATATAGGAACCTTATAAGTAGGGTGTTTTTTCAGTTTTCAAAATCCCTTAGTATGTTTTTCCTGATAAAATTCTCTTGCAATGACCTCACTCCCTTATACCTATTAATAACCTCATTATTATATGATCAAATTCCCCAAACCAATCCCCTACATTAATTCCATATCTTGCACCTTTTACATATTCTAACTACCCTCATCAACAACCGCCTATACAGTGGTCCGTCACTTTCATCTATCACACAGTCTAGTTATCCTCACAAATGACCAACCATACACTGTTGGTGTAGGTGGTATTTTTCTTCACTTATTTAGTGTTATTCTACCTCACCGGGTGAGTCATCTCACTTAGGTGGACATGGATCTAGGTGTCATATTAGTTATGATAGATTCCCTTATAAAATCTTTCATATGTGTAAGTGTGCCATATGAGTTACATTCCCATTTGGGAAAGTAACTCATGTTCTCCATTATGGAGGAATATTTTCTTACATGGGAGTTACACATTCACTCCCCTATATGTACACCACCTATTTTGATCTATGATAAGCCAAGCCAAACCACAACAAGAAATTCCATTCTACTCCATTTTTTAATCTTAAGCTCTCATATGGATGCACATTTCTCTACAAAGCTTGCTTGCTTTAATCTCCCAAATCCTACACTTTAGTGAAGTGCAACTATTCGATGCATGTGAATTCCTTCCAAGTCTTCGTCCTTCACTCCTTTATGGTATCGATCTCGGGGACTAGAATCACACTCTGCTTGCCATTATTGCTCCACAAAGTGTAGTTGCTTGTTGTGTGCAAGTGTTGTTTTTAAACTAATGCTAATGTAAACAAAGACTAACACCTAAATAGTCTTAATTAGTAAGAATTAAACAACATTATAAACACCATCATGATAAAAATTAATCAAGGATTAGATGCTATCATTTATCAATACAAAACTATGAAATTAACTATGTTAAACACGTAAATATCCTCTATTCTCTAACATAATATAAATGAAATAACCTAGGTAGGTTCCATGGCTATCAAAAACAGTTGTCCTTAATGCTCCAAGAACCTAGGAATGGGGGATAATCAAATTTGGGCTACAAGACCCTTTTACACCTCCCATATGACCCAAGCACTTTAAGAAAGAGTCTTAACTCTTTAAGATGATGAACTCTCAAGAAAACAAGGTGCAAACTCTTAGTCTCTTTGTTATATGCTTTGCATTTGCTCTCTAAGGAGTTTATGTGTAAGTAAAAGGTAGGTGGAGGGATCTTTATATAGCCGAAAGGATAAAGGATTCAACACATTCTCATGAATGTGGGATAAAGGTAAAACATGATTAGGAATGGATAAGGTTTCTTTATTAAAGGTAACCTTACTTTAGAAGGGTTTAATTTATGCTTAGTAAGTCATGGGAGTTGGGGGGTGTTTTAATTAATCAAAGGTGATTAACTAATAGGTAGATGTAAGCTTATAGAAGATAATTAGAGGAATATTAGTATGATTTAGGCTATTATAAGGGGATTAAATCAATTAAATATTGATTTATTGGTTAAATGGAAGGGAAAGCTAATTAATTAATAATAATTAATTAGTCTAGGTAGAAGGGGTGATTTATTAATGGAAGGTCATTAATTAGGGTATTTGTTGGATAGGCAACTTAATTAATTATCTTAGTGTAATTAATTAATGATGATATGAGGGAAAATGAGTGGTTTTGATGATATGTCGTTGATTTGCGAAAAGGGATAATTAACGCAATTTAAGTATTTAAATTGCTTAGGCGTAATTATAGGTGTCTACACTTGTGCAAGCTCTCACTTTTGCATATGATGTACTTGCATATTTCGATATTTTTAGTGTTTGGTTTTTTTCTCCTTACTGGTTTTACGTGTGTTCAGGTTCAAAAGGTGCAGTTTGAGTTTTGGTTCAAAGGTTGGAAGGCTACTGAAGCTCCTGCCTTCTCATCCCTAGCACTTGGTGCTAGCTCAACCTCTCACATTTGGTTCCTACAGACTCCCTTTGCATTGAATTTACCTCAAACTAGATCTTGGCTTCCAAATTTCCTCTCATGGTTTTACACTAGCCAACATTAGTTCACCAGTTTGGCTATTGGGCTTGTGTTTGTTTTAGCACCTCAGCCATTAGTTTGATGGCTCACCGAGTCCTCCCATGTGCTTGCTCAAATTATTTTGGCTTAGTTTTTTCCTTTGTTGAATGTGTTCTACCATCTTGCTGCCTTACATTGCTGGTTAGTTTTTTGATGTGTTATGGTTTTACATTTGAACTATGTGCTCACCTGATACTTATTTTGTGCTCAATATTTGGATTATGGTCAACCTGTTCTTTTGTCCTACCCTTACAAACCTTTAGTCCTACTACAACTCGATAGAACATTATATCTATGCACATTCTCGCAGGTTGGTATTTAACCTTCGCGGCATGTGGATCTACGACAAATCATCATTAACCACAACAACTTTTTGGCACCACGTGGGGACCACGAATAAGAAGTTACACTCCACTTGGGCCTTGCATACCTTAGATGTGTTAACTAGGTGTCCGAATTCCTAGCTCAGTGTATTTTAAGGTAACTCACCCACATTAGACCCACACAAGATCTTTGGATAGTCACATCTTGTTTTATGACCGCTTTGACTTGGCGGTTATCTCCATAACTCATGCATAACTCATCTCGATGAACCACATCAACCTAGCACACCAACTCGGCTGTCAACTCATGTAAATAGCCTTCAACTCAATCCATGTAAATCCATCCCTTTTAGACATTGTTTGGAGGTTAAAACAATCCCTTATTTTTAATTTTTTGAGGAAGGCATTGTAATATTTTTGGGCTCTATTTTCTTGTAATTATGTCCTTCATTCGTGTGTCAAAGATGGAGGGTGAGGTTCGGGGTTAGTAGGGGTTAATCTACCCTCACAAGAAAAACAAACACTACCTAAAATTTGATTCCATTTCTAATGAGTACCCACACGACACCCTTTTGACCTATTTCAGGAACTTTTTAATCAATTTGTAAAGCTTATTGGAATTTTCCATCAGTTGTTGGAATCATTTTCTCGCTATAACTTTTGACTTGCTACTTGGTTTTGAGTGCTTATTTAGTCAAAGTTGCATGATTTTTTGTACATTACATGATGACAATGTCATTTTTATAAATGCACTACTTTATAAAGTTCCACATTTTGGGGGTGGGTTTTTACACACAGGACGCATTATCGGCCGTGTCCGATGAATTACATTTGTGCACCATGCACTTCTTGATTCTCAATCATGGAGGGTGGTCTTTCCAGACTGAGTGTCGTAGGATCACTTTATAACCTCTTCCACTTCTTACCGGGAGAGAGAATGATTCATCTTGGCGTGCTTCCATGGAACGTTACTTTTCTCATGAGGGTATTTCACCCTTCTTACTTGGGCAGTTCTGCACCCACCGATCATCATCATCGCAGAATTTATCAACACTTGTGACCATGTTTTTTTCACATGATGATGCATGTCTCCAGATCTCTCCGGTTTTACATGGAATACTTAGATCCACCACACTATGTCTCAAGCATTCTTTAGTCCCTCTATGGAGACCCTTCACATACTACTTTTGCCATTGTTGCTGCTACTTTGATTTAGTGATCTCCTCTTATTCATGTGATGGTAGTTCTACCGACATAGAATCACTTGATTCTACTTCGATGATGAGGATTGTGTGCCCATTTCGATGTTGAGAGTACTACAGAGGACTCTTCTCCTCCTTCTCTCACTATTCTAAAGACTGTTGACACACCCCACATCTCATCAGATATTGATTAGTCTCCTATATAGACTCATACAGTCATCACACCCACCTAATTTCCACCTTTAGTGTGTGAGGCCCCTTTCACCCCTCTAACTTCATTGGATGATTCATACCTATCTGACATCACTCTTATATTTGTTAAGACCCCTCATTGGGAGGAGTATTTACCTTACCTTGGTCATATTTTTGTAGAGTACACTTGTGATGTACTACAGGTTCCTCATCCATTTACACGTATTTCGAGGAGTTTGGCATCTCCATTGTTAGGAGTTCCATTTTTGGGACTCATACCACTTCCACTTTTCTCGGAGACCTTCATTGATCCACCCTTGCTTGTGGATCCATTTTCTATTGTGGGGGATGTTTTGTTGCCTTAACATTAGTTGTACATTCTTTCTACAAGAGTTCACCCTTCACACTCTGACAGTTCTATGCACATGGCATTACCTTTAGTTCCTTGGTGCCCATTTACTAGACCTATGTCACACTTTCATGGACCATACTTAAAGTTATTTGTGCTACTACCTTTAGTTTCCTTTGCGGAGTGGGTGAACTTCCAACACTCCATTTTTTCTTCCTAAGGGTAGGCACACAGTTCAGTGTGGATGGCTCTTCTTCAGTCTAGAGGTAGACAATCTCATCATCGACATTATTTTGGGAGACTTCCTAGAGCTACAGAGTTCAAATCTGTCCATGGCATCTTCTGAATTCCTCTCGTCTCCATCTTCTTCTCTCTTCTTCTTCTTTATGAGATATTTCCTCCTTATACATATGTATCTTTATAAACTCCTCTCGTGGTCAAGACCCATCTTTGGCATCTTTCTTAGATTAGAGAGTGGACTTGTCTCTCTTTTGGGGGGATTTTTTCCACTGGGTTTTCTCCTTTTACTCCAATTTTTGAGAGTTTCTTATACGTGGGTACCTCATCAAGGGTTGTGTCAAGACCCATTTATCATTTATGGCTTACCACCTCATCATAAGTTATGATGAAGGGGATTTTGGTGTAGATGGTATTTTCTTCACTTATTTAGTTTTATTCTCTTCGGGTGAGTCATCTCACTTAGGTGGACATGGATCTAGGTGTCATCTTAGTTATGATAGATTCCCTTATGAAATCTTTCATATGTGTAAGTGTGTCATAGGAGTTACATTCCCATTTGGGAAAGTAACTCCTCTTCTCCATTATGGAGGAATATTCTCTTACATGGGAGTTACACATTCACTCCCCTATATGTACACCACCTCTTTTGATCTATGATAAGCCAAGCCAAGCCAAGAAATTCCATTCTACTCCATTTTTGAATCTTGAGCTCTCATATGCATGCACATTTCTTTACAAATATTTCTTGCTTTAATCTCACAAATCCTACACTTTGGTGAAGTGAAACTATTTGATGCATGTGAATTCCTTCCAAGTCTTCATCCTTCACTCCTTCATACATGACCATTGTCCTTTACCTATCACACGGTCCGACTATCCACACCAATGATCTCCCATATAGGATATTCACCCACCACTTGCTGCGATGCATAGAAATCCTCCACGATCAACAAATAATTAACTTATGACTAAACAACCCATCTTAACTCCTCTCGAGAGAAGTAAAGATGTGACCCTGTCACCATCTACGTATACACCTAAGGGGCATTATGCCACCATCCTAGATAACATCCTTCAGTGGTCAATTATTACATTACCACCTCCTAAGTCATCTGATCATCGCAGATGGAAACCTACTTGGTATGATTTCAATATCTTTTACGATTACTACAGAATACTTGACCATTCCATAGAAAATTTTAGATCCTTTCACTTAAAATTACAGGAACTTGGTAGTCCACTCTTCCTTCTTAATCAAACACAACACCACCATCAACATCATCATCATAAAAAATTAAATAATCTATCCCTTAAGCATCTGATCATCGAGTCGGTGTTGTACACATCACCACCCATTCAAAAAATAATGAAAAAGAATGATCTAAAACTAAGAAAAGTAAAAATTTCATCGCTATACCCCCACCTCTTGAATTATAAAATACATCATATAAACCTAAGGTATATATTTCCTTAGCTTAAACGACGAATATAACCAAAAACTCTCATCACAAGCAAAAATTTCTATACAAGCAATAATAACCCCTTCCACCGTAATATAGAAGGTTGTTATCAAACAATTACACCAATCTCCTGTCAGGGATATCACTCTATGAGCTATTTCGGACATCTCCTTTTCCCAAACAAGCTATGATAGAAGCCCTCCAATCCAAAACCATACCAAAACCATTTAATTCCTTTCAAAAAAATTATGGGTGCTCTTAACAAATCCACCACTATATCATTTGAACCATCCTAAATTCCCTCTCTCGGACTCAAGACCATGACCTAGCACTCTTTATTACAACTTAGATTAATGACATCTTCATCAAGAGGGTCATGATTAATACAAGTTCCTCCATTAACATCATATCATATCTTTCCGTGATACACTCAAATTACCCAACACCATTATCACTCAAACTCTAATTCTATTTCCATCCTTCAATGACACTATCACACCCACATTAGGCACTGTTATAATTCCACTTAAAGTCGGTGTAAAAACCCTACCCAAACTCTTCTACATTATAGAAGGAGAGTTTCAATACAACATGTTATTAGGATGCCCTTGGATATGCACCATGTGTTGTGTTCCTTCCACCCTCCATTGTTGTCTCAAATACAAACATGAAGGTCGAGAATTGCACTTGTCTCTCGCGATCCAAATCCATTTGTTGAATGCTACAAGATATGTCACTAAAACAACATCCTTATACATTAATCCACATCTAGCCATATGATGAAGCGTCTACTAGTGCAATTATCCTATCTTTTAAGTTACCGGATGACGCTTCTCTTGGTGAGGCCATAAAATGCCTTAGGCTTAAGAAATATCATCTTCTTATGCTTAACTCCATCCCTTCACCCAAAACATATGGCAGCCCTAAAAAAACCTATGTATGACCTAGACATAGGATATGTTATCCCCTATGGTTCATCTTATCTCAAAACAAACCTTGTCTATGGGGGATTTGAGAATCCTCCATCCCATACCATTAATCTACACCACATTATGTTAGTCACACTAAACTTCAAATCTCTCGATAATCTAAGATTCACCCATATGTATCTTCATCGTTGCACATGGAGAGGTTTTTACCTCATAAATTATGAACAAGGAACCCATGATCAACCCATCATATGGTACCTTAAATCCTATGATAAAATTGGTTTAGGTTATAAGAGATTCACCTCTGATATGTGCAAAGCCACCACATATAAACTTGCTACATCCCTAACTATTTACAAATAGAACCATCATCTCCAAAGAAACTCGACGATCCCATGGACATAGACAACAAAATACCCATCCCACCTACTTTTTTTTAATCAATGTTATATCTTTAGGGCCACTTACCTATCAATCCAATCACTTCACTATATCATTACCCCTTATCCGACCGAAATGGTTGATGAGGATTCACCTACCTTGGACATCATTTAGTGTCAAGATGACCAGAAGATCCTTTTGCATATGGGAGCTAAAGACCATTTTCCTCATAAATCCCTACCATTTGACAAACTAATTCTCCTTAAAAATACAACATTGACATTAACTTAGGTACCCCTTAGGATCCTCACATAGTTAAGGTCACCAATCTCTTCATCCACAAGAATTTAATAATTTCACAACATTCTTAACAAAATATCACCAATCATTCACTTGGCCATACAACGATATGCTCAAATCAATCCTAACATTGTCATACGCAACATAGCCACGTTTCTGATATTAAGCCGGTAAAATAAAAAATTTGTAAAATGCATCCACGTATAGTTCTACTTGTTAAGGAAGAGTTACAATTCCTTTTATCTGCAAACTTAATCATTGACTATCCAAAATGGGTTTCCAAAATTTTCCCCATAGCTAAAGATTTAGGTAAAATACACATTTTTATAGATTTCAGGATCTCAATCTTCTCTTTCCTAAATATGATTTGCCTCTTCCAAACATAGATCAGCTCGTCGACCTAATATATAGCCATGAAATGCTCTCCCTCATGGATGGATTATCTGGTTATAACCAAATCATCATCACACCTTACAATCAACACAAAAATTCTTTCATCATCACTTGGGGAACCTTATGCTATCACGTCATGCCATTTGGTCTTAAAATTCATGGGCTATGTATCAACGTGCCATGACATACATTTTCCATGATCTCATCCACAAAATTGTTAAAGAATATTTTAACGACCTCCTAGGAAATTCCAAATCAAGAAAAGAAAATCTTAATGTCCTTGAATAAATCTTCACTCATCTCATCCAATTTTGTCTTCAACTTAATCCTACAAAGTGTGTTTTTCGATTGCCTTAACTAGAATTTTTTTAGGATTCATCATATCTATCCAAGGCATTGAATTTGACCTAGAAAAGGTTAGAGAAATCATTGAGATTCCTCCACCATCAAATCCTAAGCTACTGGATAGCCTTCAAGGTAAATTATAGTTCATTTGACATTTCATATCATAGCTTTTTGACCATTTTCAATATTTTCACCATCTTCTCTGTAAGGACATAGAATTTCATTGGGATTTTGATTTCCAAAAGCCTTCGATGAAATTAAACAATATCTATTATCACGACTTGTGCTTCACCTTGTGAAGGGGAACAATTATATCTATACATATCCACTTCATAACATGCTCTAGGAGCTTTGTTTTCCCACTAGACTTATATCTATACAATTATATCTATACAAATATATGACTATCTTGTCAAATTTAAACTACCATCGACTTATCACATGGTGATAAACAGGTCATTTTTGTAAGACGTCACTTTCTTCATCATTATAAGAGGCATTCTTCATAAACATAGATTTGACGACATACTTGTTAGGATTCCTTAAAATACATGAATCAAGTAAATAAATCAAATAATTCCATCATGACATATGTGGTGTCACTTCAATTCTAATGTCATCACTAAATGCATCATAAAGCTAGGGTGTTACTTCCTCTCATCACTTCGAATATTGTTGTGCATATATAAAGAAATATGTTAAATGCTAACTCCATTCGGATCTCATCCATGTCCCTAGTCAAGCATTACAGTCTGCTCATGACATATGGCCTTTCTCTCGAATGGAAGTTAGACCTCATTGGGGTAATAAACCATAAATCATCCTAAAAACATCATTCCACAATCAAAACAACTGAATATTTTACTAAATGGGTTGAAGCCATCCCTTTAACCTTGAGAAAATCAAGACCCATCATCAATTTCATTTATCAAAATATCATATGTCGCTTTGGTATCTCGCATAAACTCATAACGTATAATAGAAAATCCTTCAAAAATAAGGAAGTTGAAAATATTTGTGATACATTCAACATAAAACTGAGTTTCTCATCACCATATTATCCTTAAGAAAATGGAAATACTTAGGCCTCTAACAAAATAAATAATAAAATCCTCATAAAAACACTAAATGATGTAGGTAGGAATTGGCATCAACAAATCCTATTCACTCTATGAGCCTATCAAATTATCATTCGTACACCTACACACACTACACCCTATTCACTTTTCTATGGCTCCAAATCCATTGTACCTATTGAGGTTCAAATTTCATCACTTCGTGTATCTCTCAAATATTCCATCCATGATGAAGAAAATCACCAAGACCACTTAGCACAACTAGAATTGATAGATGAAAAATGTTTAACAGCCCTTGAAGATCAACAAGTCTATCAACAATGTATTATTAGAGAATAACACAAACATGTCAAGAAACATGAGTTTAAAATCAATGATCTTGTGCTTGAATAAAATCAAAATGTTACTACATTAGAATGGAGTAAACATGGAAAATTTTCCCCTAATTCGATTGATCCATAGATTATCACTCACAAGTATTGATTAAGAGCCTATCATCTATCTTCTTTTGATAGAGAATGTGAAAGGGAACCTCTAAATGCTTTGCACTTACAACCTTTATACTATTAAATGATTGATCATCATGAAAGTAGTTCCATTCACATCCTATCATTCCATCATTTGATTGCAATGATTCCTTCCTTTTCGAAATTCCTTAAAATTGTTACGCCTATCCATTCCATACCAATCAAAACATGACATAAGGTATGTGTTTGTATGTTTCATACACATTTTATCCCCTCCTAAAAATATTTTATTAGGGTTTTGATCCTCAACTCAACAATATAAGGTCATTTAGATGTATCTCTTATCAAAATATCAAAATATAATTGTGACACCTTTGACCAACTATTATATTTATCTTTTTCTTTACAAAGCATTGGCATGTGATTTTCTTGAATAAGGTGTGTTACCTTGATTTTTGAAGATCATGATTGTCATGAATAAATCATTTCTTCTCTTGGATTCATTAAACTGAAATGATATGACTTGTAAGAATCCATTTTCACTTCTGATAGGTGAGTTGCAATCTAGTTTTGAGGGTTGCAAACTTATCTCTTTTAACTGACTCATCCTTGGATCAATTCCAGTGATCCAAGGAATGTTTTAAATCTCCTTACTAGACTGAATGGTAAACTGACATTCATAGGTTGAGAGACGTAGCAGACTAAACTTTTGTATGTTTACAAATTCTTTTTGTCTTGTAAGATCATGCCTACGCATTCGGTTGTATGTTTTGTGCTCGGATATTTGGGATTGACCTCTCAGGACATTTAACAATGTAAATGGAACAAATCCTGCTTCACAACTATGAAGGGAATCTAAATCCTAAACCTATGGGATTATCCTAATAGTATTCTAAACTAAGGTAAATGCACCTACTTCCTAGCTATGTCTACTTATTCAGGTGACAATCTAACCTAAGCTTCATATTCTATGTGGGGATGGGGAAAAACCTAAGGTGATGTTAGGTATACTTTTAACCTATTACCTACTACTAAATTGGTTTGAATTATACCCTATCTTAAATTGGAAAATTACCTATGGCAATGTTTTTAAACCTAAGGTAATTACTTTTTAGACTAACCTAAGGTTATAACCTAAGTTATGGAAATCTATCCTAAACTAATGAAAGGGACCTAGGGTCACATGGAATGTTGGTGACGGTTCCAAAGGCATTTATTTGATTTGATTTGTTTGAATAAATGGGAAGTACTACCAATTTTGGCAAAGGCATGTAAACTTAGTGGAAGCTTACGTGGAGTCATAGTTAAACTTAGAAATGCATGTAGAGGTTGAAATAGCATTCACCAATTTTAGGAGGTGGTGGCAAGGAGAGATAGGTGGGAGATTGGGGAGTAATGACATTAATGAACCTCAAATTTTGTGAGCAAAACCGTCTTGGAAACAATGAGGGTGGATTTGTTGGAGGTTGTTTGGTCTTGCATGCCTTGTGATTTTTTCTTTGCATGGAGCTATCTAGTTCTTCAAACCAGCAGTTTGACTTTTACTTTGTGGCTATTTTTGGTTTCTCTGGTCTATTTTTGATCCAAGGAAAGTATATGAGGCATTGGAGAAAGAGATGTTTGGTTTTGATCTTTCTTGGAGGAGAAAAAGAGTAGGAAGCTCAGTTGCAAGTCTCCTTTAAATTGGCAGAAGAACTATCAGGCATGATAGGCTCTACCCATTAAGATTTCTTGCTTTCTTATAAATGTTTCATTAAAATAACTCTTCTCTCATGAGATAAATGGTTGCATGTTTTGTCTAGTTATTTACTTTCTTGATTTAAATAATCTCTGTGATTTTTGATATGAATCCATTGCATGATAATGTAAGTCTTTGGATGTTTCTCTCTATGCAAGTTTAATGGTGATATACATGTGGAAATTTCGAGGTTTGTGTTTGTTCTGAACTCATATTCGAGGCTTGTGTTTGTTCTAAACTCATATTAAAGGCTTTGTGTTGTTCTGAACTTGTATTCGAGGCTTTGTGTTGTTTAGAACTCATATTCGAGACTATCTGCTTGAAAGAGCTTGATTAAATGGATTTGATTTGAGTCTCTTTTGGAATCTTCTCCTGGATGCATCTTGAGTTTGGAAGGGTTGTAGAAATTTTGCCCTACTGTACTACGTTTACTTTGAGCATGTAATGGCGTGTAAACGTTGAGGATATTCTACTCTCCTCTCTCTGGGTAATGTGTGTCTTATTTGAAAGTTTATGTTGGGACCTTTTATGGAACTGTATCTTGTTGTGGGGATATGGAACCTCTGGTTTGATATTGTATTGTTACTTACCCTTTGGTATGAATTAGAGCTCGTTTGAAATAGTCGATAATGGGTTCTTGAAGTATATGGAAATGTTGTGTTCATACTTCTTCTTGTGTTAGTTGATTGGAATAATTACCTTCTCTGTCTCAATCTTTATGTACTAGATGGAGCTGTGAAAGTTATTTTGTTGTGATTTCTATTTCAGTCAAGTTCAAGGGTAATGTTGAAACTTTGCTTGACTTAAACATGTGTTGGGTTTTCGTACTCTCTTTTAGATCCTTTTTAATTGATTTCTGGGTTTTTAAAAGAGAAAAGAGTTGAATACTCTCGTAAACTAAATCTTGTTTGGGAGGATTTAGTACCTCTCAAGATTTTTTTATAATTTGTTCTTCATTATGAACATGAACTATATGTTTCTTTTGTATGGAATTAAGTCCTTGTAGTGTAAGTCCTTTTTGGATTTAAATTAATTACAATTTGAATGCGTGAGGATTGTAGAAACTTATGTTTAATCAATGGAGAATAGATGAATAAGGATTTGGCATTATTGCAACCTAGATTGCTTTTTGTAAATGAATTGGGGTAGTTATGATAAGGTTTGAATTCATAAGGGAAACTAGAAGTATTTCTTTCTATAAACTATGTGTTTGGTTTTGTATTCTCTTTTGGGAACTAGCAAAAGAACTTCTAGGTTGAAATGGAAATTGGAATTCAATTGATAATACAAAGGTGAATGAATTCTTGATTGGATATTTTCTATTGAGTTCCTTTAACTGTGGAAAGTTAAGTTCTATCATTTTGAACGTCTCTATAGATTGACTCTCTTCCATGTTGTAGGAGTGATTACTATCCTAGGCTTGTTTGACTTCTTGAGTTTGGATTTTCTGTCCTTTCTATCTTGTATGAAATAGTGTGAACTCACTCTTCTAAAACAAAAACTTCCTTGTGGATTGTTTAGTTTATTTTGTTGCTAGTCGACTGTGGAAAGTTCATGGAAACAGTTGTATGTTTAGGCTTTGGGACTGTCATTCTTAGTACTGGAAAAACCCAATCATCCCCATTTGATATTTCTTGATCTCAGCTAATTTGTATTGAGTCAATTGTTGTATTGATGTGGAAAGTGAATAGCTGAGTTTATCCTGTAGAAGGGAAAAATGTAATCATGTTTAGAACATTGCTTTGTTTGATTGAGTCATGCTCCATTTGGATTTTGTTATTGGAAGGACTCCTCTTTTGCACTCTATCATATTATGAATCTTCCTTGATGGACACGAGAAGAGATTATCCTTGTGTAAGTCTTGCCTTGATTTTTGGAACGTATGGTTTTAGATCTTTGGATGATATCTTCTATAATGTAGAATTTATTTAAGGCTTGCAAGTAGACTATTTTGATTCTCTCTCCTTCTTGGATTGATTTGGGATTCTTGTATTAGATGTTGTCTCTTAAATGGTGAATCCTTTTATTGGTTTCCTTGATTGATGCAGTTATGTAGGTAATCAGTTATGTACTTTCGAACCGGTTTTCTATCTTTCAGATGAATAGTGAATCGTGGATAGTCTGTATTGATTCTTCTTCTTATTTATTTAAGTTGTAGGATGAATCATCCTAAATATGTACTATGTTGAAAGTAACTCTTTTTGTTACGTAGTAAAGTTAAATTCTGTATTTCAATTTAGAAAGAATTATGAAATAATTAGACGACAAGATCTGTTGTTTGTTTTAAATAAGTAATTGATTGGGTCAATTCTTATATGATATAATGTAGTGGTTGCTGATTATATTATGCTCTTTTCTTAAAAGTGAATTCAGACTCATTATTTGTATTTTTCTGGTTGTTATTACTTATGCTTATTTGTATGATATATTAATTGTTTCATTAAAGCATATTTGTTTTAATGGAACAATTAGTGGAATGCACTTCGTTTTAATGCTTAGTGCTTATCATGCCGGTTCAATAAAGAACTGACCCTGCTAGTAATTTTTGCGAGATGGACTTCAAAGTGATAAAATAACACAAATTTTTATGATGTATTGGCTTATTTAAGTCTAGATCTTTTGTAAATAATTTTGATTCATTCTTGAGTTGTATTGAAAAAGAAAAGTTATGTTCTTTTATGATCTTAATGTTGATCGACATGCAGTATGCCTAAAATGCATAGTCTTGTAAAGTGTATATTTTATCATGATGAATTGAAAGGTTTGGAGACTGACTCCAAATTGTGGTGTAAATTCTCTTGTACTTTGTATGAAGGAAATAGTAATGATATCTTGTCGATATTCTTTATATCTATTTGTATACTATTACTGTTATCAATTAATAAGTTGGATTAAGGGGATAGTACAATCTCCCTTACTATAGTGAAACTTGTTAAGTTGCAAAAGATGTCATTCTCTATCTAAACAACTATAGTTTAATAATGAAATATGTATTGGACATACAATTAAACTATATGAGTGATGAATGATAAAAAGGTTATGTTAACCCTAACATCTAATCATGTAGAGGAAGACTCTTCCTCTCTCAAAAGAATGAAAAATAAAAGGAATGGTGGTTATGATCTTTAATCTTTGTACTTTGTTTATATAAAGTAAACACTAGTTGAACCTAGGTGGATGATACACCTTCTTTAGACAACTAGGTTGCATTAAAATTAACCGTTTGATGTTTGCTGCCCTGTTTTTGGGATAACTGCTTGTTATGCCAAGTTATTGAACATCAATGCAAACATGAGTTAATGAAGTTCTCAATATCAAATTAGATTAATTATGGATAAATAAATTAATGAATGTTGGAATTAGGGTTAGGCATGGTTGCTGTAATTTGAATCTTAATCCAAATTTAATTATGAATTAATGACCACAAAGGGGTATGTACATCATGATGAATTAGTTATAACGGATGTTGGCACATGCCAACTATAGGACTATACCTTTGAGAAGACCAAGGGATTCTCAAGGATACAATGTTGCAGTTGACATATGGCAACACCCTTTCATATTTGTTCATCCAGATCTACACACATCTAGACTTGAACTCAGTTTCTCTCTAGGTCAAGTTAGTAGCATGTTTAGAATAAGAAGTGGCTTTCTATGAATCAGGGTACCTAGGAACATTTGGTTGACTTAGGTCGGTCGAAGTATGCCCATATGCCCTAAGTCATCGTGAGCGTCTTCCTATATTAAATTATGTTACTAACTCCGGGATAGGGTCAAACCTTGGGCAAGTGGACTCGACAAAAGTTAGTAAATACCATTGTAGAAAACAATAGAATGAGGTGAAGGATGTATTCCAAATTGATGAGTATGTCATCTAGGAATAGTAGCGTGAACAATATGTTGAAAATATTTGGCCAAAGTATAACAAGCTACTAGTTGCATTGTCCTATGTCACCTAATTTAAAGAAATGTGATGTTAGATAAATATTGGTAACAAATATTCGAGATATGTTCTTTAAACAGATCACTCAAGACTCCGAATAGGGTAGGAAAACCAAGTATATGTAGTATACATAAAGTCCTCTATACTTTAAGACAAACATGAGATCGGTTTGTAAATCGAGTCATGGAATAAGAGATTGGTAATTTAATGAGTCATTACAGCTTGCATATGGTCATCTTTTATGAGATTTATTGGCATGGAATGTGTGTTCTAAATGATGTTTTATTTATAACAAAGAACATTGTGTAAAAAAATCCCGTGTTTCTAAAGTCTTAAAATGAGAATGTTACATCTTGGTATCAGAGCTGAAGGTTGCAGCTCTTAGACCTATTGTGTCCATAATCTGATGAAACTTAAATTTTCTTGTTAACAGAAAATGGTTAGAACAAGAGGAAATGTTGTAAATAATCCTCCACCTAAGGAAGGAGCAGCAACTGCCCAAAAAATTGATGAGATCCTTTTCCTGTTGACACAAGGGATCATTTGGATGTACTTGAACAACAAGTAATGGGAAATGAGGAGGAAGAAGATGTTGGTAATAATAATCAGCCACCTCCTGAGGACAACACCAATTTAGGTGTTGATAATAACAATGTGAACATACCTGATCAACTTGAGAACAAAAAGGCTAGGCTAACAGCTAAACTCACTAATGATATAAAAAGGATAAGTCCACCCAAGTTTGATGGCACCACATTAGGAGATGGAGATGAGAATTGGCTCAGTGAAATGGAGAAGTACTTTGCAATAAGGAATTTTTCAGAAGAAACAAAGGTGATATGGGGAGCATATTAGCTTTCCCATGAGGCATCTTCATGGTGGGACAATCGTAAGGCTGAGTTGAATATAGATGAAACTAATATCACTTGGGATCAATTTAAAGGTTACTTTAGGAAACATTGGCTACCGTAACTTTATTATGATAAGAAAATGACTGAATTCTAGAACTTAGCTCAAGGAAAGCTAACTATAACTGAGTATTAGGAGTGGTTTACTATACTCCTTAAGTATGTACCTTAATATCAAACAGATGATAAGTTTAGGATACGGAAATTCATCATGGGATTGAATCCCATTATAGAAGGAGAGGTGGATGTTCACATCCCAACCATGGTGGAAGGGGTTGTTGAAAAATCCTTAAGGAACAAAAATTGAAGGTAATTTTTGCTCATAAAGAGGAAGTAAGGAAGAAATTCCCCAACTCCTCTTCATCATCTCTTGCACCTAAGAAAGGACTCGTAGACACCAAATTTGTGTTTTATGACCCCCGTGCCCCGCATCTCATTGTGTAAACTAACCTCATCACCTAAACCTTACACAATTATTTATTAATTACCTTATAATTAATAAATCCACATCACCATACCTACCACCTAATTTCACCACCTCATCATGACCTAGTCTTAACCCTAAATTAACCTAATTAAGACCTATAACTTGGTCCACATCCACACCCATGACTAATTACTCCTCACCCGCACCTAAAACCAACCTCATAATGACTTGACCAAGCCCGCAACTAATCCCTCGGGAGAAAAAGAGGAAAAGCTGGCTATTTTACTAAAAATAGCCCGCTTTGACCTGACCGATACCGGTTTCTACTCGACCGCGCCGTCGGTTGCACGTAACCGCCATCGGTTCCCAGTAAATGACCACTCCCAACCAAAAACAAGGGGTTGGATTTTGGTGGATCCGAAGGAGAAATCATTGGAAGAATCCAGAATTTACTTGGCCGACAGAGACAAGTGAAAGAAAGAAGAGTTTGCAGAGAGAAGGACATCAAGCCCAAAAACTACAACCGAGTAACCGAGCCTTGTGACACTCATCGAGTATCGGGAGAAGAGATAGCTCATCTTGGATTGTCGATCATCCTACTTGAGCCCCGTCTTCGTCATCATATTCCCAAAACCTGCATTTTCCATCGTGAACTAATAAGTAAGTCTTATACGTTCTTTTAATAACATTTCTTGAACTTCAATCATAGCCATTACAAGTCTATTCCTAGATCTACTACCCAACATCACACTACATCTAACTATCATTCCTCCACCCTTACATTACCCCAAGAGCACCCCCATATTCTCTGAGTCCTTCTCATCACCCCATTACCTAATCCCACCCATTTATCAGCCTTATAAAAACAACACACCCACCTTACAACCAACCTTCACCAAGAGCCCCTAAAACATTGCCCCTACCGATATCGGTTACCACCAACCGGTACCGGTTACAATGACCGGCATCGGTCACCGTGATTCTAAACCAAGACCAGCCCTTTCTCTATTGTTCTAACAAGGTAAACAAATTGTAATTGGACAATAGCTTATTTGTTAGAATTTGTGTTAATTCATATTAGTAGGGGAACTGACCACCTTCGAAAGGAAGTTTTATATTTCCTGGGCCCAAGGTAGTTCCCTCATTTATTGTCTAATTAAAATCTGGTGGTCTTGTATTCTTACTTGCAGGTAGTCCTTCTCCAGACAAAAAGGAGTTCTTTGCAGTCGATCTGATCTTTCTCTACGGTACGAGCCCACCCTCTCGACATTCAATAGGTATTCCTCCTAGCCATAACCCTTATCTGTTTCTTAAAGGAATGAAAGGATAGAAGCAACTCTATTCCCAAAAGTTGAAACATTCCGTGTGAAACATTTTGGCACGCTCGGTGGGATGCATTTCGGGTTTCTGTTTCTCTTGCTTGCTTTCATATGGGCAGCATACTTGCTGTTTTCTTCTTCTAAAAATTTCACACGGTATTTTGTCATATTTAGTAAAAGAATTTGGCTTTCTTTCCCGGTTTGCATTAGTGAAGGTCATCTTCTTTGCTTCATCAAATATCATTTTCGATTTGGGTTTAAAACACGTGCATTACATTCTTTCTTGCTATTTTCAATTCTAGTGAACATAAACTAAGTAACAGTCGTACACGTGGGTGTGATTTCCACGGTATTGATAGGAAATTAATCTTACTTTCACTGCACAACACATACCGAATCACTTCATAATTAACACAACAGCTCAAAACATCCCCCCTTCTCCGCGGTATTCCTCCGCCCGATTGAGGTAACCTTATAAGCCAAAACAAACTTGACATTTCCCCTAAGTCTTGTGTTTAGGATTCTGACATCATTCTGTGTCTAAGGGCATAAGCTCAAATTGATAAACACTAATCCTAGGGTTAGTCTGATTAATTTGTTTGTGTATCTTGTTTGTTTTCAGTTCTATTTCTCTGTCATACACTGTTTCAGTTATCACTTCAGAACAATTTGATAGATGTACTAAGCATTGTTAAAAACTCAAATCAGCAGCTTCTTATATTTTATTATACCAGTCTTATTACACCGACATTAGTTAACTGACCGACATCAGCTATAGTCTAACTAACATCGGTTAGTAGACCGATATCGGTTACTATCTTTTACAGTTCCTGACAAACCAGCAACCTACCAATTTCAACATTCTGAGGCTGTTTCTATTCCTGATAGATTGAAACCCTACTGTGTACTCTTGTCCATGGTTGTTATCACTGAAAGCAAGCAAGCCGCTGCCATGGTTTCACATGCCTGCTCTGTGCCTTTTCCTGAATCACCCCCTTCACATTCTATAGGGAATCCTACGGATACCAGTGAGGTTCCTAAAATTCCTGTAGGAGATAAGGAATTTGCCAAATTTCTAGATGCTAATCCTAGCACTGTACAATACTATTTGTCTCATGCCCCTGACCGTACGCCCGATGGTCAACTCCTTGTTGGCATGCCTATTAGTATAGCTGCTCATTTAGCTCCTTCTCCACCTGATAGCTCTGCTTTGCCTGTTGCATCCTTAGCCCCGTCTCCCAATCCAGCAGCTTCAGAGGTTCATACGACACAGATTGGCTTTCCTTTGGTTAATCTTGGGCCCCACATGTCATTACCACCGACTGCTCCTACCTCATCTCTCTTGCAGACTGTTCCATTCATGACTTTCTCTCTGCCACCTATCCACACGAGCTTTCCTTCTCAAGCTCCACCCACATTTTCATTCCCACACACGTATCCGGTAACCTCAACGTCCTATATAGGACATCCCTATTCGGTCACCTCAACACATTCATCCTCCATACCTTATCAACATTTAACGCCACCATTGTCTAGTGGAGGCCCTTGGCCCACTTTGCCTCCATTTGCCGCAACCGCACCATCAGCTCATCCAACCACGGATTTAATTAAACAAATGATGGACAAAATGCAAAATCTGGAGGCTTCTGTTTCAGGAAGCCGTAGCGCCCTAACATACGAGCAAGTTTGTCGGGAGCCCATCCACCCTTCTGTCCCCCTTCATTCATATCCTCCTCAATGGGAATTACCAAAATTTACTCATTTTTATAGTAAGGAGGATCCTTAACAACACTTGCGCTCATTTAGACATTCTTGCTGTCTAATTTCTCACAACGATGCCTTACTACTCCGCACCTTTCCCATGTCCTTATCAAGACCCGCCTTGAGTGGTACAGGTTTTTAACCCAAAGACTCAATTTTCTCTTTAACCAACTAGCCCAATCTTTCTTGGATCATTTCTCCATTAACATTGCCAAGAAAGTATCTATCACCGACCTCTATGCCATCCGACAATTTGAAGACGAATCTATCGCAGATTTCGTTAGATGATGGCGGGGCCTTATCAACCAACTTACGTATGCCTTGCCTCAAGCCGAACTTATCAAAATTTTTACGCGGGCCTGCGCTAAACACATCTCTCCTACCCTCCAAATTCAAACTTTCCGCACATTTGACGAAGCCTTTACTATGGCTCGAAAACTAGAGATTTGAGCCTTAGAGGAAGAGAAATTGCGGTTGCACAACAAAAACCCCAATTTTCAAACCCAAGATTCCACCAACAAACCTAACACCACCAATCCTCACCCATCGACTGCTTCAAATCAAAAGGAGCTGTGCACGCGGTGATGGTCAAATCCCAACCACCATCTAATACCCCACCAAAAACCACCTATAAGTATAAAGCTGAGCCCATCAATTACACCCCCTTGGGAGAAACTTATGGTGTGATATTGGACAAATTGCTTAAAGCAGGAGTCATTACCTTACCTCCTGTTAAACCTCACTCCGGGTTTGATTCCGCTCACGCCATACCTTCTTGGTACAAATAAAATGACTTCTCAGAATTCCACCGCGTGAAGGGACACATTCATGAAAACTGCAAGATGTTGAAAAACATAGTGCAGGAAATGGTTGATGTAGGGGATATAGCCCTCGATAATCCTAACACTCCTGCTAACTGAAATTTGAAAATTTTCAACAAACCATTCTGAATCACTCTCCTAACAGTAATATAAACCAAGATATCTTAGCCGAGGAGAGTGTTCACGAGATCCATGCAGTCTTCGACTCCCAGCCAAAAGCCTCTATCGAAAAAATTCTGAATCAAGCTTCTTCACTAACGCAGGAACCCGAACCCCCTTCATCACCATTAAGACAAGAAGAAATCCTTTCCGTTCCTTTACCCATCAAAGAATTAACCACCAAGAGTTCCCTTCTCACAAATGAGCCTTCTTATACCACATCCTTGCAAGACTATGAGCGGATGTTATCTAATTTATCTATTTCCCAAACGTCTCCTTCTACCATTCTCGTCACAAAGAGGAAGGCTCGCCACTTCTTTTTCATCCTTAGATGAGAAACCTCTTGAATCGACATCACCACATTATTTAAACATGACGGATCCTCTCAAACATGCCCTCCTACCTATTAGTTCTTCATCACCTAAATCTTTTCAAAGGACCGGTTGACCTCTTAACACCCATTGATACAGTGCCTCATCTACCCCCTCGTATCACACCCACAAAGTGGACCGGAATCACAACCCACCTTTCTTCCATACAAAAGTTCCTATTCACATGTGAGGACTGTCACTCCCCAGAAGATAGAAAGGTCCTATGGGAACGTTTGTGTACGCCATATTCTACTCAAATGCAGATGACCAACCCAGATGCCTCTACCATATACCCAAAGTGTTTACAGAAGCTTAAAATGCCTATGTCCTCATCTTCACCCCCCTCATCTCTACCAAATACCTCATCCACCTCTATTAACCTAACCCAATCTTCCCCTACACTTGGGACCTCACCAATACCCAGTCTAACACACCCACCTAAGCGGCTTGATTTATCTAAAAATAAAGCCGTTCATCCACTTAGGAGACAGACTCAATCTCCTAAACCTATGTCTCTATTATAACTAAAACCATCTTCGTTACACCTACCTTCCATATTGGGACCTCATCCCTCCACCTTGCATCAATATATCATACCTCCTGCGTTTTCTTTAAAACGACCTATGCCTTCTACACCCATACAGAGATCCAAGGGTACATCAACACCGTCACCCCGCGTATCCTATCCACCTACTAACCCTAAACAAATTCCATCATCAAAATATTTGTTTGTTGTCACTCCTATTTCTCCGTGGTTGTTTTCTGATACCACATCATCTGTGGCCTCATCATCTAACCAGCTAAACATAGCTTCTACGCCAAAGAAGCCACGTTTAGTTAAAACCCATTATCAAAACTCCTTGGCTAAACCACCACCCATACAAACCAACCATACCACGTCATCACCAGAATCTACCCCGTCAATAACCTCATCTTCCTCTGATTTTGACCCACTGAAAGGGTCTTACGCCAAAATCCTTGCTATGTTGGTGGAGAATGCGACCATTTCCCTACCCCCACTTAGACCTTATGATCCATCTAAACCTCGACCTATAGGTTATGATGAGTCTAAAATATGTGCTTACCACCACACACCAGGACATGACGTAGAGGGATGCAAAGCGTTGAAAGCCATACTTCGTTAGTCACCTCTCTCAGATAGAAAAGTTAAGAAAGACAACTTATGAAGAGAGAGACCTTTAGTTTCAATTCCCTCTCCTATACCACCTGTCCCCACCTCACCAAGATCTATCATTATTACAGCCCCACCTCTCGAAGACCATGACCTATCCCTACCATCTTCCTCCTCTCGTATTCACGAGATCAATATGATTAGTGTTGCTACTCGAGGGCAGAAAAACAATGGGAAAGTGAAAGAAAGGACACCTGCGGCATCTCTTTCTCCGTCCACCATCCCGATTGCACCACCACCTAAAGTGATTATTCGCAGACCCACCTATCTTGTCTCTAATGGAATTTCCCACCGAACCATGATCAAACAGCTTCACCAATCATCTGTAAAAATGACACTGTATGATCTCATTCAGACTTCTGAATCTCATCGACAAGCTCTCATTGAAATCCTTCAAGGGATAGAGGTCTTACCTAATGAAACCTTTCCTGTTACTTCCATTCTAACACCCAATCATGTTACTTCGCTCACCAAACAACCTATCTCCCCAACCACTTCTGTCTCTGTACAGCAAGCCGCTACTGTCAGTTTCTCCGAAGATGAAATTATCGACTTTGGTGCTGAAGATCCTGACCCTGCTCTTTTCATCTCAGCTTATGTCCAGGACATTCGGGTGTGTCGTGTTATGATTGACAGGGGCACTAGCCTAAACATCATCTCTTCAAAAGCCTTCCAACAAATGAATATCCCTTCTAGCTGCATGTGTGCCAACCCCATCATGTTGCGGTCATTCAATGATGCTATTACTTCTACCTTAGGCACCGTGATCCTTAACATTCATGTAGGACCACGTACTTTACCTGAAATCTTCTATGTCCTTTAGGGAGAGTTTCAATACAATATGTTGTTAGGTCACCCTTGATCTCAGCTATGGGATGCGTTCCCTCCACCTTACATAGATGCATAAAATTTGAGTACAAGGGGAAGTCCTACACCGTAAAAGCTGATCCTCCCCCCTTCAAAACTTGCAATATGTTGTATCGCCCTAATGATGTGCTTGTACCAGTCAAGACACCCATTCATCCAACCCAACCATCTACCTCAACCGCACCCATGCCTTCAACCAATGAAACCGCCGTCACAAATACCACTTCCTTTCCCGCAGATAACATCCCAACCTCGACCCCTTAGTAGATGTTTTTCACCTATATAACGTTAGTTCTTTCCATACCCCACAGAGTACTTGATAGTTACATACCCATCCTACCTATGACTATCGTTTCGCCCTCACCTTCTTGACTCGCTGTGCTTGGAAAGGCTTTGGTTTTGGTCTTTATGAACAAGGCCGACATACACTCATTCCCATGACTACACGCAAACACAATGATCGTAGTGGTCTCGGTTTTCCTGAAACACTTACACCGGAGAAACCTCATGTCAGTTGCATCTTGGAAGATGACGATGTCACCCCTACCAAACCATCATCACCCATTTTGCCATCGTCACCCACAGAGTCGATAGACCCTGAATCTATCCCTCCTAACTTTTTTTTTCATAAATGCTATCTTCCTAGGTCCTCTCACTTATCAACGCGATAATGAGGACCCATCTTCTCTTCCCCTTCTGTATCCAGACATGATTGAAGAGGATTCGCCTTCGATTAATGTGGTTGAGTGCCAGGATGACGACTCCATCCTCACTTACCTTGGTGCAGATGACTCCTATATTCAACGCGCATTACCATCTGAAACTCAAACAATGTTGAATGAGTCTACTATAGAAATTAACATCCACACAGAGGAGGATCCTCACATTGTGAAGATCGGACAATCCCTTAACGCATCAGAACAAGTCACCTTTACTACCTTTCTCCGTATCCACAACCAAGCTTTCGCTTGGTCCTACGTTGACATGCCAGGAATTGATCCTGACATTGCTGTCCATAACATCACCCTAAACCCGCATTCCAAACCAGCTTAAAAAAAAGTCGAGAAAATGCATCCATGCATTGCCCTCTTGGTCAAAGAAGAGCTTCAATGACTTCTTTTTGTTTCCTTCATCTTGCCTATTGACTATCCTCAATGGATTTCTAACATCGTACACACTGCACTAAAGCGACGGGGCGGACTTCGGATATGCATGGATTTCCGAGACCTTAACCTCACTTTCCCCAAGGATGACTTCCCCCTCCCAAGTATTGATCAACTTGATCTCATCTCACTACGGCCATGAAATGCTTTCTCTCATGGATGGCTTTTTGGGATACAATCAAATTTTGGTAGCCTCGCCAATCAACATAAAACTACCTTCATAACTCCTTGGGGAACCTTCTATTATCGTGTCATGTCGTTTGGCCTTAAGAATGCTGGTGTGACCTATCAACGGGCTATGACTTAAATTTTTCATGACATTATGCACACTATCCTTGAGGATTATGTCGATGATCTTCTTGGCAAATATAAACATCGCAATGAACATCTCGATGTTTTAACCATTATTTTTGATCGCCTGTTACAATATTCGGTCCGGCTTCAACCAAAGAAATGTGTCTTTGGTGTTCTTTCGGGAAAAATTCTTGGCTTTATCGTCTCTTTGCATGGCATTGAGGTCGATCCATCTAAAGTCAAAGCTATCCTAGAAATGCCCCCACCCAAAACCTCAAACAATTGCGTAGTTTGCAAGGTAAACTTCAATCTATCCGACGTTTCATTTCCCAACTCTCGATCGATGTCACCTTTCCATCACCTTCTTAAAAGGACGTTTCTTTTAATGGAGCGAAGAGTGTCACCAAGCCTTTGAAGCTCTCAAAGCCTATCTCTTGCAGCCACCCGTGCTTATCCCACCACAGACGATCGCCCTTTCTACCTTTACCTTTCCGCCAACTTCCCTATTTCACAAACCTCAAAATTTTTCACAGGGATCACCACCAAGTCTTTGCCATATTTATCTACCGTTAAGCCATTCTCCCATTTGGTTGATCACTTGAAGTATGTCAAATACTCCATTATTTCGGACACCTTCCATTTCCCGTATCGAATCAACTTCAAATATTTTCCATAGAAACTTCAATGATTTATCCTAAAGTGTTCAAGACAACTAAATTTGTGGCACTTGACTCGGTTGTTCGTTAGCCTCTTCTACATCAACCTCACTTATATGAAAAAATTTACTAGTACCCAACATACACCTTAACCTAGACCTCTACTTACACCCATACCTTCACTTACACCCAAACCTATCACTACATTGGGAGTTATACCAACACCGAGTCTAATCCATCCTCCTGTGAATATTGATTTAGCCACCTCTTCCCAAACTATCACCAGACCTATCCCCCCACCTAAGAGGAAGACCCAACCTCTTAGGCCTCGTACCCTAGTTTCTCCCACTCCTCCTCTTTAACCTTCACCACTTCCATCCATCTTAGGTCCTCATCCATCAACCTTGGTCAAACATCCACCTACCTAAGGTAATGGTAAAACAAAACAACCTACATCCTTACCACAAGCTCCCATTCCACCTATGCCTTCTACATTTACCACACTTGCTCCACTACCCGGTCCTTTACCCACTATTTGACCTATACTTTATGTATTTCCTCCTACCACTATCTTTACCACACCTCCACTCTCACCATGGCTGACCCGTCCACTTCCATCTTCTCGTATTCCCTTCTACTTCATGCACTACCCCAACACCTTTACCCAAGAAGGTACAACCCAAGCCTAAAACCACACTACCTACCAAAAAGGTAGTCAAACCTACTTAACCTCCAACTCCCCCTCCAGTAGTACCTCTTCCACAGTAATTCATCTAAACCTCCATCCAAACCCACTCTCACTTCTCATTACGATCCCTTGGCAAGATCTTACGCTAACATCCTCGCTCGGTTGTTAGAAACCTCTGCCATTACATTTCCACCTCTCGGGCCTTACGAAACACTCAAAAACCTAAACTAGAAGGGTTTGAAGATACCATGATTTGCACTTATCATCTTTTCCCGGGCATAATGTTGAAAATTGTAAGTCCCTTAAAAATATTCTTCTTGAAATATGTTCTTCCGAAGTTCTCTTTCATGAAGATGACCTTTTCAATAAAGATTCCATTCCACATTCACCTTTCACCATGTATCCTCACCCCATATCTATTGAATGGCACTCACTTCCACCTCCACATCCCTCTTTTCCTCCTCCAACCTTTGAGATCAATATGTTCCAAATTAGAGAGCTAGCCCAATGCCCTCCAAAATGCCAATGTGCCATAATCATTTCATAGGGCTCTTATCCCACACTAGGTTTTTTCCTCCTTCGTTATACCTTTCACGACACATCCCCTCTTTTCCTCATATTAATAAGGTTCAAGTTGTCTCTCAAGTATATAAATACAAAGTAAAAGAGAATACTCGACAACCCATCAAGTACACCACTACCCACCAATCCATCTACACCTACTCCCAGGGTAATCATTTGTGGGTCTGGCCTATCCAATTTCTGATGGTGTCACACATCATACTATGATAAAAAAAACTTCATCAATATCCTCTAAAAATGTCTTTATATGACCTTATTCATCGTTAGACCCTCCTTGAGATCCTGTAAACTATTGAGGTTCTACCAAATGACCCTACACTTGTTGCCACCATATTCACACCTCATCATGTGGCCACTCTCACTGCTTCACCTAAAACCTCTATTTCCGCTACCACTAAAAAAATTGCCATCATTTTCTATAACTTGGATATTTATCCTCACCATTCATACGATCTTGATCCCTCCTCTTCATCTTTTTCCACATTGAAGATACTCGTGTCTGAAACATTATGATCGATGGAGGTGTGAGTATTAATATTATTTATTCTTGTACATATGAAAAAATGTACATACCTTTCAATTGCATGCATAATAACCCATTTATGCTCTGTTCTTTCAATGTTGTTTTGATTTTTACTCTTAGCACTTTCATCCTCTACATTTTCATGGGTCCCACCACCATTACTGAACTCTTACACATTCTTAAAGGGCAATTCCAATATAACATGTTGTTTGGCTGACCCTGGATCCATGCCATGGGGTGTGTGCCTTTGACTCTTCACCACTGCATCAAGTTCAATATGAAGGACATCCCTACACTATTAAGGAAGATCCTTCAACTTTGAAAACCTATAACATGTTGTATCAACCCAATAATGTCCTTATCCTAGTTAAGGCATCTACTACTATTGCTTCCTCCTCCTATACTACCATTTTACCTCATCTTCTTCCGATACTTCACCTACCATGCATGCTACTACATCTTCCTCACCCATCTCATCTCTCCCCACTGCTTCTACAACTTCCAAAGTTAACCCATCTACCAATTCTTCTTCTCAAACTCCAAATAGCTCATCTATTCCCTCCACCCAAGTACCAACTTCCAACCCTTTGGAAGGTTTTTTTCAATGCCTTACTGCGGGGAGTATCACTGTACAACATCGACACGTTCTAAACTCCTCAAGAGTATGGAAACCTTCATCAACACCCACATTATGATCATCATATAGGAGAAGTGTTTCCATATGGTCCTCCCCACCTTTACACCAACTTGACATTCGGTGGACTTGATACTTCTTCTTATTCTCTTGAACCACCCACTTAAACACAACCTTTTTCATCTAAATTTTATTACCTCACCAACTCTGCTTTGCCCACACATGTCTTCGTTGTTGTGCTTGGAATGGATTTAGATTAGGTATTTATGAACAAGGTTTTCACATATTTATTCCTTGGACTACCCAAAACTTAAATATCACTGTGGTATTGGATTCGCTAAACCACCTAGTTCTAAGAAGGCTAGAGTCAACCTTGTAGAGGAAGAACCACCTTCTACACCTTTGTCACCTTCTTCACAAACCACACTACCTTCACATACACAGTCCATGGATCCAGAATCTATCCCTCCTAAAAAATTGTGAACACCTTTCTTTGGTACCTCGATCTATCATCGCAATGGGGAGACTCCCTCTTCCCTTCCTTTTTCCCGACATGATAAATAATGACATAGTTTCTATCAATTTCATTCATGTTAGGACGATGATTCCATTTTCACCTATCTAGGCGTAGAAGATTCTAACATTCACAAGTAATTACCTTATGAGACACAAACCATTCTGAATGAATCAACCATAGAGATCAACATTCACAATCAAGATGATCCTTGAATTCTAAAGATAGGCCATTCTTTAGATCCCATTGAAAATTAAGCCTTCACCTCCTTCCTTTGAGATCATAGTAAAATATTTTTCTTGGTATTACACCGATATGTCTGGTATTGACCATAATATCATGGTCTACAATATCATAACTATTCTTGATGCAAAACTCCGTGAAACAAAATCTGCAAAAATACATCCCCGCATTTTCCTTCTTGTGAAAGAGGAACTCCAGCTCTCCTCCTTTCTGCTTCTTTTATTCTACCCATTAAATATCCCCAAAGTGGACTTCTAACATTGTTCCCGTCACCAAAGCAATGGGGGACTCCATATCTACATGGATTTCTATGACCTTAACCTTTCTTTCCCCAAGGACAATTTTACCGTGCCTAGTATTGACCGATTTGTTGATCTTATAGTTGGCCATGAGATGTTATCACTCATGGATGGATTTTCTAGTTATAATCAAATATTAATTTCTCATGAAGATAAACAAAAATCCACCATCATCATTCCTTGGGGACTTTATGTTATCGTGTAATACCCATAGGTGTTAAAAATGCTGGTGCCACATATCAATGTGTTATGACATATATATTCCATGACATCATGCATTTCATAATGGAAGATTATGTCGACAATCTTCTCATAAATTCTAAGCATCATGCCAAACACCTCCCAGTTCTCAAAATCATCTTTGATCATCTCATCAAATACTATGTTCACCTTCAAGAAAAGAAATTCATATTTGTATTGCTCTCTAGAAAACTCCTTGGTTTATTTGTCTCTTTGTAGGGTATTGAAGTCGATCCTACCAAAATAAAAGCTATTCTTGAGATTCCTCCACCTACTAAACTTCCATAATGTCGTAGTTTGCAAGGAAAATTACAATCCATTTGAATTTTTATTTCCAAAATTTAAGACCAATGTCACCCTTTTCATCACCTTCTTAAAAGCGATGTCTCCTTCAATTGAAATTATGAGTACCACAATTCTTTGAACCATTGAAGCACTACCTTCTCCAACCACCTATTCTCATCCCATCTAAGGATGAAAATACATTTTACCTCCATATTTCTGCCACCACATTCCTTGGGTGCCATACTCACTCATTACGATGAGAAATATAGGGATCAAGTGGTTTATTACATAAGTTGTACATTTTTAGATTATTAAACTTGATATACTCACATTGAAAAGGTTTTCTTAGCCTTGATTTTTATCTCCACTAAATGTTTCCACTACCTATTCAACCCTAAAACATTCTTCGTCACCAACACCGACCCCTTACATTACATGTATGCTAAGCCTTATCAACACCAACATGCTTCACATTGGCTCATGATACTTATAGATCTAGACCTATAAATCATTCATAAAAAGGTTTTTAAGGGAAAAACCATTGCAAATCAGATTGTAGATGCACCTCTTTCTAGAAATCAATATTCTAACTTCTATTTTCCTGATGAACCTATCTACACTCTATCCCTTGAAGGCACCTTTTATCAAATGACCATCTTATTTAATGGTTCTTAATGTCAATGTGGGGGTAGTGTAAGGGTTATTCTTATTCCTCTTTATGGAGAGCCTATGCCTTTATCTTTCAAACTTGAATTCGATTATACCAATAATGTGGCCAAATATGAAGCACTCATTTTACATCTCCAAACTACCATTACCCTGGATGTTAAGACCACTAATATATTTGGTGATTATCAACTATTCATCAAACAATTCAATGGTTTAGACCAGGTTTCATAACAAAATACTTCAAAATTATAAGCATCACGTCAACATGCTTTTGATTACCTTTGATAATTACGACATTCAAACTATTCCACTATCTACTAACAAACTATGGATATCATGTCTTGCCTCACCTCACAAATACTTGCCTCACCTTCAGATTCTAAAATATTTGTAACATTTCAATGATTTCATTCACCCTCTTGTTTATTTCCCAGCAGTAAACTTTGTGGGACGAGTTGAAACCGACCCATGTTACATTTGGTATAAGCATTTCACTTACTACCTCTCCCTTTCAATATATCCTCCAGATCTCACTCATAATAGTAAGCAAGAATTTATCCAAAAGGTCTCTCGTTACATCGTCATAGGGGATTTACAAGTGTGGCTTTGATGGTATCCTCTTACGGTGCCTTACTATTTCTGAAATTCCTTACACTATTAAAGAAATCCATGATGGGATTTGTGGTGGTCATTTCAGTGGTCATGTTGTTGGAAAACCTATTCTTCTACTTGGCTATTACTGAAAAACCCTTAAAAAATATTGTTATAACTATGTCAAAAATTATGTGAATCTCCAATAACATGCTAACCTTCACCACACCCCAAGTCATGCCTTATAAGTCTCTAGGGAATTTTTGCCTTTCTCCCAATGGGGTTTAGATCTCATCAGAGAGATCAACCCTCATTCTTCTCAACATCACCAATGGATCATCAAAACAACCGAATACTACACTAAATGGGTGGAATTCATCCCTCTCATTTCTACTACATCTAAGAAAATATTTGAATTCATTAACAATCACATCATTTTTTGGTTTGGTGTTCCTCATTGCCTCATCACTAAAAATGGTAAACAATTAAAAAATAAGACTCTATGGAAACTCTATGATACCTTTGGCATTCAACTCATTTTTTCTTCACCTTATTATCCTAAAACAAATATTCAACTCAAATCAACTAACAAAACCATAAACAAAATTATCATGCAATTCAAAGTGATGATACTTTGGTAAGGATTAGCATACACACATTCCTTTCTCCTTATGGGCTTATCGCACCATCATTCACACCTCGATCATTGCCAAACCTTTCTCTTTGGTCTATGGTACAGAGGCCATCCTACCTCTCGATTCCAAAATCCCTCTCTTTGTATCTCACTTAAAGATATACTCAATGATGATAACCTTAACCAATCTTGTTTGGCACAACTTGAGTTATTAGACAAACATTGTTTAAATTCTCTCAACCACCTTCAAATCTACAAAAAAATATCAAACATGCCGATGAAAAATGTTTTCATGAACAAACTTTCAATGTTGGCCATCTTGTCCTCAAATAAAATCAACATGTAAATAAAGTTGAAAAAAGTAAACGAGGAAATTTTTCTCCTAATTGGCTTGGACCTTACATTGTCACCCATACCTATGGATGAAGTGCTTATCATTTATATTCTCTTGAAGGTAAATCTAAACTTAATCCCCTCAATTCCTTGCATCTTTGATTGTTCTAATGTTTAATAAAGTACTACTTTAATTTATGTCACTTACATGCTCATCCCTTGAGAAAACTCTCCTTCCACCTACCTATTTCAAGGACCAACGACTCAAATAGAATCATGTGATTTTTTTGTCATCGTTCAACCTTATCTTCAATATGAGTATCATGACTCTACTCATGATACCATGAAAGGAATGATAACCAAATCGTACCAAGCCAAGAACACAAATGCTAATCAAACACCATGATCAATAAGATGAAAGAAATTCACCAGAATAACTTTACATAAAACCTTTGCAAACAAATGAGCAGCAATATCATATATTATTATGGAACTCAATGCAATACATTGAGAATGGGCCTTGCTTAAATAGGAAAGGAATAACAATCTAAGAACCAATCAAGGTCGTAGATCAAGCCATAAATCAAGGAAATAACTAGTCATCAAAGAACTAGTCAAGACCATAGATTTAGGAGAGAACTAAACATCAAGGATCTAGTCAATACCATAGATCAAGGAAATAACTATACCTAACAACTAGATAATATCTCCTAATATCTAAATAAGATAAAGAAATATCCACACACATAAGTGGGTGAGGATAAATACATTAAAGGTAAATAAAGTACCTAGGTGAACATGAGCTAAGGTAAAATACCTACTCTAACAATCATGACTCTACTCATGGCATGATTCTCATGGATAATTTTCATCCTTTTCGTGGATGGAATCCCATGGTTGTTCATCACTTGAAAACCTCTCTTGCATAGCTAACCTCTCTCATGCTATGGTTTTTCCTTCATACAAGAGGCTTATACTCCTTTATAGTCTTGTCCATGACTTCAAGTTCAAAAATAAAAAGAAAAAAATATACATGGGATAGAAAAAACCTCTACTCCTTAACTTAAAAATCCTACAACAAGATGATTCCCTCAAAATACCATCTACCTCTCTTTCTTTTTTCTATAAATAGACTTCTCCCTCGAAGGAAATCTATAAAAAGTTATCTATATTGTACAAATTCTATTAAAAAAGATGTCTTTTTCGGAAAAAGTAAAATAAAAAATTATCTTGAATCTTTACACATCAACCAACTTCATGAAGATCTCAAGGAGATATTCT
This sequence comes from Taxus wallichiana var. yunnanensis, assembly GCA_018340775.1. NCBI lineage: Eukaryota > Viridiplantae > Streptophyta > Pinopsida > Cupressales > Taxaceae > Taxus > Taxus wallichiana. The sequence goes on along the minus strand of CM031238.1, from coordinate 431,194,579 downwards.
ATTTATCCCACATTGAATTCCCACATTGATCATTCTATGAAATAAAAAGAAAAGAAAAATCAAGAAAAAAAAAAATTGGTCATGGACTTACCTATTCTAGTTTTGGGTATCTTGTAGAAGCGATACATTGTCCCATAATAAGGTTATGCTACACACAATCATCCACCTTTAATTCTTTCTATTTTATTCTTCCTATTCATGGGACACAATGTGTATTTTACACATTATGATCACATGACTTCTTTCACCTATAGACCTATCGCATTATGTAATGTATCTAGGGACTTACATTCAATAAGTCTAAGGGTATGACATTTATGGTCTTTTCCAACTTGGGGAATTTCACTTCTTTTCAGTTCACCTCTGCCTACCTTTTGTTTGATAAACATAACAAGATAATCAAAAATTTATTTTATAATGACACCTTCATTTATACCTATACCTAACTTACCTTTCCTATTACCTATTCAACATTTGACCTTGCCTATTTTCAAACATGCCTTACCCAACCAACCTATCAATCCAACTTACCTATTCATCTGACCTAACCCAATCTCATTCTTCCTTGGTTTATGGGAGAACTACATTGACCTGATCTCCCTTTTGTAAGGGATATATAGGTAGTACTCTTAGGGAATAGGGCCCTCTAAGGTTATCTCGAAACTTTTTTCCCCAAAATTTTCCTCCCCATAACCACAAACCTAATCAATTACACCTAATTTGCCTAAAATTTTGATACAAGAGGCCATTTTCTTACAACTAGATTATTACCCTAGCCCTACAAGATCACTAATAGCCTTATAACCTAACCCCCAAAATTTGTGTATTTTGAGGCATATTTTACCTATACCTCGGCCTTTCCTATGGCCTTACCTTTATACCCACACCAACTATTTGACACTTGAATTTTATTACTCACTTTGTACCTTGCAATAATGTTACTCGTGTTTTTTATCCTACAAACATTTACTTGCCTTATGTATTGATGTTTATCTTGACCAGAAAAACCTAATTAGTTCTTTGGAACACACCTAATTCCCATTCCCGGTACTTAGATTTGTTGTGCTTTCGGACCATATCGTACACCTTGGATACATTGATCACATCAACCTTTTTTGGATAAACTATCAACCTTTGATGATGTAGATTTTTTGAGATCTTCAGCTTAGTGCCTTGTCACATTTTATACATGTGTGTGTGTGTGTGTGTTTCACTTCCCTTGCCTATTACCTACACCCAAAATATCCCTTTCCTACTCCTGGACCCTACCTTATTTTTCTTCTTCACCTACCATTTTATCAAACTCGTCATTTATTCATCATGCTCCTTCATCAAATCCAAATTTGGGGGATCACATCAACCCATACCTAAGGAAACAACTCCTATTTTTGTCAACATTGCTTATCAATATAAGCTAGGTGACAAAAAGGGGCAAATGTAGACACCAAAAATTGGGTCGCAACCCTCTAAATCACCTTCAACTAATTAATTTAATATTATTCCCCCACCATGCCAACTTGCACACATTGTAATTAATTTAATTATCACAATTAAAATTAATTACCTAACTCACCTAGCCACCTCACTTATCCACCTCACCTTTCCACCTAATCCTAGACTTATTCCTAGCCTATTAATGAACCTAGACCAAATCCCCAATTATCCTAATCAACTGGGAATCTTTCCAACCCTAACTATTCAAGACCTATTAATCCACTAACTAATTCCACACTTTAATGTATGTCATTCAACACTCAAGTCTCAGACTAGGCCAAAGACCATGCCAAATTTGGGAGAGAAACCTTGTTTTTGGCAAGTTAGACTGGTTCTCCTTAACCGACATCATTTATCCCTCAGCCAACACTGATTCCCTAACCACTATCAATTACCCTTAAATAAGAGTTGCTAACTCTTTGCATGGATTCTATAATTCATTCATTCACTTAAGCTTTAGAATTCTAAATCTTGATCACTCAAGCTACCTAAGACAAACCAGAGCCCATCAAGTCTTCACCAACATCCAGTCATCTCATCTATAGCTTCAGATCATCATAGCAAAGCACCTAGGCTCTAATTCCATGGGACTAGACGCATTCTTGTATCTCACACGGACACTCGTAAATCATGAACCACCTTCATATCTATAGGTTACCAGATAAGTAATTCATTATTATTTGTTAAGCTTTCATTTTGATCTTAAGCCTTTCATTTATATATCACATCTGATCCTTGTCTATCCTAAATAAAACCTTTCATATGTTTACCACCTATTCCATCACCATGAACCATTTCACCCATCCTAACACCTCTACTACCCTTGGTGAGCCTTAAAAACATCATATCATCCTTCCCAAACCACCTCAACTCTCTGTGTGATCACATAGAGACCCAAAACACCCATTTCTAATATTTACACTATATTTCCCCTACCGACACCAGTTACCCAACCGATGTCATTCATTTACCCGCACTGGTATCGGTCACCTAACCGATATCGGTGTATGTGATTGCTAATATTTCCAAAACTAGCAAGCTCATATCTCTTTCCAAATAGCCCGAATGTAACTAAACTTCACCCAGACCTTTCTTAACACCTCAGTGACATTTCCAAAGTAAAACCACACCTTGCCTAATCCTAGATTATTTTTTATTTTAGTAATTTTTTAATATAACATATTGATAACATTTTGAGACATCTAAATCAAAGTGTTAGCAATAACACCTCTATTTCCTCTATTTATTTTCATTAATTTGGTAAAAAAATCAGATTAACAGTCATCTAGGAAGTATCACACTTCCCAGAACTAGCATTTGCTAGACAGTTCACTACCATATATTGTTTAACTCTCTCTTGTGGTCTTGTTGTGCTTTACAGGTTGTTCATCCTAGCTAAAAGGAATCTCTCAAATTTGGTATGATGATAAAATTCAACAACACACGTAACCTTCTCCCCGACTAATGATAGGTATTCCTCCTACACGTATTACCTTTATCTATTTTATATCATTACTTTGAGGTAAAAAAATTTCTTACCTACCCTCATTTGATCTAACTCAAAACGCAAGCATACTAGCTCTACGAACTCTGCTGCTCCACCATCTTTGTCTCCTCTAGAGCCACCTCAACATTAATTTCCATCTCCTCTACCTCCTCCTATCCTCCCTCCTTAGTAACTCAAGATTCCCACCCTTTAGTATGCTAGTTGGTGTATCCTAATCTCACTCCACATTGTCATTCTCATCCCATGGCACAACATTCTCCTCTACTAGGTTTTCTATAATATAACTCGGTATATCTCTACCAAGATCCTCCATTGTGTACAAGCATACTACCTCTACGGACTCTGCTTGCTTCACCATCTTTGTCTCCTCTAGAGCCACCTCAACATTAATTTCCTTCTCCTCTACCTCCTCCTATCCTCCCTCCTCGAGAACGCAAGATTCCCACCCTTTAGTATGCTAGTTGGTGTATCCTAATCTCACTCCACATCATCATTCTCATCCCATGGCATAACCTTCTCCTCTACTAGGTTTTATATAATATAACTTGGTATATCTCTACCAAGATCCTCCATTGTGTATAAAATAGGATTCGAATGCACCTTCTAGACTAATCCAAAATGTTGTCATACTAAATCAAAATGAATGACCTCAATCATCTCTCGGATGTCTCCCCGTATCCACCTTGTCCTCATCCACAAAAACTTTGTATCTTCCCCTAGCCATATATGTAAATCTTGATACAACTGCCACCTGATCTGATCAACATCCAACTCTACAATCTGATCCACATACCAATCCACCCTCCTCTCACTCCTATCTCCAAATACCTAATCATCCCTCCATCTCAGGAATACTGCTACCAACTCTATATGGTCTCCTATGACCCACCAAATCCATGATTTCCAAATAACTATTATATGCTCATACGCCCAATAGTGTAACAAGAAATAAACATCTAATCCTGACCTCCGCCCTACCTTATACATGGAAATATCATGGTAAACCTAAGATAAAAAGGTATTCCCAAATGAGAATATTTTCTCGATTATCAACAATGTCTTCTAGTACACTAGCAGCTGCCTATGGAAACTAAGCTCCACCAGATTCCAATAAAGAATAGCAAGACATAGCCATCATCACCATGCTAACCAAATGGTTGCATGGTACCCTAGACTCATATTCTTGACTCATTTAAAAAATACCTGAAGAATATATGATATGGGGTGTATTGGCTCCAAATAGCTGGATCAAGACAACCAATATACTATCACTGGTAATGGGGATTATCTATTCCCCCGAATATGAAGCATGAGAATACGGTATACATCCTCCAAGGTGATGTCCATCTCCTATGAATGTCCATATCTATCAGTCCCATCTCTCCACTAATTATATCATTAATCCCACATCCCGTGGGATCCTCTAGTAGTGCATGAATCCACCCAACCCCACTACAGTTAAGTGATCCCACTTGGTATCTATCACATCTCCTCTAATCTTCTCATAGATATCTAACACTTGATCTCTCAAGTACATGGTCTCTCTATCTTGTAATCATAAATAAAACATACATAGACCACATCCCTAATCCAAAATCTATTCAAAATGCATAGAAATTCATTCAAAATTCAATCTAATTATAATTTATCCAATCTAACCCCCCAGCGATGCTTTGACGTAGCTCGGGATGATGTATTTTGGGGTAAATCAACATGCCTAGGGGCCAAGTTGACATCAACCTATCTAGGTTGCCACCCACCACCCCCGCATCATCCACTTTTTGCAAACAAAAGCCAAAATAATAAATAAAACATTAAATTTAATTAAAAACTAGCATGGGTTTTGTTACTCACCATCCTTCACACCCTCTCACATTTCCTTATAGCTCCGATGACCTCAATTTCTTAGTTTTCTTTTAATCTCTCTACTTTTTCTCATCAATTTTACATGTGAAAATGAGCATCGTGGGCCTACACTTAGGCTTATATAGCCACTAACATTGGGTTGCCATCGATCCCCTTGGGTCACCTTTGATTGGTCATAGTCGCTAAGAACTCCCATCGACAGAACTATATTGAGATTTTCCCCCTCTTCATGACATCCTTTCCTAGGGAATCATCTATTTTTGACCTTTAAGTCCACATTTGTGGCCATATTCATTTTTCCCTTAGGAAATTTTAATCCAATAGTCAAAATATTCCTCCTTCCATCGTATGTATTTTCTAAGTCTAATTTTGTGGCCTTATTTATTTTCCCTTGGGGAATTTTAATCATTTCATGCTCCCTAAGTCCAAATTTTGTGGCCATAATTACTCCTCTTTTACACATTTTAATTTATAATGCTATTTAATCCACACACAAAGTCCCCCTTATGGCCATATTCATTTTCCCCTTTGGGAATTACATTCATTATATCAAGTCCACTCTTGTGGCCATATTCGTGCCCTTCTTTGGGGCACCATATTTTCATTCAAATTCCACCTTTGTGGCCATACTTTTCCCCTCTTAGGGAATACTTTTCCTATTTTTCCTTTAATGGCCATTCTTTTCCCCTCCTTGGGATTTTTTATTTCCTTTTTTCCTTTACGATCATACTTTCCCCTTTGATGGCATATTATTTCACCACCCGCTTTCCATTTTTCCTTCTTGAATTTTTTTTTGTGTCGAATGGGCACCATACCTTTCATCCTCACCCCTTGTGGACACATACCTATTACCTTGATTCTGTGTGTATCAAGGATTTCACATACCTTTCATATTTAGTTGTACATACTTTGTTATTTTCCTATGATCCATTGGTCATCACGGTTTACATCCATACTATAGTGATATTCACCCACTCACTGGCTCATAGAATGTTGTAGTTTGTCTCTGTTGAGACTAAAATTGTTTGTTACCCATGTGATATTGGAATCACCACCATATTTTTTATTTTTATTGTGATCCTTTTTACTTGGGACATCTTTCCTTGGTAATAATTTTACCCATTTCTCTTCACCCACCCGCCCTTTTCATTTACCTTTTTCAAATGCGTCGTCGATTTCCCGTAGTGTCATCAATCCCCCATTTGGAGGGAACTCATTATTCATATTTCTTCAGTCATCATCCACCTCTAAATGTTTTTGTCTCATGGCTTGCTAGTCTAAACTACTCAACAAAAAGGGGCAAAATGCAGATACCTAAATTTGGTATTTATACCCTTAATCTCCCATGTACGCATATTTATTTAATTCATTCACCTTATTTAATTAAATTCCCATTTATCCCATCTATATTAATCTTTATTAAATTTAATTAATTAATTCCTATTAATTAAGTAATACCCATTACCTTTCCCTAATGGAACTTCTATTTAGGATGCTTTTATCCTAAATCCATCCCCTTGCTTTTCTAATCTTTTATCCTAGCTATTTTTATTTACTAACTACCCATATCACATCCTCTTCCTTCCTACATGCTTTAAAACATCCTTCTAATCCTTAAGAAATAAGAAATTCACGCAAAAATCATAAAAAATCAAGCCAATTGGGGAAAATTTCCCCATAGACGAAAATGACCCATCCTTAAATGTCAACGATCCTATAAAAATGAATCGTTACTTTTCATGATAAATTCGATGCATGTGAATTTTGGATCACTCTTGAGACTTGTGAACCCTCTCTTGTGTATGAGCATACCTACAACATTGTTAGACCTATTAGACTACCTTCATATGTGCTTGCATTGCTCACAATCATCCTTCATCACCTTAGTAACACTCGAGAGATTCTTCATCAACATTATTTTCCAACTTATTTTCTTTCGGTTTCCTTTTCCATCCATTTATCCTTAGCCTTATCACACTCTGTTACAATCACAATTAAATAACCCAAGTCACGATCGACTAGGGTCTTGTCTACAAAACATTACATTTCGATCACTATGTTCTTCTATTCTATTTACCTTCCTATTCTAGATATTCTTTTCGCAGGTTATTTCTAGCATTCACGGACTTATTCTACTTCCAATTGCACTCAAGATTTTTACAAGCATGCATATCCATCTTACATTCCAGATCCTCACTCCTAGGTCTCCATGAACCTACCTCTGCATAGTCTTGGTCATTGTTGACTCCCGACTGTGTGGTACCTTTCATTTATAGTTATTTTAATTAAATTAGATTTTAGATCAATTCTGGTTATTTCTCGATTCGGTACTACTTATGTTTCTACATGAAATTTCACTAGCAATCCTTTACTTCAATATTTCTTTAAAATCAAGTTAAAATACATGAAAGGAAGCTAAAACTTCTTGAAGCCATTTTTTGGTCACCCCTGTATCCTATCAAATTGTTTTTATTTCAGTTGTTCTTATTTATAGGTTATCAATTTGTAGTAGTGGGATCCATCATCTACTTTGCACCCGTATCCATCACATCACATCTAAGGTAACATAAACCCTCAATTAGTTTTGATTTTCTAGTTTATTTCATTACTATTTCATTCATTTGATTAGTGAGGACGTTTCTCATCCAACAGTCCCCTTGGATTTTACCCAAGGTGTAAGGGAGACATAAATGATAAAAATTGCACTCCCCATGCTAGCTCCCTCTTAACAACTTATAACTCACATGTTTGCACTGTGATACCTGTAGTAATTTCTACCCTTATCACAAAAGAAAGGTACCCCATACCCATTATACATTATTTCCCAAATACCATTATCCACTAACAGAGTTCTTGCAGTATTTCTACAGCTCCACCCTCTTTTTGTTCTCTCCTCATTTACTTTGTAGGTGCTTGTATTTATAGCCTTTCTAGGCTACCAACTCATCCTTTAGCACCCTCAAATATGATGCCAAGCGTCTAAATGTGGTCCTCCATGTGAGCATGCTCTCTCAAGCCTAAGCTTTCCAATTTTCACCATGATGTGCTTCTAGAAGCTTCTACCATAGGCATGCTCCTTCCTAGGCCAACTCGCCAGGCTGACACCTTATCCACTCAACATGCATAGTCGGGTCATGTTTTTCATGTGTTCTATCCTGAACTCCCAATTTGGCTAAGTCTCAAACCCTTGGTTCTATCTCGTACATGCCACGTGCACCACGGGCTTCCTTAAACCCTTTTCTTAAACCCTACCCTGTGTGCTTTTTCCTTACGTGCCTCTCTTCAACTAGGACCTGTGCGCATATGCACCTTTTATACTTAGCCAACATTCTAGGGGCCCAACATCACCCCACACTATGCCTGTTCTCTATCCATAGGAACACTTCTCTAGTGAAAGAAAGAATACAACAGATTACGATTACGCATTGGAACAAGAATGATGGGATGAAAAATTGGGGAAGAAGAAATAATGGGAGAGTGAAGGAATCACTGCAACAAGCTAGGAAAATCCTTTTGCAAGTTAGCCTCCAACTTGTTCCAAGCATCAACTTCTTCTTGCGCTATCTGACAGAGGTCACCGACAAGGGAACTCACCTCCCCAAAATTTAGTCCATCTCCTTGCACGCTCATGGTATCAGTGATTTTCTCCAACTCCTTACCTATATCCTCTAATGCATCCATTATTTGTGTAATACATGATATAGTTCCTTTAAGTTGTTTTTGATTGAACCCTTAAGGTTTCAATGGCTTCATATTTCCTCTCAACCTCGACAAGGATTTTATCCCTTTCCGCCCTATTTCCCTTGTTCTTCTCATAGAACTCCTTAAGTTTTTTTCATGAGTAGTGACCAAGGTGCCTCGCCACTTTGTCTCTATCTACGTAATTTTTGTACACGGCCTCAACAGATCCAGGAAGCAACCCTTACATCAAGTAAGAACCTTGTTGTATTCCGCAATGACCGCTATGATCTTTAACTTATCCTCTTTCTCTGGGTGCGCAGCAACTTCTTCTAAAAAATCCAAGGCTAGCGGTTGTCTTTCCATGGTGAGGATCCTTGTTAAATTCTCCAAGCATCCCAAGGCAGATCCATACTTATGTGTGGGTGATGTTAGGTATGTGTAATGCCTTGATTTTTGTAAGTTATCATGGTAATTAATTTTCATAATGTCAGAATCGCTGAAATGAAGATAAATATGTTAAGATGCATCTTTTGATCTTAGAGGAATGTGTTGCTGATCTGGACCCTTGTTTGCTGTAACTTGATACTTGGGACGGAAGTTACTATTGCTTGTGTGATTGCTAATGAGACTTGATATGGAAACTAGTTAATTAAATATTAGGGGATTAAACCCTAACCTACCCCTAAGTTTTATCTTATACCCTAACTACTATCCTATATGGATTTTAGATTTCATAAGGGAGAAAATAGATATAAATTCCATTAACCTATGAACTAGGTGAATGACCTAGATATGGACTATTAAAATCCTAAACTAATCCTAACCTAAGGAAGGGGACGCATAGACCCATGTGGATGGAAAGGATAAGAAGGGAAGGTAGGAAATTTAATGGGATAGTAAATGAAGTCCTTACAAGTTTCAGCGCCAAGTTTGGCGGGAACAAGAAAAAGTTGGAGGCATCCAACTAGCTAAGTGGCTAAAAAGGAATTACATGCAAAATTTGAAAAAGGAAACTCACCAACCTGAGTCAGCGGTGGCGTGAGGAATGAGGAAAATCACTGCATTCAATGCATTCAATGACCTTGGTCTTAGCGACCAGCTCGCCTTGGAAAGAGGATAGAGGAAAAATTTGTTTGTCATTGTGTGCAATCAGGTTTTTAGTTGCTCTGCATTTTTTCCATGGTTCTGTCAAACCTGCTATTATTTTTGGTTATTGTTGCTATTGTTGGAATAGCCACGGCTATTTTTGAGCTTGAGGAAGTTAGTGGACTATTGGGAAAGCCCTGCTGCATGGACACCGTGGAGAGAAATAGCTCCTGTGGACATGGTTTTCTTCAAACCACAAAAAGAATTTAAAGCATGTTAAGCCCTTCTCCTTAAACCATTTTCTTTTGTTTAAACGTCTCATTAAAACAACCCTTCTTTTATGATGGGTGTTTTAGTTAAATGATGTTGTTGATTTGAATGAAGTAATTTCTGGGTTGAGTCATTTTTTCCTTGCTGAACACGACTTGGGTAAAAAAAATTTAAAAATGGGTAAATGAAATAATTATGTTCTTGATGTGTGAGTTGTCTCGATAATGTTGGGTAACCATTTCTTTACTCAATATGAGTTGATTTGTTGAATGTATTAGCTATGCGTGTATTATTTTATGAGTTATGCTCTCTTGTAAAAGTGGAAGAATAAAAGGATTCGGTAGGACCTTCTCGGTTTGAGTTGTCATTAAAAATGAACATGACTTGGGCATACTTCTTACGTTTTAAAAATAATGATGAGTGTTTTCTTACGAAATAGTTAATGAAACGAGTTATCTCTTTTTCTATTATGAATCTTGAAAATAATGATAATAGGATTTCATTGTGTATTATGGGTTGAACATGTTGTACTAACAATAATGTGTGAATTGTTGTTTTGATTTGTGTGCGATAATGGTTAAGGAAAGCCATAAAAATGCTTGACAAGACTCATGTTTAACTGCTCCTCTTGTCATATTACAAAGGTGTGTGGGGTATGAAACCTCTTTAGGACAAGAAGGTCATAGTAGCATCTTACCTCGTTGTTCTAAATGGATATGGTGTTTTGACCGCTTGTTCTTGGTATTCATATATGACTGTTGGAAAGAAGTTTACTGATCCGAATGGGAACAAAAAGTCACCATAGAATAGACTGGGTAGAGCATATAATTCATACTTCGTGTCTTGTTGAACTCAAGGATATATATATGTATATATAATTTACAAATTGAAAACCTTTCATTGTTATCATTGAAACGAAATATGAAAAGATTTCTCCTTTGCTATTGGAAAGTTAATTCTCTCTCTATTACAATGAAAGCGTGATATGTTGTTGTACACTCTTGCATGTTATATATTGACGTGAATTTATGTAGAGTGAAATATTTAAAAGGAAATGATTGTGTTTAGAGGTTCTTTTCGTACTAATGTTTATTGACCATTCTGCAATGAACTCGGTCAACTTTTTAGAAAGGTAATAGTAGTTTTCAATTATCGAATATACTACTCGAATGAATTATACTATTGGAGTATGTCTTCTCTAAGTAAGAGGTATTTGGATAGATAGTAAGAAGAGGTGATATGATCTTGCTCCTTATATTTGATTATTGATTTTCGTTTATTTCTCTTTGGATCATTAGTATCATTGATTGATATCACGTTTGGATTAAAAACTTCTAGACAAATGCTATGAGGAAAAGAAAGAGAGTGTGAATGGATAATTTGAATGAATGATCATTTTTCTCCCATACGATTTGAAATCTATAATAGTTATGGAATGAATTTCATACTTTGCTTGGGTTAAGCATTTGTATTTAATTGATGTTTGCTTGTTCTCGTCGGTGTTTGATTGCTTGAAATCGATGAGTTGTATGAAGGAAGGGACATTATTGCTTCTTCTCGTCAACATTTTATTGTTGAATAAGTATGAGAATATAACATTATTCCTTGACTTGGAATTATTCAAATGTTAATGGATGAATTTAAAAGGAAATAAAATCCTTTCTTTACCCGAATGCAACTTTTACGTTGAAATGTGCAATTAGTTCATACTTTGGTTAAGATGAATTTTGAATCGACATTAAAAAGATTTAGATAAACCCAAATCCTAATTCAAAGGTATTCGGATTAGTTTGAAAAATAAGGGATATCAAATAACTTAGAGGCTACCGAACCTTGTATTCGGACTTCGTTAATAGCCTCGAATGTTTAAATTCGAAAATAAAGATATGGGAAATCATATCTATTGTTAATGCACCTTAACTAAGGTTAAGGAGGATAAATGAATAAATTCATTTAGAATTAGACCTCGTTTAAATGACGTCTAATAAGATGGAATTCTGAATTTTTTACAATTGTGGAAAACTTGGTTAAGTTTAATAGGTTAAACTCATTAAGTTATCGATAATGGACCGCTTAGTCCAAAGATTAAGAAAGGAACCAAGAAGTGAATAGGTAACCCTTCGGTATGAAGGAGGAAATGCGTATTAAGCTAGAAGACGGATTAAGTCTCTCTTAGCTACATACAACTGAAACAAGAACAAGGATAAAGGATCAACATGGCTACTGAAAGTTGATCTTAAATACTAAGATTATAACCAAATCACAATTGATTTGGATGTGTACCCTCGATGAGAGGATTCGTAGAGACATTATGAAGGTGGGGCCTTCATGATGACACAATGTTATAGCTGACATATTACAATGCCCTTCCGAATTAAATCATCAAGTTTACATAAGCTGGATAATAAGTTCTTGGCTGGGGATAGAAATGTGATCACGTATACGGAGTGACTCCGGAGGACTAAAGGTAACTAGACACACGGAGTCGTCTAGGAATGACACCGTATGTTTGTGTATCTTTAGTTACCATGAGTAACTTCCTATACTCGTTCATATTGCTAGTTGAGGTTAGAGTTTAACCTTAAATGGAAGGACTGGTAGAGACCAGAAAGACCATTCTAGATAATGTGATTTAAGTGAGATGAAGGACGTATTCCATTAGTTTGTATCACATCTAGGAATATGATCATGTAAAGTGTGTGAAAATATTTGGCCAAAGTATCGCAAGTGCTGGTTACACATTGTCCTAATCACCTAGTTTAAGATGTAGGATGTCGATGAATATCAATGAATGATATTCGATATAGGCTTCTTAAATGGATCAATTCGATAACTGAAATGGTAAAAGAACCCTGTATATTCATTATACTATGCATGAATTAACATGAAGGATTGGTAAGTCGCCGAGTCATGAAATGAGAGATCGCTGAAACTCTGAGACATAAAGTGGGAGGTTGGTAGTTCTTTGAGTCATTTACAGTAACATATGGTATCTGTTATATGATTGAATGACATTGAATGTGTGTTCCATATTGTAAATATGTGAACAGAGAACATTAGTTTTAAAAGGAAATTATGTGATCCAAACTGCATTAATTGGACAGAGAGCAATTATTAAAACTTGAATGTGTGTTTGAATTATATAATTCATAACAGGGAACGTTGTATATATATAAAAAAATCCCTTGTTCTAGTATCTTAAAATGGGGATGTTACATCTTGGTATCAGAGCTGAAGGTTACAGCTCTTGGACCTAATGAGTCCACAATTTAATAAGGTTTACATTTTCTTATTGAACACAAAATGGTCGAATTAGAATAAATGCCGAAACAACCCATTACTAGGTGGAGAAGCGTGTATCGCTCAAAAGCTGGATGAAATCCTTGCTGCCCTACTAGACATGAGAGATCGTTTGACTATTTTGGAACAACAGTCAATGGGCAATGAAGAGGAGGAAGAAGAAGCTGATATAAATGATCGGCCACCTTCTCGTGGACAACACCCATGGAGGTAATCTGGTGTTTATAATAGTAATGTGAATGCTCCTAATCATCATGGAACTAAAAGGGTAAGATTAGTAGCTGAAATTACAAATGACATAAAGAGAATAAGTCCTCCAAAGTTTGATGGAAAAACCCTTGGGGACAGAGCTGAGAATTGGCTCAGTGAAATGGAGAAGTACTTTGCAATAAGAAACTTCTTTTAGGAGACCAAACCGATATGGGGAGCATATCAGCTTTCTCATGAAGCATCATCATGGTGGGACAACCGTAAGGTTGAGTTGAATATTGTCGAATCAGACATAACTTGGGATCAATTTAAGGGTTAATTTAGGCAATGGTGGCTGCCTCAACTCTATTTTGATAGGAAAATGACTGAATTTCAGAACTGGTCGCAAGGAAGGCTGACGGTGATAGAATACTAGGAAGGGTTTACTAAACTCCTTAAGTATGTGCCACAGTACCAAGCTGATGAGAAGTTCAGAATACAAAAGTTCATAATGGGACTAAATCCCATCATTGGTGGCGAAGTGGATGTCCACGGTCCAACCACCATGGAAGGAGTTGTCGAAAAGGCAATAAGACAGAATGAAAATTGAGAGCAATTTCTGCTCATAGGGAAGAGATAAGGAAGAAGATTCCCAATTCTTCTTCATCTCTCGCACCCAAAAGGGGGCCTTGGAAAAGGTTTGGTGTGAAAAACAAAATTGTTGTAGATAACAACAAGAAATCTGTAATGAACAAACCTATAAATAGTGTGCGGAGCAGCTTCGCAAAAGTTAGTGGCAATGGACAAAAGTCCTATGGGAGCCAGAATGATAACTTCAAAGCTGGTAACAAATTTGAGCCTAGGAAAGGGCCAGTTGGAGGATGCTTCAACTGTGGAAAGGACCATTACGTGAGTCACTGTCCTCTGAAAAAGGATGATCGCGATCAGCAGCATAGGATACACACTGCGGTGGCTAACAGACAAGCTGAAAAGCAAGTTACGCCTATAGAAGTTCCGGGTAAGTTATTCGGTACACCTGTAGTCATAATTTTTGATACTGGAGCCACTGAATGCTTTATTTCTACTAAACTTGCAATGAAATTAAAAAGAAAGGCTGAACAAATGGATAAGACATGGACAGTGCATTATGGGAATAATGTTGTCCATACAGTCGAAATGTGCCTTTTTGGGGCAATTCTTGACTTGCCCAGTTTCTCCACCGAAGTTGACCTGTATGTCACTCCTTTAGGATCATATGATATCATTATTGAGTTAACTCGGTTGGCGTAACATAAGGCAAAGGTCAACTGTTTTGAAAAACAAATTTGTTGTTTTGACGACTGCAGAAGCAAAGCAAAGCAAAGCTCATTCAAGGTGTAAAGCGTGAAGTTGTAGTTAGGAAACTAATAGCTATGCAACTAAAAAGGGCTAAAAATAGAGGCTGCACCTTGTATGCAGTAAAAATGATAGAAAATGTTGAGGAGGATAATGATTTCATGGAAAGATATCCATTATTAAGGGATTTTAGTGATGTATTTCCGGAGGAATTACCAGGTCTTCCACCCAAACGAGAGTTTGACTTTGCAATAGAAATCAAGCCAGGAACTGAACCCATATCTAAGGCACCTTATAGAATGACCACCCTCGAGTTGGTAGAGCTAAAGGCTCAATTACAGGAACTTTTGACTAAGGGGCTGATAAGACCGAGCATCTCACCATGGGGAGCGCCGGTAATTTTTGTAAAGAAAAAGGATGGCACATTGAGACTGTGCATTGATTATAGAATGTTAAACAAGGAAACTATTAAGAATCGATACCCACTTCCTAGGATTGATGATCTGTTTGACCAGATGTGTGGAGCATCAGTCTATTCAAAAATAGATCTTTGATCTGGGTATCATCAGCTGAGAATAAAGGAAGAAGATATTCATAAAACAACTTTTAGAACAAGGTACGGGCATTATGAATTCATGGTGTTACCTTTTGGGTTGACAAATGCACCTGCCGCCTTCATGAATCTGATGAACAATATTTTTCAAGAATACCTAGACAAGTTTGTGCTTGTATTCTTAGACGACATTCTTATATACTCTAAAAATGTCGAAGAGCACCAAGAACATTTAAGGGTAGTGCTGGAAGTTTTAAGAAAGAGGAAGTTGTATGGTAAACTGTCTAAATGTTCCTTTTATGATGCAGAGGTGCATTATTTGGGACACGTTATAAGCAAGAACGGAATAGTTGTAGACCCTTCAAAGATCACAGCTATAACCGAGTGGCCTGCACCTAAGAACATGCATGAAGTAAGAAGCTTCATGGGCTTGGTAGGATATTATAGAAAGTTCGTTAAGGATTTTTCAAAAATTTCTGCCCCAATCACTTCACTACAAAAGAAGGATAAGAAATTTGTCTGGACTGACAAATGTGAATCTACCTTTAAAAATTTAAAGGAACAGTTAACTACAACACCTATTTTAACTCGCATTTGATCCAAATGGAAATTTTATGGTTGTAATGGATGCATCGGAGAAGGCCTTGGAGGTATTCTGTTACACAATGACCATGTTATAGCTTATGAAAGCAGAAAGCTTAAGTTACATGAACAAAATTATGCTCCACACGACCTAGAGCTCACTGCGATTGTACATGCACTTCAAATGTGGAGGCATTATACCTTTTAGGAAAAACTTTTGAGTTAAAAACTGACCATTTGGGGTTGAAGTATATTTTTACTCAGCCAAATTTGAATGGAAGACAACAAAGATAGTTAGAATTTCTGTCTCGAGATGATTTTGATATAAGCTACATCAAAGGCAAGGAAAATAGAGTGGCAGATGCTCTGAGTCGAAGGAAGCACATCTCTGCTCTTATAACGTTAAGAACTCGGTTTAAGGATGAGGTGAAAGATGCCTTGGAATCGATCCTTATTTCCGAGAAAGTTAAAACAAAGACTTCTTTGTAGATCCAAAGGATGTGAAGTATAAAGGATTTCACTTTGATAGCGAAGGAATTCTAAGATTCGAAAACAAGGTCTATATACCCTTGGCAAATGATTTAAGAAGGAAATTGTTAACTGAATTTCATAATTCACCTTTTTCTGGACACCCTGGCATTACGAAAATGCTTGCTGATCTTAAGAAGCAATACTTCTGGAAGGGAATGAAAAAGGATGTGGTGAAATTTGTAACACACTGCTTGGAATGTCAGCATGTTAAGGTGGAACATATGCATCCCGCTGGATTATTGTATCCCCACAGCATTCCACAGTACAAATGGCAAGTGATAATGATGGATTTTGTTCAAGGATTGCTTTTGTTAAAGAACAAGCATGATATCATCCTGGTTGTCATTGAAAAATTAACCAAAGTGGCACACTTCATTACTGGTAATTTGAAAGATGATGCACCAGTATTAGTAAGAAGATTTGTACATGAAATTTTCAGATTGCATGGAATACCCGAATTGATCATATCAGACAGAGATCCAAGGATGACATCAAGGTTTTGGCAAATGCTTAATGTGGCCTTGGGAACTAAATTAAACTTCAACTATGCATATCATCCGGAGACGGATGGACAGACCGACTCGAGAGAGTCAATCAAGTTTTAGAGGACATGTTAAGAATGTATTGCATGGACCAGTAGTATAAATGGGAGGAATACCTTCTGCTGGTTGAATTTTCCTACAATAATACATATCACGCCTCTTTAAAAATGGTGCCCTTTGAAGCATTGTATGGAAGAAAATGCAGAACCCCTGTTAACTGGGACAACGTAGAGGACAGAGAGGTAATTGGGCCAGAAATCCTCAAGGAAATGGAACAACAAATCAAAATGATTCGGGAACATCTAAAGGAGGCTACCAATAGGTAGAAGAGTTATGCAGACTTAAAGTGGGTTGATAGGAATTATAAACTTGGTGAGAAGGTCTTTCTTTAGGTTAAGCTGAAAAAGAGCTCAATAACTTTTGGCAAGGTTGCCAAGTTGTCGCCACGTTACGTGGGACCTTTTGAAATTGTTGAAATAATCAACCCTGTAGCTTATCGTCTAGCATTACCTCCTGCTTTATCACAAATGCATGATGTTTTTCATATTTATTTGCTTAAGAAATATGTAATAGATTTATCACATGTGCTGAATTAGAATTCCTTGCAGGTCGAAGACCCATGAATAATCATGATTAAGCCCATTCAAGTGCTGGGAACTCACCAGTTGTGCTTAATAAATCGCTAAGTGAATCAATGTAAGGTCCAAAGCGACCATTTTAGCAAAGAAAGTGCAACTTGGGAAAATCTCGAAGAAATGAGATCTCCTTTTCCATACTTGTTTGATCGAAATTGAAATTCAAAAAACTGATAATTCTACCAAATTTAGACAATTATTGGTCTATTTTACAATTATCTTAAAACACTGTTTTAAAGAGTGAATCTATTTTTGGTATGAACTTATGAATGGAAGGACAATAACTGAATTTTGTCCTAAAACTCCTTGAATTGGTTAATTTGATTATTGGGACGATGATTCTTTAAGAAGGGAGGAATGTAACGCCTTGATTTTTGTAAGTTATCATGGTAATTACTTTTCATAATGTTGTAACTGCTGAAATGAAGATAAATATGTTAAGACACATCTTTTGATCTTAGAGGAATGTGTTGCTGATCTGGACCCTTGTTTCTTGTGTAACTTAATACTTAGGATAGAAGTTACTATTGCTTGTGGATTGCTAATAAGACTTGATATGGAAAATAGTTACTTAAATATTAGGGGATTAAACCCTAACCTACCCCTAAGTTTTATCTTATACCCTAACTACTATCCTATATGGATTTTAGATTTCATAAGGGAGAAAATAGATATAAATTCCATTAACCTATGAACTAGGCGAATGACCTAGATATGGACTATTAAAATCCTAAACTAATCCTAACCTAAGGAAGGGGACACATAGACCCATGTGGATGGAAAGGATAAGAAGGGAAGGTAGGAAATTTAATGGGACAGTAAATGAAGTCCTTACAAGTTTCAGTGCCAAGTTTGGCGGAACAAGAAAAAGTTGGAGGCATCCAACTAGCTAAGTGGCTAAAAAGGAATTACATGCAAAATTTGAAAAAGGAAACTCGCCAACCTAAGTCGGCGGTGGCGTGAGGAATGAGGAAAAAGTAATGCATTCAATGCATTCAATGACCTTGGTCTTAGCGACCAGCTTGCCTTGGAAAGAGGATAGAGGAAAATTTGTTTGTCATTGTGTGCAATCGGGTTTTAGTTGCTCTGCATTTTTTCCATGGTTTTGTCAAACCTGTTGTTATTTTTGGTTATTGTTGTTGTTGTTGGAATAGCCACGGCTATTTTTGAGCTTGAGGAAGTTAGTGGACTATTTGGAAAGCCCTGCTGTGGACACCGTGGAGAGAAATAGCTCCTGTGGACGTGGTTTTCTTCGAACCACAAAAAGAATTTCAGGCATGTTAAGCCCTTCTCCTTAAACCGTTTGCTTTTGTTTAAACGTCTCATTAAAACAACCCTACTTTTACGATGGGTGTTTTAGTTAAATGATGTTGTTGATTTGAATGAAGTAATTTCTGGGTTGAGTCGTTTTTCCCTTGCTGAACACGACTTGGGTAAAAAAATTTTAAAAATGGGTAAATGAAATAATTATGTTCTTGATGTGTGAGTTGTTTGAAAATGTTGGGTAATTGTTTATTTTCTCAATATGAGTTGAGTTGTTGAATGTATTAGCTATGTGTGTATTATTTTATGATTTCTGTGTGCTCTTTGTAAAAGTGGAAGAATAAAAGTATTCGGTAGGACCTTCTGGTTTGAGCTATCATTACAAAACGAACACGACTTGGGCATACTTGTTGCATTTTAAAAAGAATGATGATATTTTTCTTACGAAATAGTTAATGAAACAAGTTATCTCTTTTCTTATGAATCCTGAAAATAATGATAATAGGATTTCATTGTGTATTATGGGTCGAACATGCTTGTATAAACAACAATGTGTGAATTGTTGTTTGTATTTGTGTGCGATAATGGTTAAGGAAAGCCGTTAAAATGCTTGAAAAGACTCATGTTTTGCGATAATGTTAAGGAAATCCGTTAAAATGCTTAAAAAGACTCATGTTTAACTGTTCCTCTTGTCATATTATAGTGTGTGGGGTATGAAACCTCCTTGGGACAAGTAAGGTCATCGTAGCATCTTACCTCATTGTTCTAAATGGATATGGTGTTCTCGCCCGCTTGTTCTTGTATTCATATATGACTATTTGGAAAGAAGTTCTAATCGAATGGGAACAGAAAAGTCGAGTCCATAGAATAGACTGGTAGAGCATATAATTATACTCGTGTCTTGTTGAACTCAAGGATATATATATGTATATATAATTTACGGATTGAAAACCTTTCATTGTTATCATTGAAACGAAATATGAAAAGATTTCTCCTTTGCTATTGAAAATGAATTCTCTCTCTATTACAATGAAAGCGTGATATGTTGTTGTACACTCTTGCATGTTATATATTGACGTGAATATCTGTAGAGTGAAATATTTAAAAGGAAATGATTGTGTTTAGAGGTTCTTTTGGTACTAATGTTTATTGACCAGTTGTAATGAACTCTGGTCAAATTTTTGGAAAGGTAATAGTAGTTTTCAATTACTGAATATACTACTCTGAATGAATTATACTATTGGAGTATGTCTACTCTAAATAAGAGGTATTTGGATAGACAAGAAGAAGAGGTGATATGATCTTGCTCCCTTATATTCGATTATTGATTTTTGTTTATTTCTCTTTGGACTGTTATCATTGATTGATATCACGTTTGGATTAAAAACTTCTAGTACAACTATGAGGAAAAGAAAGAGAGTGTGAATGGATAATTTGAATTAATGATCATTTTTCTCTCATACAGTTGGAAATCTATAATTGTTATGGAATGAATTTCGTACTACTTGGGTTAAGCATTTGTATTTAATTGCTTTATTTGCTTGTTCTCTTCAGTGTTTGATTGCTTGAAATTAGATGAGTTGTATGAAAGAAGGGACAATAATTCGGTTTAGATTTTTTAGATCTATCTTTTGAATTCACAACTATTATAAGAGAATGGAATTGATAGCATTTATGTTAGAACAAAGAGTTGCATAGTTGTGTTTTTAGTTCTTACAGATGTTTGTAATCTGGAACTGTTGAAGGAAATTACTTCTTGTAATAATTATTTGGGAAAGAGGGCAGTAATCCTTTGTCTGATTAGGAGGGTTATTAGATGATTGAGTTGATATGTTGTTCATCCTTTTTGGTATTTAATTCTTGAATGATGTTCATATTAATGTTTCATAAAAGCAGGGTTCTTTTATTGAGATAGTTAATTAAAAGCACCTCATTTTAATGACAAGTGCTTAATATGCTCAGTTTAATGAACTGACCCGTGCAAGTAATTTTGCAGATGAAACTTGAGTATAAATGAAGACATGGTTGTTTCCCACTACTTCTTTGATTAATCAAGATGGATAGTATTGATAGATATTACTCCTCCATGAGGAAATGAGAAAGGAAGAAGTTACATTCTTCTATCTTTATGAGTTGTAATGTTGTTTGATATAAACAAAGTCCAGCTTGTTTGATCGAAAATGTATGATTGTAAATCTGATGGATGAATACAAGTAAAAGTGTGATATTTTCAATAATCAGATACGTTTGATATTGTTGAATAAGTTTGAGAATATAACATTATTCCTTGACTTGGAATTATTCAAATGTTAATGGATGAATTTAAAAGGAAATTAACATCTATTCTTTACCCGAATGCAACTTTACATTGAAATGTGCAATTAGTTCATACTTGGGTTAAGATGAATTTTGAATTAACATTAAAAAGATTTATATAAACACAAAATCCTAATTGGAAGGTATTCGGGACTAGTTTGAAAACTAAGGGATATCAAATAACTTAGAGGCAGCCGAACCTTGTAATTGGAATCCGTTAATAGCCTCGAATGTTTAAATTCGAAAATAACGATATGGGAAATCGTATCTATTGTTAATGCACCTTAACTAAGTAAGGTTAAGGAGGATAAATGAATAAATTCATTTACAATTAGACCTCGTTTAAATGACGTCTAATAAGATGGAATTCTAAATTTGTTTATAGTTGTGGAAAAATTGGTTAAGTTTAATAGGTTAAACTCATTAAGTTATCGATAATGGACCGCTTAGTCCAAAGATTAAGAAAGGAACCAAGAAGTGAATAGGTAACCATTCGGTATGAAGGAGGAAATGCGTATTAAGATAGAAGATGGATTAATTCTCTCTTAGCTACATATAACTAAACAAGAACAAGGATAAAGGATCAACATGGCTGCTGAAAGTTGATCTTAAATACTAAGATTATAACCAAATCACAATTGAGCTAGATGTGTACCCTCAATGAGAGGATTCTATAGGACATTGACATATGCCAGCTACAATATGGTGTCTTCGTGAAGGTGGGGCCTTCATGACGACACAATGTTATAGCTGACATATTACAATGCCCTTCCAAATTAAATCATCAAGTTTACATAAGCTGGATAATAAGTTCTTGGTTGGGGATAGAAATGTGATCATGTATATGGAGTGACTCCGAAGGACTAAAGGAAACTAAACACACGGAGTCATCTAGGAATGACACCGTATGTCTGTGTATCTTTAGTTACCATGAGTAACTTCCTATACTCGTTCATATTGCTAGTTGAGGTTAGAGTTTGACCTTAAATGGAAGGACTAGTAGAGACCAGGAAAGACCATTCTAGATAATAGACAAGTGAGGTGAAGGACGTATTCCATTGGTGTGTATCACATCTAGAAATATGATCATGCAAAGCGTGTGAAAATATTTGGCCAAAGTATCGCAAGTGCTGGGTTGTGTTGTCCTAATCACCTAGTTTAAGATGTAGGATGTCAGATGAATATCAATAATAAATATTTAGATAGGCTTCTTAAATGGATCACTTTGATAACCGGAAATGGTAAAAGAACCCTATATATTCATTATACTATGCATGAATTAACATGAAGTGTCGGTAAGTCACCGAGTCATGAAATGAGAGATCGCTAAAACTCCAAGCCATAAAGTGGGAGGTCGGTAGTTCTTTGAGTCATTTACAGTAGCATATGGTATCTATTATATGATTGAATGGCACTGAATTTGTGTTCCATATTGCAAATATGTGAACAGAGGACATTAGTTTTAAAAGGAAATTGTGTGATCCAAACTACATTAATTGGACAGAGAGCAATTATTAAAACTTGAACGTGTGTTTGAATTATATAATTCATAACAGGGAACGTTGTATATATAAAAAAAAATTCCCTTGTTCTAGTATCTTAAAATGGGGATTTTACATCTTGGTATCAGAGCTGAAGGTTACAACTCTTGGACCTAATGAGTCAACAATTTAATAAGGTTTACATTTTCTTATTGAACAGAAAATGGTTAGAACAAGAAGAAATGTTGCAAACAACCTTACTCGGGTGGAGAAGCAACATCTTGCTCAAAAGTCGGATGAAATCCTTGCTTCCCTACTAGACACGAGATCGTTTGACTGCTTTGGATCAGCAATCAATGGGCAATGAAGAGGGGGAAGAAGAAGTTGATATAAATGATCAGCCACCTCTTGTGGACAACACCCATGGAGGGAATCCGGTGTTGATAATAGTAATGTGAATGCTCCTAATCATCCTGGAACTAAAAGGGCAAGATTAGTAGCTGAACTTACAAATGACATAAAGAGAATAAGTCCTCCAAAGTTTGATGGAACAACCCTTGGGGATGGAGCTGAGAATTGGCTCAGTGAAATGGAGAAGTACTTTTCAATAAGAAACTTCTCCGAGGAGACCAAAGTGATATGGGGACTATATCAGCTTTCTCATGAAGCATCATCATGGTGGGACAATCGTAAGGTTGAGTTGAATATTGTCAAATCAGACATAACTTGGGATCAATTTAAGGGTTACTTTAGGCAACGGTGGCTACCTCAACTCTATTTTGATAGGAAAATGACAGAATTTCAAAACTGGTCGCAAGGAAGGCTGACGGTGACAGAATACTTGGAAGGGTTTTCTAAACTCCTTAATTATGTGCCACAAGATCAAGATGATGAGAAGTTCAAAATACGAAAGTTCATAATGGGACTAAATCCCATCATTGGTGGCGAAGTGGATGTCCACGGTCCAACCACCATGGAAGGAGTTGTTGAAAAGGCAATAAGACAAGAAAAAAATTGAGAGTAATTTTTGCTCATAGGGAAGAGATAAGGAAGAAGATTCCCAATTCTTCTTCATCTCTCGCACCCAAAAGGGGGCCTTGGAAAAGGTTTGGTGTGAAAAAAAAATTGTTGTAGATAACAACAAGAAATCTGTAATGAACAAACTCAGAATAGTGTGCGGAGTACATCTTCACAAAAGTTAGTGGCAATGGACAAAAGTCCTATGGGAGCCAGAATGATAACTTCAAAGCTGGTAACAAATTTGAGCCTAGGAAAGGGCCAGTTGAGGATGCTTCAACTATGGAAAGGACCATTACGTGAGTCACTGTCCTCTAAAAAAGGATGATCGCGATCAACAAAGATAGGATACATGCTTTGCAAAGGTGGCTAATGCAAGTTTGAAAAGCAAGTTACGCCTATATAAGTTTCGGGTAAGTTATTCGGTACACCGTAGTCATACTTTTTTATACTTTGGAGTCACCGAATGCTTTATTTCTACTAAACTTGCAATGAAATTAAAAAGAAAGGATGAACGAATGGATAAGACATGGACAGTGCATTATGGGAATAATGTTGTCCATACAGTCAAATGTGCCTTTTTGGGGCAATTCTTGACTTGTCCAGCTTCTCCACCGAAGTTGACTCAGTATGTCACTCCTTTTGGATCATTTGATATCATTATTGGAGTTAACTGGTTGGTAGAACATAAGGCAAAGGTCAACTGTTTTTAAAAACAAATTTGTTGTTTTGACGACCTATAGAAAGCAATAGTCATTCAAGGTGTAAAGCGTGAAGTTGCAGTTAGGAAACTAACTATGCATGCAACTAAAAAGGGCTGAAAATAGAGGTCGCACTTTGTATGTAGTAAAAATGATAGAAAATGCTTGAGGAGGATAATGATTTCATGGAAAGATACCATTATTAAGGCATTTCAAGTGATGTATTTCTGGAGGAATTACCAGGTCTTCCACCCAAACGAGAGTTTGACTTTGCAATAAAAATCAAGCCAGGAACTGAACCCATATCTAAGGCACCTTATAGAATGACCACCCTCGAGTTGGTAGAGCTAAAGGCTCAATTACAGGAACTTTTGACTAAGGGGCTGATAAGACCGAGCATCTCACCATGGGGAGCACCGGTAATTTTTGTAAAGAAAAAGGATGGCACATTGAGATTGTGCATTGATTATAGAATGTTAAATAAGGCAACTATTAAGAATCGATACCCACTTCCTAGGATTGATGATCTGTTTGACCAGATGCGTGGAGCATCATTCTATTCAAAAATAGATCTTCGATCTGGGTATCATCAGCTGAGAATAAAGGAAGAATATATTCATAAAACAACTTTTAGAACAAGGTACGGGCATTATGAATTCACAGTGTTACCTTTTGGGTTGACAAATGCACCTGCCGCCTTCATGAATCTGATGAACAATATTTTTCAAGAATACCTAGACAAGTTTGTGCTTGTATTCTTAGATGACATTCTTATATACTCTAAAAATGTCGAAGAGCACCAAGAACATTTAAGGGTAGTGCTGGAAGTTTTAAGAAAGAGGAAGTTGTATGGTAAACTGTCTAAATGTTCCTTTTATGATGCAGAGGTGCATTATTTGGGACACGTTATAAGCAAGAACGGAATAGTCAGTAGAACCTTCAAATATCACATCTATAACCGAGTGGCCTGTGCCTAAGAACGTGCATGAAGTAAGAAGCTTCATGGGCTTGGCAGGATATTATAGAAAGTTTGTTAAGGATTTTTCAAAATTGCTGCCCCAATCACTTCACCGCAAAAAAGAAGGATAAGAAATTTGTCTCGGACATACAAATGTGAATTTTCTTTTAAAAATTTAAAGGAATAGTTAACTACAAAGACCTATATTAACTGTACTAGATCCAAATGGAAATTTTATGGTTGTAATATGATGCATCGGGAGAAGGCCTTGGAGGTATTCTGTTACAGAATGACCATGTTATAGCTTATGAAAGCAGAAAGCTTAAGTTACATGAACAGAATTATGCTCCACACAACCTAGAGCTCGCTGCCATTGTACATGCACTTCAAATGTGGAGGCATTACCTTTTAGGCAAACCTTTTGAGTTAAAAACTGACCATCTGGGGTTGAAGTATATTTTTACTCAGCCAAATTTGAATGCAAGACAACGAAGATGGTTAGAATTTCTATCTCAGTATGATTTTGATATAAGCTACATCAAAGGCAAGGAAAATAGAGTGGCAGATGCTCTGAGTCGAAGGAAGCACATCTCTGCTCTTATAACGTTAAGAACTCAGTTTAAGGATGAGGTGAAAGATGCCTTGGAATCAGATCCTTATTTCCAGCAAGTTAAAACAACACTTGCTACAGATCCAAAGGATGTGAAGTATAAAGGATTTCACTTTGATAGCGAAGGAATTCTGAGATTCGAAAACAGGGTCTATATACCCTTGGAAAATGATTTAAGAAGGAAATTGTTAACTGAATTCCATAATTCACCTTTTTCTGGACACCCTGGCATTACAAAAATGCTTGTTGATCTTAAGAAGCAATACTTCTGGAAGGGAATGAAAAAGGATGTGGTGGAATTTGTAACACACTGCTTGGAATGTCAGCGTGTTAAGGTGGAACATATGCATCCCGCTGGATTATTGTATCCCCACAGCATTCCACAGTACAAATGGCAAGTGATAACGATTGATTTTGTTCAAGGATTGCCTATGTTAAGGAACAAGCATGATATCATCCTCGGTTATCGTTGAAAATTAACCAAAGTGGCACACTTCATTACTGGTAATTTGAAAGATGATGCACCAGTATTAGCAAGAAGATTTGTACATGAAATTTTCAGATTGCATGGAATACCCGAATTGATCATATCGACAGAGATCCGAGGATGACATCAAGGTTTTGGAAAACGCTTAATGTAGCCTTGGGAACTAAATTAAACTTCAGCTCTGCATATCATCCGAGAGACGGATGGACAGACCGAGAGAGTCAATCAAGTTTTAGAGGACATGTTAAGAATGTATTGCATGGACCAGCAGTATAAATGGGAGGAATACCTTCCGCTGGTTGAATTTTCCTACAATAATACATATCACGCCTCTTTAAAAATGGCGCCCTTTGAAGCATTGTATGGAAGAAAATGCAGAACCCCTGTTAGCTAGGACAACGTAGAGGACAGAGAGGTAATTGGGCCAGAAATCCTCAAGGAAATGGAACAACAAATCAAAATGATTTGGGAACATCTAAAGGAGGCTGCCAATAGGTAGAAGAGTTATGCAGACTTAAAGTGGGTTGATAGGAATTATAAACTTGGTGAGAAGGTCTTTCTTTGGGTTAAGCCGAAAAAGAGCTCAATAACTTTTGGCAAGGATACCAAGTTGTCGCCACATTACGTGGGACCTTTTGAAATTGTTGAAATAATCAACCCTGTAGCTTATCATCTAGCATTACCTCCTGCTTTATCACAAATGCATGATGTTTTTCATATTTCTTTGCTTAAGAAATACGTAATAGATTTATCACATGTGCTGAATTGGAATTCCTTATAGGTCCAAGACCCAGGAATAATTGTGATTAAGCCCATTCGAGTGCTGGGAACTCGCCACTTGGTTGTGTTAAGAAATCACGAAGTGAATCAATGTAAGGTCCAAAGTGGGACCAGCTTTAGCGAAGAAAGTGTAACTTGGGAAAATCTCAAGAAATGAGATCTGCTTTTCCATAATTGTTTGATCGAAATTGAAATTCGAAAACTCGATAATTCTACCAAATTTAGACAATTATGGGTCTATTTTGAGCTTATCTTAAAACACTGTTTTAAAGAGTGAATCTGTTTTTGGTATGAACTTATGAATGGAAGGACAATAACTGAATTTTGTCCTAGAAACTCCTTGAATTGGTTAATTTGATCATCGGGATGATGATTCTTTAAGAAGGGAGGAATGTAACGCCTTGATTTTTGTAAGTTATCATGGTAATTACTTTTCATAATGTTGTAACTACTGAAATGAAGATAAATATGTTAAGACACATCTTTTGATCTTAGAGGAATGTGTTGCTGATCTGGACCCTTGTTTGCTATAACTTGATACTTGGGACAGAAGTTACTATTGCTTGTGTGATTGCTAATGAGACTTGATATGGAAACTAGTTAATTAAATATTAGGGGATTAAACCCTAACCAACCCCTAAGTTTTATCTTATACCCTAACTACTATCCTATATGGATTTTAGATTTCATAAGGGAGAAAATAGATATAAATTCCATTAACCTATGAACTAGGCGAATGACCTAGATATGGACTATTAAAATCCTAAACTAATCCTAACCTAAGGAAGGGGATGCATAGACCCATGTGGATGGAAAGGATAAGAAGGGAAGGTAGGAAATTTAATGGGACAGTAAATGAAGTCCTTACAAATTTCAGCGCCAAGTTTGGTGGGAACAAGAAAAAGTTGGAGGCATCCAACTAGCTAAGTGGCTAAAAAGGAATTACATGCAAAATTTGAAAAAGGAAACTCACCAACCTGAGTCGGCGGTGGTGTGAGGAATGAGGAAAAATCACTGCATTCAATGCATTCAATGACCTTGGTCTTAGCGACTAGCTCGCCTTGGAAAGAGGATAGAGGAAAAATTTGTTTGTCATTATGTGCAATCGGTTTTTAGTTGCTCTGCATTTTTTTCCATGGTTCTGTCGAACCTACTTTGTTATTTTTGGTTATTTTTGTTGTTGTTGGAATAGCCATGGCTATTTTTGAGCTTGAGGAAGTTAGTGGACTGTTGGGAAAGCCCTGCTGCGGACACCGTGGAGAGAAATAGCTCCTGTGGACGCGGTTTTCTTCTAACCACAAAAAGAATTTCAGGCATGTTAAGCCCTTCTCCTTAAACTGTTTTCTTTTGTTTAAACGTCTCATTAAAATAACCTTTCTTTTACGACGAGTGTTCTAGTTAAATGATGTTGTTGATTTGAATGAAGTAATTTCAAGGGTTGAGTCATTTTTCCCTTCTTCGAACACGACTTGGGTAAAAAAATTTAAAATGGGTAAATGAAATAATTTTGTTCTTGATGTGTGAGTTGTTTCACAATGTTGGGTTATCGCTTCTTTACTCAATACAAGTTGAGTTGTTTAATGTATTAGCTATGCATGTATTATTTTATGAGTTCTGTGCTCTCTTCTAAAAGTGGAAGAATAAAAGGATTCGGTAGGACCTTCTCGGTTTGAGTTGTCATTACAAAACGAACATGACTTGGGCATACTTGTTGCGTTTTGAAAAGAATGATGAGTGTTTTTTTACGAAATAGTTAATGAAATGAGTTATCTCTTTTCACTGTTATGAATCTTGAAAATAATGATAATAGGATTTAATTGTGTATTATGGGTAGAACATGTTGTAGTAACAACAATGTGCAAATTGTTGTTTCGATTTGTGTGTGATAATGGTTAAGGAAAGCCGTAAAAATGCTTGACAAGACTCATGTTTAACTGTTCCTCTTGTCATATTACAGTGTGTGGGGTATGAAACCTCCTTGGGACAGTAAGGTCATAGTAGCATCTTACCTTGTTGTTCTAAATGGATATGGTGTTCTGCCTGCTTGTTCTTGGTATTCATATATGACTGTTTGGAAAGAAGTTCTGATCTGAATGGGAACAAAAAGTCAGTCTATAGAATAGACTGGGTAGAGCATATAAATCATACTCTGTGTCTTGTTGAACTCAAGGATATATATATGTATATATAATTTACGGATTGAAAACCTTTCAATGTTTTCATTGAAACAAAATATGAAAAGATTTCTCCTTTCTTTGTTGGAAAGTGAATTCTCTCTATTACAATGAAAGCGTGTTATGTTGTTGGTGTACACTCTTACATGTTATATATTGACATGAATGTCTCAGAGTAGAGTGAAATATTTAAAAGGAAATGATTGTGTTTAGAGGTTCTTTTGGTACTAATGTTTATTGACTAGTTCTGAATGAACTCGGTCAACTTTTTAGAAAGGTAATAGTAGTTTTCAATTCTCAATATACTACTGTGAATGAATTATACTATTGGAGTATGTCTGCTCTTACTAAGAGGTATTTGGATAGACAGTAAAGAAGAGGTGATATGATCTTGCTCCCTTATATTCGATTATTGATTTTCGTTTATTTCTCTTTGACTCAAGTTATCATTGATTGATATCACATTTGGATTAAAAACTTCTAAAGATACAGCTATGAGGAAAAGAAAGAGAGTGTGAATGGATAATTTGAATGAATGATCATTTTCTCTCATACACTTGAAATCTATAATTATTATGGAACAATTTCGTCTTCTTGGGTTAAGCATTTGTATTTAATTGTTGTTTGCTTGTTCTCGTCAGTGTTTTATTGCTTGAAATCAGATGAGTTGTATGAAGGAAGGGACAATAATTCGGTTTAGATTTTAGTTAAGATCTATCTTTTGAATTCACAACTATTGTAAGAGAATGGAATTGATAGCATTTATGTTAGAACAACAGTTGCATAGTTGTGTTTTTAGTTCTTACAGATGTTTGTAATCTGGAACTGTTGAAGGAAATTTTC
The DNA here is from genome assembly GCA_018340775.1 of Taxus wallichiana var. yunnanensis. Lineage (NCBI taxonomy): Eukaryota > Viridiplantae > Streptophyta > Pinopsida > Cupressales > Taxaceae > Taxus > Taxus wallichiana. The sequence goes on along the minus strand of CM031238.1, from coordinate 431,164,378 downwards.
TCTTGTAATAATTATTGGGAAAGAGGGCAGTAATCCTTTGTCTGATTAGGAGGGTTATTGGATGATTGAGTTGATATGTTGTTCATCCTTTTTGGTATTTAATTCTTGAATGATGTTCATATTAACGTTTCATAAAAGTAGGGTTCTTTTATTGAGACAGTTAATTAAAAGCACCTCATTTTAATGACAAGTGCTTAATATGCTCAGTTCAATGAACTGACCCGTGCAAGTAATTTTGCAGATGAAACTTGAGTATAAATGAAGACATGGTTGTTTTCTAATACTTCTTTGATTAACTGAAGATGGATAGTATTGATAGCTATTACTCCTCCACGAGGAAATGAGAAAGGAAGAAGTTACATTCTTCTATCTTTATGAGTTGTAATGTTGTTTGATATAAACAAAGTCCAGTCGTTTGGACTGGAAAATGTACAGATTGTAAATATGATGGATGAATACAAGTAAAAGTGTGATATTTTCAATAACTGTACTAGTTTGATATTGTTGAATAATTTTGAGAATATAAAATTATTCCTTGACTTGGAATTATTCAAATGTTAATGGATGAATTTAAAAGGAAATAACATCTATTCTTTACCTGAATGCAACTTTTACGTTGAAATGTGCAATTAGTTCATACTTGGGTTAAGATGAATTTTGAATTGACATTAAAAAGATTTAGATAAACTTGAATTCCTAATTTTAAGGTATTTGGGATTAGTTTGAAAACTAAGGGATATCAAATAACTTAGAGGTAGCCGAACCTTGTATTCGGACTCAAGTTAATAGCTTCGAATGTTTAAATTCGAAAATAAAGATATGGGAAATTGTATCTATTGTTAATAGACCTTAACTAAGTAAGGTTAAGGAGGATAAATGAATAAATTCATTTACAATTAGACCTCGTTTAAATGACGTCGATAAGATGGAATTCTGAATTTGTTTATAGTTGTGGAAAACTTGGTTAAGTTTAATAGGTTAAACTCATTAAGTTATCGATAATGGACTGCTTAGTCCAAAGATTAAGAAAGGAACCAAGAAGTGAATAGGAAACCCTTCGGTATGAAGGAGGAAATGCGTATTAAGCTAGAAGATGGATTAAGTCTCTCTTAGCTACATACAACTAAAATAAGAACAAGGATAAAGGATCAGCATGGCTGCTGAAAGTTGATCTTAAATACTAAGATTATAACCAAATCACAATTGAGCTGGATGTGTACCCTCGATGAGAGGATTCCGTAGGACATTGACATATGCCAGCTACAATATGGTGTCTTCGTGAAGGCGGGGCCTTCATGACGACACAATGTTATAGCTGACATATTACAATGCCCTTCCGAATTAAATCATCAAGTTTACATAAGCTGGATAATAAGTTCTTGGCTGGGGATAGAAATGTGATCACATATACGGAGTGACTCCGGAGGACTAAAGGTAACTAGACACACGGAGTCGTCTAGGAATGACACCGTATGTCTGCGTATCTTTAGTTACCATGAGTAACTTCCTATACTCGTTCATATTGCTAGTTGAGGTTAGAGTTTGACCTTAAATGGAAGGACTGGTAGAGACCAGGAAAGACCATTCTAGATAACAGATGAAGTGAGGTGAAGGACGTATTCCATTGGTGTGTATCACATCTAGGAATATGATCATGTAAAGCATGTGAAAATATTTGGCCAAAGTATCGCAAGTGCTGGTTGCGTTGTCCTAATCACCTAGTTTAAGATGTAGGATGTCAGATGAATATCAGTAATAGATATTCAGATAGGCTTCTTAAATGGATCACTTCGATAACTAGAAATGGTAAAAGAACCCTGTATATTCATTATACTATGCATGAATTAACATGAAGGATCGGTAAGTCACCAAGTCATGAAATGAGAGATCGCTGAAACTCTGAGCCATAAAGTGGGAGGTCGGTAGTTCTTCGAGTCATTTACAGCAGCATATGGTATCTGTTATATGATTGAATGACACTGAATGTGTGTTCCATATTGCAAATATGTGAATAGAGAACATTAGTTTTAAAAGGAAATTGTGTGATCCAAACTGCATTAATTGGACAGAGAACAATTATTAAAACTTGAACGTGTGTTTGAATTATATAATTCATAACACCGAACGCGTTGTATATATAAATTTTTTTCCCTTGTTCTAGTATCTTAAAATGGGGATGTTACAAAGGTATGGATGCTTCAATACTATAGCCCATAGCTTAGCCTTTCCATCCTTCAATTCACGCTACCACCGGTGATGATCAACTTATCTTAGCTTAGCTCCTTTGTCATTGCAGCTAGCTCTTCCTCTTTCTTCTTTAGCTCCCCTTCCGGATCTCTGATCCTATCATTCCACCAAGATTCTAACTTCAATCTCAATGGAGACTTTTTCGAGTGTGTTGCATAGTTGTTTATCCGAGAGCTGCTAGGTATCCACCACTAGGTTGTCTTCTCTTGGTCTTGGCAATTTTATTATTGCCTCTTGGCTTACCTCAAACTCTAGCTCATCAAGGTGGGACTCTATTTCCCATGAGAGCATCTTCCTTATCCATAAATATGTAGCATCCCTATCAAAATATGGCATTACTACAATCTCCTCTTCTAGAATAGTACTTTCAAACTGTGCATGGAACACTTTCTTGGGGTCATCAATATAACCCATCTCTGCCCTCTCCCCCTCTCTGTGCCTTTCTCCTGTGCATGTACCATTAGGTATATTTATATTAAAAATTGGGCCTCTAGTGCTGTCGCATTCCTCTTCTACACTCTCCTCCTCCTTGTTCAACACCGGCTCATCGTTGTGTTCCAATTTTTCCTCCACCATGGTCTCAATGTTCTTGGTATCTTCTCCTTCTTCCACCTTGGTTGTCTATTCTTGCATAGAGCTTGATACTCTTTCTTCTACACGCTAGCTTCCTCATCTTTTCCCATGGTCCGGGTGCCTTCTCCTACCTCGGCTATCCTTACGCCGTATAAAAATGAACCCATGTTATTCTTCTCCACCTTCCTCCTCTAAATCAATTATTGATAGATGATTAGGGCCACAATTACTCTTCCCACAATTCACTACTACCGTGAAATCAAACTCTTGAAACAACAATACCCATCGACATATGCACCCTTGTAGAATGAGATTGTTTACCAAATACTTTAATGCCATGTGGTCGGTGTAAAATACAAAGCGTGTTTCCAGCAAATACTTGCCTGAATTTAAAAAGTGCGTAGATCATTGAAAATGCTTCGCGCTCGACCATGGTGTAATTCTGCTCTTTTGGTGTTAACTTCTTGCTTGTGAAACATAGAGGGTGATAAAAAATTCCTTCACCCGGATGCGTAAGCACTACTCCAATGGAGGTTCCTAAGGAATCTACATAGACATGGAAGGGATTTTCCTAAGAGGAAAAACGTAATATAGGTGTGGTGACAATCCTATCCTTTAATGTATCAAATGCCTTCTACGCTACGCCTCTCCCCAATGGAAGACTCTTTTATGTCTAAGAAATTCTTCTAGAGGTGTAGCTATCTTGGCATACTCGTTGATGAATTTTCTGTAATAACCCGTATGCCCAAGAAATTCACACACTGTGCTTTGGCTAGTAGGTTCCCCCAATCCCACAATAACTACAACCTTGGTAGGATCCACTAGCAAGCCCTCCTTACATATGATGTTCCCCAATAAATTCCCAAATGGTGTACCAAATACACACTTCTTAATGTTGAGGGATATCCTTAACTGCCTAGACCTCTCAAACATTAACCTCAAATTGTCACAATGGTCTTTTACTAGCCCATACACTATCCAATCATCCAAATAGACCTGAAGAAACTTATGGATGAAGTCTTGGAATGCTTGCACCACTATGTGCAAAAAAATAGCAGGCACATTCTTCAAACCAAAGGGCATGACTATGTATGCAAAAATTCCCCACTCAGTGGAGAAATTTGTCTTCTCCTAGTCTTCCTTTGCAATATGGACTTGGTGGTACCCCAAAAATCCATCCGTAAAGGAATAGATTTCACGCCCAACAAATCCTTCCAAAATATCTTTAGTGAAGGGGGTTCAAAAAGGATCAATAACAAAAATTGCGTTTAGCTCCCTATAATCCATATAGATCCTAATATGTCCATCCTTCTTGATGCTAATTACCATTGGACTTATCCATTCGATTCTTCCACTACTTTAATGATCCCATAAACTATCAATTTTTCTATCTCCTCCTTAACCTTTATACACAAATTTGGATTCATTAGGTAGGGTCTCTTCCTAATTGGGCACGCACCATCCTTTAACTTTATCCTCGTCTCCCCAAGGAATGGTGGATGCCTTTGAGCTAATGGTACCCACATGGGAATAAATCCTCAAATTCGTGCAATAGATCTATGACCTTAGAGAATTCCGACCAAGAATCTCCAATGATAGCCTCCTTAGGTTCCTCTTTTGAACCATTGTTAACCTTATTTGTCTTTAAGGGCTAATAGTAGGTGCACGTGTGAGTATCAACACTTTGTCCACTACCTTGTGTGTCCCTGCTGAATGGCTAACATCCAATATTTCTGCTTCCTCCCCATCGATCACATATACCAACTTCCCTTTCTCATTTTCCAAACACACATGCTCAAGTTGTAACTCTTTTGTTTCTTCTACTTCTTCTTAAAATCGCACCTCCAAACCTTGTTCACCTAGCAGTTCCAAAACCTATCTTCGCCATGGAGATATCCCCCATAGTAAGGCGCTTAACAACTTGCAATGCCTTATCAACTAATGGCTTGGTACTTTGATATTCAAACATTTGAATGAGGTCAGCTACTAGCTCTTACCAATTTCCTGTTTGGTGGCGTGTCTTAGAATGTATGTACCATGCATGCACGTAACCCTATAGTGTAGAATACAACTTGTGTACCTAAAGGGATGGTGGAAAATATTTTACACCTTCTCTCCAGATCCTCTCACACTCCTAGATATGGAAAGAGGTGGGCTCCTTACCATGGTAGTCCTTGATGGCGGTGGGCATGTTACTTCTAGAAAACTTGACAGAGAGAGAAATTCTCACCTCGTGTCATTCCAAAAGGCTCTCCTAATGTGTAGCTTACCACTTTACCACTATTCTGAATAGTACATAACTTAGCATCCCTCTCCATTCCTTCTCCTCCTTCCACTGAGCTTCCATCTCCTGTAAAAAGATCTCAGGAAGGCCCCTCCTGAATACTTAGGTAATTTTTTCCCTCTAGGCACCACACTATACACGCCTTTGTTACTTTTATTACTAATCCTATCAACTGTCGTTCGATCAATTTTACATCCCATGCACCCAATTATCACATGCTAGGCTGGTAGTGTCACTTATAGACTAAACATCCTCAAACTAGATAAATCCATTGGTAGGATGGATTATCTCTCGGTCCCTAATTAAGTGCACATATATACTATCGAGAACTTCTTCTCCCAAAGGTTCACTATAAGGCATCGAATTCCCATCGCCAAGGGTATAATGACCTGCTCCTCCTTATTTTCAAATATGATGTACCCTTTGTTGAACTGAAGGTCTACATTGTTCTTATAACACCAGGGGTGCCCAAGTAGTCTTTGGAAAATTGTCTCCTCGATAAGCACCAAGACTTCGAAGTCCCCAGTAAACTTAGCTCCCTAGATAGTGATAGCTACATCCTTTAAGACACCAATGGGAATTACCTTAGTCTTTTTTTCCATATACAACACATTCAAAGATTTTTGTAATTCAGGTCTTCCCATCTGATGCCATGCATCTAGAGTTAGAACATTGAACTCCACACCTATGTCAATGAGGATATTACTAAGGAGCGATCCATCTACAACTAAATTCAATGTGATCTCCTTGTCATAGTTAGGGCTATGATGGGGAAGGTTTTCATGTAAGACCTTCCTCTCACACTCTCCTTTAGCACGTGGTACCTTCTCTCTTAACCATGATCCTAGCAAGGGAATAATATTTTCTTGCCTTAGCATTTTACATACTTCCTTGACCTCATCCAGGTCATCCCTTGGCACCTCGACTCTCCTTCCTTATTCCTCCCTCTTGGACTACTCCTTTAGACACTAGATCTCCCCTTGTAAACTTTGAATGACATCCATGGTGTCTTGATATACCTCCTTTTGATATGCAGGGTCTAGGTACTTTCCATGAACTACTTCCTCCCTCGAAACTAGGTTCTTCTGCCTTGGTATCTCTTTTTTCATGGGTGGCTTCGTTCTTGTTGTTACCAAAACTAGCTCCAAACCTACATCCCATGTTACCTATGGCATCCACTATGTGTCTACCTTTTTAATGTTGACCATTGTAGTGCCCTTGTCTTTCTGGTGTTGCTAATTCATGTGCTCAAATAACTCTAGGAACTCCTCATACTTGTGCTTCTTTCCACACCATGAGCACTGCAACAGGTCCGAGCACTCTCATTTATAATGCTCTATAGACCCACAATTGAAACAGGTTCCACATGAGAACTCATTCCTTCCTCCCCCATGGTTACCACGACCACAAAATCCTCCTTGAAAACCTCTTCTACACGTGCCTCCATCTGCGTGCTCCTCATAATGGCGATCATCACCCTTAGAACTACTGGTAATGCTGGTTTGATGCACCCCATGATCAATGGCCTCATGGATATAATCAATGAGCCTACAATCATTAGTATCATGGGTTGTAGAGGTGAAAATCTTACAGCGTAGTAAGACATGTTCTTCCGGATTGCACACGTAACAAGGGGCATCTAGTTGCATCATGGTCCCCATAACAAATTTCATAGTCTCGCTATCACAACTTGTACCATCCTCTCGGAGGAAATTATCCTTGACATGCCCCTCTACTTCACAATCTGCTTCACCATTACTAAGTTTGCGACAACTTCTCTAGATGCTTAGCCATAGTAGCAATTTGAGCCTCTAGGAATGGGCTAGCACCAAGATATCAATACTACTAATAGCCTCAACGTGAAAAGAAACTTCCAACACTTTATGCAGGTATGTGAAAGTATTATGAGATAAATCCCTTCTAGAAGGTGTGATCAATCCTCCAACAAACCACTGAGCATGCTGTGAAGGGTGAATATCATATGATAATTTAGAAAAGAGAGTTTTAAAGTGCGCATCATACTCTTGTACACTCTCTGCCATTCCTTATCGAATCTCCTTCAAAGCACTAATGCTCTTCTATTCAAACTCATGGATGTGAAATTCTTCCAAGAACGTGTTCTTTAAAGTAGTATAATCCACCACTTTTTGATGAGGGTCATATTTCCTATACCAGCTATGCGCGTACCCTTGCAACGTGGTTACAAACTGACTAGCCTTCCGCTCTGGGGTTGTGATACCATTTACACGCCATAACAGTTCACACTTTTGAACATGTTCTACAAAGCATCCTCAATGCCTCTGTAATCTGGAAAATGTAACGACATCTCAAAGAATACTTGAGGGGTGGCAGGCCCTTGTCCTCTTGAGCGAGCCTTGGTTCCTTTCGGTGCTTCCTCTACCACCTTTGGATCTACTAGGTCTTCTAGGTCCCGTGCCTCCCGAGCCACCGAGATCCAATAGAAGCATTAGGTCCACTAGATCCTGTACCCCCTGACCCACCAGGTCCTAAAGTAGTCGTGCCAAGTGTCCCCACGGTTCCACTAAACTATGCACCGATAGTCTATGATAGTGCCCCACTACCACTATTGTAGTCCATGCCACTCCCAGATGTGAGACCAAAGGCTTGTATACTAGCTCCTTATCCAAAGACTCCTTTGAATACTGGAATATGTGTAGCCATAGAAGTGGGAACGAAAAATTATACCTCTTAGGTGTAGATTTGTCACTTCCACTGATATCAACTGGGTCAATGATACTCCTTCCTAGTTCTAGAAAACTAAGCACCAAGGTTTAGTCACTGGGTGGGTTCAGATACATGCCAATGACTCTTATTTCTCTACATAATGAACTCTCACCAGAATCCAAAGGGGTCTCTCTTACACGCTTGCGAAGATGGGGTAACACAAAATGCGCAGGTTCCACATCCTCCGCGTGAACCTTGAATCCTTCACACAATGTCTACCTTCATAGATCCATCACACTTGTAGCCTCGCATCATCTAGAAATCTCCCCTTCGCATGCTTCACTATACTTGAGTCGTCTCTCCTCCCTTTCCTTCTCCATCATAATATCTGCCATCTTCCTCCACCCTAGCTCCCTCGCCCAATGCTCGAATAGTCTAGCCGACTATTGGAAATGCCTATAAACCAAAATTAACAACCAGAATCTTCATTTCCGGAGGGATAGCACATAGAAATGATCCTCTAGGATCCCACATATACTCAAAATCAGCAACCTCCGAGACAAGAATATGTGGAAATGGCATACTCCATAGTGTAGCTATCCAAAGAATCCTTTCCACCAATGGTCCACAACATGGGTCCATGTTAGATCTACATCCTGCAACCTTTGGTAATGTTCTTGATTCCACACATGTGATCCATAATTCCAACTTGATCTAGACACATATGCTCGAGCCATTCATACATATCTACTAGGAAACAACAAAAAAATGTTTTATATAAATCATGGTAGAAGTTCTCTTCTACCCATTTATGTGCATCAAACTCAGGTCTAGTGTTGAATCTCTGAGAAAATTCATCATTTGTGCTCTTGAACCATGATTCAATACTTTCCAAATTTAACCGTTCTTTCATTGATCACTACCTAGATCATGTTGTATGTTATTTCCCACTACAACTTTAAAAGACGTCCTGCAATAAAACCAAGATGTAGTAATTTTTACCCTTATCACAAAAGAAATGTACCCCATACCCATTATACATTATTTCCCAAATACCATTATCCATTAACAAAGTTCTTGTAATATTTCTATAGAGCTCCGCCCTCTTTTTGTTCTCTCCTTGTTTACTCTGCAGGTGCTTGTATTTATAGCTTTTCTGGGCTGCTAACTCATCCTCCAACGCCCTCAGATCTGATGCCAAGTGTCTGAATGTGGTCCTCCATGTGAGCATGCTCTCCTAGGCCTAAGATTTTCACTTTTCACCATGATGTGCTTCTAGAAGCTTCTATCACAAGCATGCTCCTTCCTGGGCCAACCTACTACAAGTTCGGCACCTTATCAACTTAGCATGTGCATTCGGGTCATGATTTTCACATGTTCTGTCCCGAACACCCAATTTGGCTAAGTCTCAAATCCTTGGTTCTATCCATGCATTCCACGGGATTCCTTAAACCATTTTCTTAAACCCTTCCCTATGTGCTTTGTCCTTGTGCACCTCTCTTTAACTAGGACCTACATGCATACATGCCTTTTGTACTTAGCCAACATTCTAGGGGCCCAATAATACCTCTAACTAGAATTCACTCAAATCAGTCCCATTTCTCATGTTCACTAGCCCTATGGAGCATTTTGGGAGGATGAGTTTCACATTTCACTTTTCCTTAACATGAAAAGGTACATGGAGGACACAAAAGTGGATTCCCCCACGAGGTTTCACTTTTCATAACTTGCATCACATAATTTTTGCACCTAGGGAGCCAAACACTTACAAAATCACTTAACCCCTTGTCCCCTCCTTATGAACAGACCCACATGGTACATTTTTGACCTAATGATTTCCCCTTAGATTGCACAAAAATAAAAACTAACAAAGGGTACACCAAAGTGCACTCCTCATCCTTTCACTCAACCTCGAGTCACATCAAAACTATTTTTAGCCACTGGAAGACATTTTTTTCCCCTTTCATTTCCCTCACATTACACCATAGCCTACCACTTGTCACCATTAGTGTAAATAAAACTATCTTTCCCCTTGTGTCCCTTTACACCTTTTTCTCCTAATTTTTAGGGTGCAACCACACTCAAACTCTACTCCCAACCCAGTTTAGTTCTCTAATTAAAATCAAGTTATAAGTAACAAGGTGAATGTGATTAACTCCTAACTCATACTTACACTTAATAATATTTTGAAATTAAATATTTTATGATTTTACCACTAAAAAATCCATTATTTAATAACTATGTTTCTTTAATTTTTAAGAATGCTCAAGTATGAAATATGAATTTTCTCAAATCTACAAATTTGTGCACCCGATTTCCAACAAATCATTTCAGGTGCACTCCTAAAAAAATCCTTAAAATTAAATTCAAAATTGAAACCATTGATTTTATGTATATTTTATAGTATCTACGAGAAATTTACATCATGTATAGTTTAATTTTTATATCTATAGATTTCGGTGAATAATTTTTTTGAAAGCTGGAGTAGACGATGATGCGAGATAAAACCTAATCTTTTGAGACTAGTTTCATTCCATTTTGAAACCTAAAATAAATTTGTCTAAAATTAGTAAGTTTTTATAGGTCCTTCATGTCCAAATATATTAAGTTTCCAAAAATTAAAGTTATATTCTTACTCCTTGTAACTAAAAATCGTCAAAAAGGGAAAATTGTGAAAAGTTACTAAAAATAGCCATCCTAGTTAGGGCTTGCTAAAAATATAAAGTATTGTAATAGAGATCAAGTTCCAAGTATTAGTTGACATTCAGCATATATCATTTATTTTTTCCATCATAAGGGTCAATAATGTTGGTCTCAAACCAATATCAACACTAATCCTTGAATACTTCAATGTGAAAGACAATGATGTTATCCACATCGACTTGGAAGAAATGAAAGAAAGAATGTTGAACAAGAAATGAGGGAAATAGAGGAAAATATACTCTTAAGTTTATTATTCAAGGTAGGATTCCATTTTTAATCTTTTCATAACACCAAACTTGTTATGGAATGTGTACATCATTATGATCTAAACACCAAAACAACATGGTCATTACTAGTAAGAATTTTCTCCACATGAGTGGGTAATGATAGAGGTATAGTTTCAAGAAAAGGAATTTTTTTCATGATTAAAATAGGAAATGAGTCCCTCATATGCCCTGTAAACATTAGTATAAAGGTGTGTTTTGTATGTCACACTTAACTATAAGAAAGTAGATGATGTAACTCATCCTACTATTGATAGAAGGGGATCATCATGGTCAAATCATTTAGGTAGTTATCACTAAGGTGAATATTAAAATTCAAAGGATTCATAAGGAGAAGTTAATGATATCCACATTACAACTCCAACCTTGTTTTACATTCTCATTCGAATAGGAGAGATAACATGTGAATCACACCATGGAAAAGAAAAGATTAGAATGAACCAATCTATGTACAAGATTTCCACTTAAACGTAGGATATTGAGGTACCCATGATCATCATGTTTGAAATAAAAATCATATCAATTTCACATGGTACAATTCAATTAATGGTGTTTTTAAATACTTATTCAATTTTTGGAATAATTATTCATCTCATCGAAGAAGGATATTATAACCAAAACATTTGGGTCCAACAAGAGGTAAGATGAAAAGAATTTCATTCAGGGAGCCGTCCTTCAATCTAGATGAGAATACATTTTACAATGAGTAGTAGACAAACAAGAATATGTTTGAGCATCTTGAATTTGATTCCATTCATAAAGGAGGCATATTTTTCACGAAGGTGAATTTTGAGGCCAAAAGGAGAAAAGTAGTGATATCCATATTCTAACTCATACCTTGTGATGAAATAATATCATCATGTTTCCATCTCAAGATAAATTTCAAAATATATTTTTTGAACACTTATTAAATGCCTTGGAAGGTTCCCAAATCTCATAGGCAGAAGCATTTATAATCACAATTTTTTAGTTCAACAGGTTGTCAGAGGCCAAAAATATCATTCATGAAGCATTTCCTCAAAGGTCCACTAGAAAAATATTCTTTATTAGCGAAGCTTTCCTTTCTATAGATTTTTAATTCTCTCTCTTTTTCTCTATCCCCTCTCCCTCTATCTCCAACACTCTATTTCTTCATTGAGAATTTATTTTTTCATTATTATGTATTATTCACTTAAGTGACCTTTTAAATTGACATTGTAAGAGTTTTGTTTCATCAATAAGAAAAAAAAATCACTTTTATTCCCAGGAATATGAAAGGTAAAAAGTAATGGGAAAGAAGAAAAATGATAAAAACTAAACTATAATAAAGAACAACTGAATAACAAGAATATAGAAATTAAGAATTCATTCAGGATATCAATTACAATGATACAGGTGACATTTTATAATGTTTGATCTCCTACAAAGGTGGAGTCAAACTTCATCTTCAATCCCTCATATCACTCTCCATGAATCTCTCAAACTTATCCCTAGGATATCTCTCACATCCCTTTATTATCTCACACACCAAAATAGCTACGTGAGTTGTTTATTCAACAACTTCACTCACACACAACTATTAACTATATTATTAATATGAGTTCCAATAACTCATTATTAATAATATTACAATTTATAAATAATGTCACAATATATTTGTAACAAAAAAATTTTGTCAAGGAGATGAAAGGACATTTGTAAGGTAAAAATTTGAATGGATTCTCCATTCTAAAGGGTTGGTAATTATTGATTGTTGTTATTTGTTAGGATTTGTATCACTACTACTACAAGAAATAAATCTAAATTTCTACTATCTCATTTATTATGCTCTTCTACTCTCTCTACTCTCCAGCCTTTCAAGAATCGTAATCTTTTATAAAAAAATAAAAACATTTTTCTCTTATTAATGAATATAAAGAAATTTTTGTCCTCGATTTATTAGTCTTGATATTTCTTACATGGTTGATTTATAGATATTGAATATGGACATAATCTAGTTAATGTGTGTGAAATATGTAAATCTACTCACAACATTAACACCCTCTATGTTTCTCCATATCCTCTTTACTTCTCTTCAAAAAAATTCCTCCCTTGTACACTATACAAACATTTTTCACATGTTTAGTGGATTATTCCTATGTGATCTCCATCACAACGACCACCCATAGTGTTGGCATGTAGGCCTAATAGGTGTTGTCATTGATGTAAAAACACATTAATGAAAAATTGGATGTTTTAGGATGATGTCATTATATTGTATGATGTGCTTTGACATGGTGTTTCGTGCGTGCTTGATTGCTACAAAGTGGAATTTAGTAAGGTGTGCTTGCTTTAACAAGCCTATTCAGGTGTCTAGAAGGTATAGTTTGATAGTGAGAGATTCTTGGATGTTGGAGAAGCATGTTGACATTATGGATAGTAGGCTTTTAGTTTACTTGACCACTCACAATCTTGGCATAGTGTAGTTACAGGTGTCTTTCTTGGTTACATGTGCTCATTAGGAGTAGATATGCTTTCTTCGAGGTGTGGTAGAGTGCATTGGAGATATTTTAGATCATGGAAGCATGAAAAAAATTATATCATGGAATAAGAGGTATTTTGGGTAATTTTAAGAGGTTAAATGATGAATTATTACATTATTTCAAGTTGTACTAGTTCTTACTTATGAGATTTTAGCATGAAAAAAATAGGTAAGTCTTAGTGATTTGGAGATATTGGGCCATGAAATTCACATTATAATGATTTAATATGTTATAGATAGGTTTCATGATTCTATAAAAAAATTTATGTGCCCATGATGATATTTTTGCAAGTTATGTCAGTTTTGGTGAGACGTGGTGAAAAACAATGCAAAATCCATCTCAAAGTACAAATTCATATGCTCGTTGTGAATGATATGATTTACATGGTAACTTGTGACTTTCAGGTATGTTCCTAAGGTGATTCTAGATTATTTTAGAAGAATAATTAGGTCATTTTATTTCTAGGTTTATATGAATGAACATTAAGGTCTAAAACCCTAGTTAAACCCTAGCTAGGAGTAGTTTGCAAAAGGTGAAGTATTATGAGTCTATTTTTATTTAAAGATAAAATTTTATGATTGGATGTTGTATTATACTCTTATAGATTTCCATAAATGTATAGTTGAGGTCTTGACCATATGTGGGCCCCACCTGAAAATAATAGTTTATGAAGAGTTTCAGTTTAGGACAAGTTGGTACAAAGAAGTGATATGCCAAATTGATTTTGTATGATTTATGTTAGTTTTTATATAATTACATGGATGTTTCAGATCAATTTCATCCAGTTCATGAGCTTTTGAGGTCCAAATAGGTACTTTAGTCAAAGAGCGTTTTGGGACCTCAAATAATAGGGTTCGATGTTTTGGCCATATATTGAGTTATAGGTGGATTCCTGAGATGATTCAAGTAGTTATGGAAGTTATATTAAAATATATTTCAATTTTTATATTTATTTAGCCATTATTATGTCATATGATATGGTTTCTAAGTCATTCTTTGAGTAGGAAGGTTGTTGGGTAGTTCAAAATAGGATGTGTTTAAGTGCAAGTTTGAGGATTTTTGAAGCATGAGATGGGTTTGGGGATGCTTAATAAAACATTTAATGTGAATAGGGATGAATTAGACATCCAATTAATCCAATTTTAGGTCTTGAATAGACATATATTTTATTTTATGTGTTAACCTTTTGAAACAACCTTTTTGGCAAGATTATTTGGTGAAGACAATTATTGATGTGGTTTAAAGAAAAAGATGTTCATGAATTCTAAAATTATTAGAAGTGTTCTAAATGTTATTAAATTTATTTTATATTTTTCACATGAAATTTTTATGTTCAGTAGAATAAATTTTGTGGAATTATGAAGTTCCAAGATGTTCAAGGTGCAAGAAACAACAATTTTGAGAAATACAAAGGACATTGGGCCCATTAAATGAAATAATATGATTGGTTCAAAAATTGTGACCATGTTTAATTTTTAAATGATGTATTTCTCATGTTTTATTATTATGGGATATTTAATAATCATGTTTTTGGAATGAGGATATTTTTGGCATCCCAATGCATGTGTTTTAGTGATTTTTGGATCATGAAATGAAGGGTTTTTGCTAGGCCAACCTACTTGGGTCACTTGTAGCTATTGTGGAAAAGTTATGGGATTTTTAATGATGCATGGGTCGAATTTATCATGAGATACCGACCTCCTTTGATTTCTAATCAAGAAAAGGGTATAAAATGGAGTTTTTGGCATAATAGTTCTAGCTTTTTGAAACCCCCTTTTATCTTATTTTGAAGAACCCTTTTTCTAAAAATAAAAACCCTTTGGGCCTAGCCAAAAACACCTATAATATCATTCTAGGACAACTTTTGGTTTAGTTTTCATGAGAAGAGTTTGAGAAAGTGCAATGGTGGTCATGTTTCTTTGAGAGCGAGTTGGAGAAGAAGAGAAAACTTGAGTGCTTGAGTTTGGATGTTATCCTCATAGCATGCTGATGTTATTTTTAGGTGTATAAGGATTTTTTATATCTGATATTGAAGGTTGAAGACATTCTCATAGTTGTATCTCTTCATATCTATTCATGAGACATTGATTGTATTGAGAGAACTTTATTATATGTTGTGGATCATTGTTGAAGACATTATTTTTGTGTGATCTGATTTGAGCTTCTATATAAGTGCATTGATCTGATATTATTATCCATATATGTGTGTTTTAGATCATGTTATGTTCCTTGCATTAATTTTACTTGATTAAGAAGGTTGTATGCTTTGATATGTTGCATATGAGCATGTGTGGTTAGGGTTTGAAGCAAAAGTGTTGAAAAGTTTTTGGGGACTGATTCACCTCCCTATCAACCATTTTCACCTCCAACACATAGTTATAATTATCTTACATTCAATAAATGGGATCCTCCCCATACCCAAAAAGGATGGGATTAAGCCCATTATCTTTGGTGAAAACCAATAATATTCCTTGCAACAAATTATTTCACCAACATTTTTGGAAAATACAATCTGAGAATATATACCCTAGTACACCCTTTAAATATCTTTAAAATCCAAAATAAATCCGAAATAAAAATAGATACAAAAATAATAATTCAAAATATGAATCTATTAAGGAACTAATCCATTTCACGTTCATTTTCCACACCATAAAGATGAAGTATTGTAATTTATGTTCACCACCAATAAATTCCATCAAAAATGAAGAAGAAGATGACCATAAAAACATCCATATTTCAGATCAGCCATCATTCTTGACTAGATTTTATAAAATTATGGATTCGACATAGCAAAGAGAGGTTTTTGTTTCAACTAAAATTTTGTAACCAGAAAAAGGAAATGAATTCATTAATGCTTGTGTGTGAATTCTAAAAGGATATCTAGAATGGATGAAATTGTTTCCTTTGATGATACTACTATCAAATACTCATGGATTTAGTTCAAAATAATTACTATTAGAGGAAACAAAATGGGTATTATACCTATTGATGATTGAGAGTCTAATAATTTGATGAAGAGGGTGAAAAAAGATATGAAACGCTTTTAGGCACATGAGGATGAATAACATGAGATAAAACATTCAGGTAAGGTAACCAAAGAGAAAATTATTTTAGAAGAAGAACCTCCTAAATGTAATGCTTTGAACTCTGCATTGTTTCAAAACTCAAAACATTCTCTTTTTCCCTCCCTTTGGATTATTTTATTTCTTATGGATACGAGGAAATGAAATCCTTGAAAAAATATTATGTTTATAAATATTAAGTGTTGTAAAAGGAAGTTTCAACCCTAAAATAAATTTTGAATCATAACATGTGTTCTAACCATTCAAGAAAAGTATGAGCAACTTGAAGCACTCACAAGTGAGGAAGAGAATAACTACTTTCGAAAGGTGGATTATGAATAGTCTCCATAATATGAAGTATTTATCCTAGGGAGATAATTTTTTTGCACTAAAAATATTCTATTTTAGAACATCCTAATGAAATTCAGCTCAACATTTTATTATACAATGAAAGAAGCATATAAGTTGAATCTTCATCAATAGATGCACTTTTTCCTAAAACACAACCCTCTTAAGAAGTAACGTGCATGAGAAATGAGAAATATTATCTTATAACTAATCATCTAATTCTTGCTAATATTTCCACTAATTATTAAGACATTCAAGAAATGAATCCTTCTTCACCATAAAAGGTCATTCAAGAGAGTGATTTTTAGTTAATTATTGATGATTTTCTTTCTAATTGTGTCTTCACTTGATGCAAAAATTCTTGATAATGAAATATAGAAAATGGAAGAGTTCAGGTTTCCCTCTTAAAATATTTGTTGATGAGAAAAGATCACATGAACTCTTCGATAATTTGTTTTCCTGTCATCACAAAAATAGTATGATAACAAACATAATCTGTGATTATGGATTTTTTTATTTTCCCTATGAAGAAGATGAATTTATAGGATATGTTTAGGATAAAATAAATTACTCTTCCTATATTTCATCCCCGACATTATGTAATTTCTCTCTTCATGAGGAGGACACGTCATATGAATATTTATGTATCAAGGATGAACTGGTATGTACAAAAATGAATCATTTAGAAAAATAAATGAATGAGAAACTAAAATAATCCTATGAATGGGGAATTAGTCAACTTGTTCGATCACTTTTAAATTACCTACTAATTCTACAAATGAATATATTATGTAAAATTTACCCAAGGATGATGACTACCTTCATGTTGAATGTAAATATTCCTTTTTAAAAAACATAAAATAATGGATTTCTTATGGTCACAAGATATATAAAAATATTATAGAGAGTAAAACTTATAAAAAAGTAACGAAGTGGTCATTGGATACAAATGTTTTTTCTATGCAATATCAATATGAGAATGGAAATTTGGTTTCCCTTCTTCTTCTCAAACCATGTAGATCCATCATGAGATCATGGCATGACCAACCAGTTATTTTTGAGCTTCGGAAGTGGTATGAATTTATCCCACTATTCCATGATGGTACCTATTTTTCTCATCTTGTTCTAGGAGCATGCAAATATTGTATATCATTCCCTACCTCTATAACTTTCCATCCCATGTAGTATAGTTTT
The DNA here is from genome assembly GCA_018340775.1 of Taxus wallichiana var. yunnanensis. Taxonomy (NCBI): domain Eukaryota; kingdom Viridiplantae; phylum Streptophyta; class Pinopsida; order Cupressales; family Taxaceae; genus Taxus; species Taxus wallichiana. The sequence continues at coordinate 431,146,494 of CM031238.1, read as the reverse complement.
TCCTTTTGTTTTGTTTTTACCTTTCCATTTGGTGTGTTTTTTTCCTTGTTTGTGTCATCAATTGTATTAATTGGTGAAGGAAGGGATCTATTGCCCTTTTTTAAGGCAATCGGTCTTCTCACCCATGAGATGCATGATGTTATTCATTACCACTTAGTCTTATTTTCTCGAGTTAGAGATATTTTTTGTCATGTTAAATGTATATCATGTAAAATTAAAATTTGTGGCCATGAGAACCAAGCCCCCACTTGAAAATTCCTCTACCGATCCTTTGTAAACCCTTCCTTTAGCAAACTTGTCAAAATTTTCATCCTAATTATGCATAGGAGGAATTTGATAAAAATATCTTCAATTTTTTTCATGTTTAGAGATGCATGCCTACAGTGATTGAAGAAATTACTAATATCAAAAGAAGAACAATTATTCCTAAAGGCCTAGAAAGGACCATTTTTGGCCATTTTACAAGTGAATATACTCGGAAGGTGGTTACAAGGGAACAACTCATAATGAAGTTGTTCCAGGTATTTTTGAATGCATTCAAATTTTTTGGTGAGATTTTGTAAATAAAAGTGGTGTTGGGAATCAAAATAGGAAAAACTGATCATTTTTTGTTGTTGGAAAAATTATTTATCGGAGTGAACTAATTGTGGGATTTCACCAACGATATAACACTAGATCCCTATTATTTAATGGTTCAACTCAATTTATTGAAAAAACATATATACACTACTCTAATTGTAGGGGTGACCTTACAACTAGGGATCACACATGAATACTTCCCTATACCTATGGAAAAGTGCTTGTGTGGAACAAAAGGGAGGAATTGTGAGGGAGAAAGGTGAGGAGAGAAAGTATGAGAAGGGATTTTATATTGCAAATAACACATGCAGATTTTTCCAACATAAAATCAAGATTATTTCCATGTATTCAATGAGAAGAAACTATGGAAAGATAAGAGGAACAAGATACAACCAACACAAAGTTTTCTTGCATGATATTGCACAATTACAATTTCTCATAGTATGAAGTTGAGATGGAGATAGAAATTTTAGACAAGGAATAGAATAATTTGATCACTTGTTCCTAGAGAGAATATGGGAGCTAGTAAACAAGAATAACCATCCTTTGAAATGAGGAGGATCTCTCAATTTATAGCTTTACAATAAAACTCTTCATATTCCCACGTGACTTTTCAAGTTAAATTGAAATAATCAATTATGAAATATAAATTTAAGTGACAAGCCACTTTTACAAATTTCTTCTCATTGAATAAATATAATTCTAGAGAGATAAAGAGAGAAGAAAGAGAGAGATGAGAATCTCCAAGATCAAATGAAGAAGGATGAAGAAGCTCTAATTGTGAGTAATATCCACTCTTGTGATGAAGTAGTGAAATGATCCAATGGAATGATAAGCTATATATTCTTGAACTATTCTACACCATGAGAAGCCTCCTTTTGAATTATCAACCATTGTAGCCCATTAGGTACACTGAGTGAAGAAGTGAGAAGTACTTGATCAATATAACACTATAAATAATTAACGATGTTTTATTTCACTTTAAACAACAATTCAAAATCCATGAAACACTACCAATCCTTCTTGAACAATCATGTGTATGATGATAACTTGAAACAATTGCTTGTACAATGCAACCATGATGATCCTTCCCCTGGGAAACACTAAGACAAAAATGAGAATCGATAGGATTCCCAATTCCTTTCCAAGCATGATTTTTCACTAACATTCCCTTGAGAATTTTTTTGATATATGATCACCACACATTAATAGGTGGAAATTTACATGTACTTCAAAAATTGGCATTTCCTCTTTGAGACACCTTATGCTCACCGCATCTATGAAGGCAATATTTTGCTTGCAAATTAAATATTTGACCTCCGTGAAAGCTTGAATTAGAAAGGCATGAAGAAGAGGAACATATGTAATCATATTGATCTTATTTTTATCATTTACTATTTTTATCATGCTTCACATGGGTACCATTCTTAGCAATTTTTCCAAATTTGTCAATTTTGCCATTCCTAAATGCTTTACACTTTAAAGGAATGTATTTAAGTACCAGAAATTTTTTTTTCTCGAAATTACTATTTTTAATAAGTTATGTTTTAGGGACTTACTAAAAATATAAATAATTCATCTAGGTTTTAGATCGGAATGAAACTAATTGCAAAATTTTACATATTTCATTTCAAGGCTTTGCTCAAATTTTTGAGAGATTCCAATTGCCATGTTTTTGTAGATATGAGAAAAGGTGAATTTTTCTAGAAAATTCATGTGGATATAAAAAAATTTAGAATGAATTGGTACATGGAAATACTCTTATTAAAGGTGTTCTCACAAGGAATCCATGATTGAAATTTGGTGGCAAATGGAGTTTGGGAACATGAGTTATAAATGAAACTTGATCTTGGAAGCTAGGACACAAAAGGGGAGTTTGTATGTTTGATTATTATAACTACATTTAAAGTATGATTTAATGGCTTCCAAGGAGGTTGATTTATTTTTTTAATTTGTTTTTAAGGTATGAGTGGTGGTGAGCATGAGTAAACAATTTTATAAGGTGGAAGATGGAATGGAGAAAACCATGGTGGAATGGGAAGATGGTAAACTGAGGAAGTGAGGTTTTGAAGGTTTTATGCATGATAGGTAAAAATTTTTGGTGCTCATTCACTCCATAAATTCACCTAATGTTCATGGTGGGTCAAAAGGTGTGTCATATACTTGTATGGATGCAAGTAATTTCATTCACATCACACCTTCAAGCCTTCTTCTTTATTTTTATTTTAGGCGACATGCATGCATATGGGGGAAATGGACCAATAGAGGAATGAAACAATTTATTGGGGAATTAGCACTTGAAAATTATTCCTAAGGTTCTTATGGTATCAAAAATTGTTCCTGGAGAAGATAAAAGGCCCATCACAACTTAAAACACTCACTTAAGGCATAAAGTGCACTTTTGAGAAAATCATGTTATGTTTCTTCATTGGTATAGAATCCAATGAGATTGAAACACAATTTTGGAATGCATGTGAACCTTAAAAGTGTTCCCAAGGTGCATGAGGGGTTAAAAATTTCACCTAAGTACTCAAATGTTGCATCCAAGCATGGTTTAGATTAAAACTTGCATGCCGAATGTTTCCTTCACCCTAAAGTAAAAAAATTAAAAAAATATTGCCAATAAATATATGAATATTCATGTAAATACACCAATTAATCTAGTGATACCATGTAGAAGTCATGAAAATGATATCTTCATATAGTTTTACCCATACCTTGACTTTGGCCTCAAGTTGTGCGCCGATGAGCAATGTGGAAAGAAAGGTTTTCAAACAATGTGGACTAAGCTATATTATGTATCATGAAGAGTATTAAAAATAACCTTAGTTGAAATTTTTTATGCTCCTATCTCTTCCAAGAATTTCCAAAACCTTTTGATCAATTTTAACCTTGTAATAGGATTCTTCAAAGAACACTGTCGGATAACTTTCTACATTATAAATTTCCCAAAATATTTTATTGATCATTCCACCATGAATTAGGATATTATATATTTTATATGAGTATATATTTGAATTATGATTCATCTTAAGGATATTGATATGTTTGAATAAGAAGACTATATTTTTAGTATTTTCATTTCCTACACCAAGCTAAAACTAACCCGATATTGGATAACTTTTTCCTAGTATTGATTTTATTCCAAGAAATTTCCTAAAATACCTCATATTTTACATAAATCTTATAAACACTTTTCAGATGTTATTTCTCTTCCCCATACATTCCTCGGGTACTTACTAAGGTGCAATAACCTAGAAATAGACCTTTTTGGCCTTTGGGAGCATTTCTCTTTCGAGGGTTCCAATGAAACCATTAATTACTTTCCACCAACTAACCCGCATATGAAAACACATTGAAAATATAGTTATCACATCCCTCTTAGATATGATGGGGTTTTCATAGTCAAAAATAGGAAAGAGGGAAGGTTTACATTATCCGGTTTAAGGATTTTTGAGTATGGGCTTAGTTGTCATGGAAAAAAATATCAATTTTTCATGCTTTAGAAATTATTTTCAAAAACAATTGGCTTTAGCTTGGGACTTGTTTTTTATTGAACACGGCGAGAAAAAGTGAGTAGGAACCTCATAATCTCAGGAGACACTATAGACCAGTGATTCACACACAACATTATCCATTGGGAAAAAATAGTCATCATTCAACTCACACAAGAAAGGAATAAAAAACAAAACAGAAGGGGAAACACAAAAATAAGAAGGAAACACACCACACAACAAGAAAAAAACATACCTAAATCACCTATGGTACATGTGGGGGACAACCCACTTTATATGTAGTGCTTCTTCTGGAATGTGTTACCCAGACATGGGAAACTTCAAATGATGATGTTCTACAAAACCATTCACTAGTTTGATGAAATAGGAACCCCTCCTCAATTGTTTTGGAATTTCTAGTGTTGTGAACTCCTCTTATTTGTTTATCCATGCTGATAATTTTTTATCTTTCATCCCATGATTATCATACATATGGTTCTCAATTATATCAACCTCATCACATTTATCATTAGTCTCGTTCTTGGGCATTTGATCTTCACCTGTCCGGTGCTCCATGGTCATTACCCCTATGGGATGATTCTTGATAGGAATTTTTAATTGTTCCATATCATTAATGGCCTCTTGCTGACTTCTTGGTTGATCAATACATTCTCCTTTCTCATACATTGTCTCATCAAGGATTTCATGGGATGTGATGAGCTCCTCCATGATAGAGACATTATCTTCATACATGACACTATTTATGGGAGATTTAAACATATCATTTTTTTAATTCATCTTGTATATAATCTTCTTCTCTAAAAGGGAAGGAGAAAATTTCATCTCCACATTCATGTGCATCAATGGATGTTTCAAGAGGCTTATTGAGTTCATCCTTTTGATCTATCTCATCATGAAACATTTGCATATCAATTGAAAAACTAGAATTGGCCTCATACATGTCCTGCATATCCATGGCTTGAATTAAGAGTTCAAGACTTAGTTGAGGGTCCTCCATAAGAGCTATGACCTTTAAGATATTTTTCAATGAACTTACATTTATATATTTTCAAGGATCATTGATAACTAGCCTTCTCCTTCATGATCAACATCCTCTATAAGAGGATAAATTTTTTTACTATTTGTGCATTCATAATCAAGGGAATATTCTTCTTCAAATAGGAAGGAGAAAACATCTTCTTCATCATCAAATTTATTTTCTTATTTTTCATGCCTAGATTGATTAGTAACATCCTCCTTTTCTACACAAATTGTCATTTGAGGACCACCTTCTTTCCATTCTTAATACACCTATTATTTTTTATCCTCATCACCATCAAATTGAAATTCAAAGTCTATACACAATGGAAGGGCTATACTTGGACCAATCAAGAAAGGAAATTCCACATCTTCCTCTCGTGGATAAAAAGTAATTCCTATATTTTTTTGGCATAGAATTTTTGTTGTGGGATACCTTCACTCGAATGACAGTGTATTTCATATTTTTGATAGGAAGAAACTTTTCATCACACATCGACTTGTATTGAGCATATGACTAATCCAAATTCATTACTCCACCTATCTCCACAAAAACAGCTCCTATTGAGCAAGATGCCATATGTAGGAAAATGTTTACCACAAGTATTTTTGTTGGTCATTAATTCTTAGTGTTGTCATTTATGTCAATTTCATTGATGGAATAGGGTGTCATGGTGTCATAAGAGTCTCTATAATGTTTTATTCAAATGTCAAACATGAAGGTTGATTGGTAGTGTCATTTTGGTGAAGTCCTATGGTGTTCTGAGCATGATTCATTTTGCATGGTCATATTATGATTCCTAATTTGATTAAATGTTGGTATGAGGTCCATAATAGTTGGAATCATGTGTCAATAGTGTCCATGTTTCTATAAGAGGTCAGAAATTTCATTTCTTGTGATATCGTGGTGTGAAGTAGTCATTATAGGCTTATTACTAGTCATAGAACATGCATTATGGTATGGTGAATTAAAATTTGGTGCTAATAAATCATGTTGAAGAATGGTAAAAGTATCATGACAATTTATGTGAATTTTATAAGGATTATCAAGTCATTTTTCAATGATTTGATAGTGTTTCTTGTCCTTTGGAAGCAAGAAGTTGGAGAGCATGCAAGATAACATAGGTAATTCACAATGGATAGAGAGTTTTAGATGTCTTTGATCTATATGATGAGTATGGAAAGTTATATAATTTTTTTCATAATGATTCATGACAAGTTTTAGGTCAAAGTGAAGAATAATTTTGAAGATATGTCATTTTTGTAAAACCATGTTTTCTAGAAAGATGTTTTTGTGTTAAAAGTAGACCTTCCAATGCTCATTGTAAATTTTGTTATTTATATGGGAGGTAAATATTTTTGGAGATTTTTTTACATGGAAGTAAGAATATTTATAATAAATAATGAGGTGGTTTAATCTTCACATTTTTATGAGTGAATGTTAAGAAAGTTAATGAAATTTATGAGTTTGAAACCATAGGTCAAAAGGGATGGAGAATATATTCTTGGTGAGTTACCATATTTTATTTTTATTAATATTATGATGATTTAATGTTTTATAGGACTCTTCCATCTTTACAAAAAGGTAAGATAGAGCATGTGATGATTTTTTTACCCCATTCAAACAAGAAAGTTTTTGAAGAAGTTAATTTTGAGGCAAAGTTTCCCAAAAGAGGTATGAAATAAGTTGAAATTTTTAAGTATGGAAGTTTTAATTAATTTACATGATGTTTTAAGATCATGTTTGAGGTCCTAGATGGAAAAGTGTGCCCTATTTATGAAGATCGGTCCTTGAGACAAAAAGAGCGATTTTGGAGTAGTTTCTAAGATTGACCTAGTTCAAGACCTTACACTTAGAGTTGGAAGGAAATGTAAGGTTTTATGGAAAGAGGATTTATAGGGATTTACAATAAGATAATTTTTTTCTCATGATGATTTTAATTGGTGGGAGAACTAACTTATTTTGTGAAGAATAAGGTTGTTTTCTTTCTAGGACATAATTTCATAGCTAGAAGATTGAGGTATAAGTCTCATGTTTTGGATTGGTTGATGCTTGCTATCAGTTAGAGAGTGAATATGGATAAATTATTTTTCCTATTAAAGGAATTTAGATGTTTTTAAAGTTTCAGAAAGGGTGAAAACTAGTTTGATTTATAAAACTTCTCTTTGGGAATCTCGGTTTGGTGAAGGGAAAGTGAGTGTGTTTTGCGTGTATCGATGTCTAATGATATTTACAAATAATGGATGTGATATATATGTAATTTTATTTCCAATGAGTGGTTACATTCCATATTTTATATGTTCTTGGGTGATCTAGAGCATGATAGGTGAATATTGGTTCCTGGAAACAACTGTTTTGTGAAGGAAATGAGCCTTCTTGGTAGTGTTATAAATAATTTGATTGGTGAAAGATAATGTTAAAAATGGATGATATTTTTATGTCATATTTAAAAATTTTGGGTTATTTTGTGTTTTTAATAATCATGGTGATGATGTTTGTGGTCGATTGATCGAGGTGATGGGGTTTTGAGCATATTTGGGCTTATTTAGTGTGTTTGAGTTTGGCCAACCTACATAGGTCCATGGTATTAATTTGAATAAGTGTAATGTTATTTTTTTGTGTTATATTTGTGAAAATAAGTTATCTATACCAACATATTTTATGTTTTTGAGTTGATAATGGTATAAAGTGCTTATTTGGTTAAAATTTGAACTAGTGGAGCAAAGAGGGAAAATGTGACATAGGTTAAAGAGTGAAATTGAGTTATGGGAATCAAGACAGGGATGAAGAAGTGTGAAAAATATGAGGAAGGTTGAATAAAATAAATTCTATGGTTTTAAGAAAAATCAGGTCATGAAAGTGTGAGAATAGAGAGAGTTGAAGGAATGAGGGTTTGAAGAGAGTTTGAAGGTGTGTGAGATGAATAGGTGATCTCCATCAGTTGTGCTAGAAACATTACATCATATTAATTAATGTTCATATGATTGAGTTGGTACTTGATCATATTTTGGGGCCATATCCTCCTTGTGGAGTGGGCGCTTCACTAAATTAGGGGTTGGTGCTCCTTGTAGAGTTGATGCTCTACTAAACTAGGGGTTGGTGATTCTTTTTCATTTTTGCTTAACTAAATATCTTTTATTTTTGTAATATAAGAATATTTTCAGTGGGTTTTATACTCTTTGAGAGTTTCCCATTTATATATTTTGTTCATGTGCATTTTCTTTGTTTCATGTTCTTGTGAATGTTTAATACACACCTAATGTGTTCATATGGTTATGAATGTTAATTGGTTGATTGAAATTATGCATTTAAGTAATGGAAAATGAAAACAATTTTTGTATGATTGATTCACCCCCAATCCATATTTATTCCAATAATTGGTATTAGAACAAGGTCCTTATGAAGGAAGTCTAACAACTTGGAGGAGATCCTAGAAGCACAAGATGGCTAAGTAAATAAGGAAATGAAATAAGGAGTTGAGAGTTATGGCAAAAAGGATGAAGAACATAGCAAGAGTCTCAAGGTTTAGTTGGAGAAGGGTATTTTAGATCTAAAATTAAAGGAAGAGGAATGCACCAGTATTGAAAGAGAAGCCCTCTGATGTTTACATTCATGGTCATGTTGATCTCAAAGAGGTGGTAATGGATATATAAGTAGATTTATCATTCCATAGAAAGGATAAAATTAGCTTGAAGTATAAATTCAAATTTATGACAACAACACTATAGGAAAAAGAATATTAATATTTCAATATCAAATAATAGATTCAAACCTTAAAGGTAAAATATGATGATAAGATTAATCTAGCATATTAAAAAGATAGTCCTAGTTCTGTAGGATGTAAAGATGAAGGTATTCATAACAAGAATTTATATTGAAGGCCTAATCTCATTAGACAACCAAATGTTATGAGGTATGCTAAGTTTCATGGTCATTGTTATGATTGCAATGGTTTTGGTCATAGAGTAAGGAATTGTAGGAATGTTTTTAGTTGTGTATATCCTTAGATAAATGGAATAAATAAAAATAGTAATTAGTCAAGAGATATGAAATAGGTTATTTGTATTAAGTTTCATCATAAGGGTCATATTTCAAGTTTTTAATCTCATAATTCATTAAGGTAAGTGAAGAAGGTTGAAGCTCTTAAAATGAAGGAAGTTTTGATGCCAAAACAATTCAAATTAGAATAATTTCAAATCAAGGTAAATGATCAAAAGTCATCTAAGGATAAATCAAGATCAACCAAGGATATCAAGAGTTATAATCATGGAAATGAGGTCAACATTTATGAATCAAATATTGAAAAAAATGATGTGTCTCACTTCTATTCAGTCTCTAGTACATGAGAATTTGAAAAGGATAGGAGTTTGGGATACCTTAAGAGTTATAAGGTATGTGATATGATATATCCATGAAATATGAGTACTTGTTGTTGGTAGGTGTCTTAGATTGTGTGTTTTATTAAGGTTTTTTTTTTTTTATGGTCTATCAAGGTATATTAATGTTGTTTTCTCAATTCCATTTTTTTAAAAGATTGTAGTCAAGGTGTGTATCACTATTCATGGTCCTATATGTCTAAAAGGTATCTCAAAAGGTATTTTATGTCTATGACACCATTAAGTGCCAATATTTCCCTTATTTGTGAAGTATTCTCTCATATCATTACTTTAGTCAAATGATTGATGGGGAGTCATGAATCATGAAGCGTATTCTATATAATAGGTCTCGAAGTCTATATACAAGGATGCATCAAGATATGACTGTAGTAAGTGAATATCTCCATGATGAGATTAGGATAATGAGAGGCAGGGAGTATTTTTTTATCCATAATCATCATCATTATTCCTGTCAATAATCTTGTCATGATAAATCTATGGAGTCTTGTTTATGGTATGCCTTGAAGTAAGTTATATCATTGAAGAGAAATTTTTGAGTTAAGTTCAAGGTATAGTGAAATTTGAAGGTTTGATGGTCATTCTAAGTGTCTTTATCTGTGTCATGAGTTGGTATCACAATAGCAAAGGTGTTTTTGTCCTCAAATTGTGAAAAAGTTCTATGACTTCATTAAAGTGTTCGGTTATCTTGAAAAGATATTAATATATCAATTCTTGATAGTTAAGGCATAATTAAGAAGTTAAAACTATGATTTGGTGCAAAAATAAGCAAAGTCACAATATTTGGTTTCATTCATGAGTTAGAGATCTGATTTCATTATTTTTCAAGGTTCTACAAGTGTATGAGGTCTAAAAGAGTGTGTCATGATTCATACAAATGATTCAAAGTTGTCACTAATCTATAGGAGTGCAATGGTGTAAAGTGTTTTCCTTATTTGGTATCAATAAATGTTCATAAAGTATGTGTATAAAGTCTAAAATAATTATCATCATAGTTCTTAGTGTAAAATTCTTGACAAGGTACTCTCTATTTAAGTTGTAATGGGAATGTTAACTTCATCGAGCAGCCAAGATGAGTTGAGTATGTGTATCAAGTCTTTGTTATGTAACCTTAGAATTGTATTGTCATTTCCAAGGAAAGGTTTCATGTTAGAAGTATTTGTACAATATGAACTCTTCAAAGGATAATTTTGATGTGTCTTGAGTCAAAATATTTCCATAAAGAGAAGTCTTATGTTGTGTAGTAGTCCTTATGGTTGATGTATCAAAAGAGTTTGAAGAGTTTTGTTCATAAAGTGATTTGTATGAGGAAATCATGCTCATTCTATAGATGGTCATCAAGTAAGAATTTTGTAGGTTATTAAAAGAAGATAATTATTCATGCTTGATGGCAATGATATGAGTTAAAGATTTATGGAGGAGTTTTGATGAATTGGATTCCCTAATATAGCTTATCAAGTATACAAAAGTCATCTACACAAGTACTATCATTGCAGGATGAGATTATCTTACTCATAATGCATAGCTTGGTTCAAATGCTAGGGAGGTATGTTGAAGCACTTAAGGATTAATGTTGACCTTGGGAAGTTTTTTCAAGATTTGAAATTATTTTTTGAGTAATTTATTACAAAATGGTCTCACCTAGGCTTGGAGGAACCCTATCTAGGGTTTAGTCTTACATATCATTTGAATATATTAAAGACATATTGGAAAAACAATGGACTGATAGGGGGTAAATTATTCCTTACAAATCAAATTTAATTTCATATTTCTTACTTAAATCACAAACCACTTATCTAACCATTAATGTGTGCACATCATCAAATAACATACATGAAATCAACCATGAACAAGAGAATCAACACAATAACACAAGATATAAGTGGGAAAACCTCATGGGGAAGAAAACAAATTAATTTTTTTATATTGATATGTTTCAAATTTAGTGAGGCACCAACCCCACAAGGAGCACCAACCCCTAGTTTTGTGAAGAACCAACTCCACAAGGAGGATAAAACCCACCAAGATGATAAATAACCCACTCAACCACCTTATTATGAAGATATATGATATATGTTTTTCTGCCACGATCGATGGAGATCACAAATTCATGTCTTAAACCCTTGCTCAAACGCTAGGTCTTCAAACTTGCAACAACTTACCCTTGCTTCACTTCTTAATGAATCAAACCATTGAAAAAAATCTTGATATAATTATTAAACATGTTAAACACTTTCTCATCTCTTAAAAATTCCTTAAAACCTACAAATCAATCACACCTAGGTCACACTTTTCATACTCACTCAACTAGTTCAAAATAACACCCAAAACATCACTTTTATAAGCTCTCCTTGATTAAAATTAGAAATAGGTCCATTTACCTCCGTTGGTTAAACCATAAAAATTAAAAAAATCCCATCGAATCATTAAAACATTCACATTTTACCCATGTAGGTCAGCCATGCCAAAAACCTCTCACCTTGCACCAAAAATCCTCAAAACCCCATCACTAGTATGAGAAAACTCCACTCATGTCATAACCATGATTATTAAATCTCCATAATTCACCAAAAATAAATAATATGACATATATGCATCGTAAATGGTCTCAAATTTCATTAAATGGGTGCACTTTCTCATTTCCTTCACAAAACAACTACTTCTAGCATCTTGATTTCACCTTTGGGCCTCAAGACCACCCAAGATGATCTCAACTATGGAATGCAACCACTTTATGTAAACCTCAAAACCTATAGAACATATATAATAAATTTTTACCTCTTGAAACATCTATATATGTAAACCACAACAACTTTACACTTCACTAAAATAGGTTGCTCAAAACCTAGTTTTACAAACTTAGTTATTTTCAACCATTTTGATATTTTCAATACCTTAAAAGGCATTAAATAGGAAAATAATTTTTCCCTATTAAATTTATAAGTGGTAGTAAGAATCAATGCATCCATCTCCCCCGTACTAATCATCTCAATCTTTTAGTAAAAGTAGTCCTGTCCTAAAAACCAATAAACATTCATCTCCACAAACTAACCTATATGACCTGAAAATCTCATCATCATGAGAAAAAAATATAAAATTGGATATATATGTATATGAATAAAATTTCCATAACTTATTATAAATAATTCCAACACTAAGTATAAGGCCTTCAACAAAGCTCATCTCTATAACTTGCTTGAAGATGTCCCAAAACTTTCCTTTAACTAGTCCTAAAAATAAGGCACACTTCTCCATTTTTATGAATCATCATGACCTAAAAAAACCATGGAAATCAATAAAATCTCACATCATAACAACAATGTGTATTTATTTGCAACTCCTTTGGACAACCTTGTCCCAAACTGAACTTATTCATAAACAGGCCTATTTTAGTGGGGTCAACTCATTACCAAAAGCACTACCATACCTTTCTAGAAACCTAGAGGATTCCTCTACATCATATAATCATAATACAAGCACTATAAATAATTTTTAGTAACTTACGATCATTTTATCTCCTACCACTCTCGATCTAGGGTGTCAAGTACATACAAATTTGTTTACCTTCTTGACATTCATTCATAACAATGTGATGATTAATTAAAATCAAATATTTTTGTGAAACCTTCTATAAAAATGTAGAAATGTACTTGAAAGAAAAAAATGTCTCATGAAAATATCAAAATTCGGGGTGATCATCTAAAGGTGCAATTCAAGCTAGAAGTGACCTTCTTTTTACCCTATTTCACTAAAATTGACATAACATAAAAATACTCTTCATAATGACTCCAAATTTTTCTCACACCTCCATGATACCTATTTTCATCATCTCAAATCATTTTCATATCTTAAATAACTCTCCATATCTATAATCCATCTCATTTCCGTAGATATCCCTTATGGTTTTACATTGTCTAAGCTATGGTCAACTGAAATAACACTTTAACTCACAATGAAACCTAAAAACAATTCCCTAACATACCTTAAAATCATTTATTATATCCTTTCATGATTCCATGAGCTCACATGGCTCAAAACTCATCTTCATACCTCATAGCATCTATACCTAGTTTAAATGACCACCTAAAACTTGGTCATCCACCATCTGCATCTTGAAACACATGTGATTTCCTATACACTCCCCAAACATGATATCCATGCTACGAACATTCTCCTAAAGATAAAAAAATCTCCAACTACCATTCACCATCACCTAGGCTAACTAGGTCATCTCGATTCGACCTACTTAGAATGAAAAATTCTCATTGAATCAACTTATGTAACCAAGAGCATACCTTAAAATCTAGGTCATCATCACTCTTAGAATCATATTACTCAAATCCATCATCAAATTTTTCATTAATGGGATTTTACATCAATTATAATACCTAAAACATAACATGCAAATAATCTCCCCTTTTGTCATTGATGGAAACCCACCTAAACTTTTCCCCTTTTACATTAATGACAAAGGAATACCTATACCTTCATGAAATTCATATTTCTAAGATTAATTTTATCACCATTTGGTTGGAAACACCAACTAAATGTATCATTATAGCTCACAAATAAGTCATTCTTTTAAATAATCTGAATTTTGACATTTTCCAGGGCATGGAAACAATGTGATTCCTAGGAAAAATCTCATACAAAACCTAAATATGCTAGTAATCATGAAGATAGAAACATATAGCATCTTTCTTTATCTATAACGTCATCATCCACCTTATAAACATGAAAAAATTATCATTTCACATCTAAACTCTTTTTTTCTTGAAGAAACCATTTAATGCAGACCTATAACTAAAGCATACACCATGTGAATCATGCCAATAATGATGTACATGAGATAAAAATTCCTCGTTACCTAAATTATTGGGCTAACTCAACTTGTAAAGGCACAATACTAACTTGACACTATAATATTTTTCTATATATCACACAAAGATTGAAATCCTTGCATTCAGAACCAATTTTGACAAGCTCTAAAGCACCATTCTCCTTATGGCACAAATTTTCATCAATCCCCTATGCTACTACCATCTGATAATTGTGGAAAACACAAAAATTTACTCCTAACCTTTATTACAATTCTTGAGATGAATTAAAAACACTTGAGCATTGTCTTAAACATTTTCTTTAGTGTTTAAGGTCTACATTTACCTCGATATAGCATATCGTGGATCATACAACCTTATCAATAAGCCAATATACTAGTAACATGATTTCAAAAACCTTATTAGGGCCTCATAATCTATAGAAAAAAATTCAAATAATTTTTATAAATGTATAAGGACTCCCCAAAATGAAGATATAATATACAACCTGTAAATCCTCATTTCAACTTCTTAGCACATTTTATGCCAAATTTACCTCTTAGGCTTGAATAGGTCACTCACCACTATTTCTTACACCTATTGAACATCTTAGGATACCTTTAATAAGAAAAAAACATGCTCCCCTATCATTATCATAATATATACACCTAAGCACCAATTTTTTCTTCACACAACACTTTAGTATTATATTAGATCAATTGAAGTATTTAAAACCATCCTTTTGACCCAAACATGACTAATAGACCAAGTAAATATCTATTTCCACTATAAAATTTACTTAATAAAATTTATAAAATAATCTAGAGACCGTTTAGCCTTCAAGGATACCTTCCTCCACACACGATCATCACCTACACCCGTAGGGTGTAATTTTGGAGAAAAAGATCATCTACATTCAACATAGTAGCAACATAATAAAATTGAACTTACCTTCAACCTTCTTGACCATCCTTTGATCATTCACACACCTTGAAATATTCTCGAGTGTTTATAATCACTTCATGTGTGAGATTAATAGTCATTTTAAGCTTATATAGGATCATACTCGCCTCTTGTACACACCCCACACCCGTAGCACGTTATCTTTCTCATGAAGTAACAAGTGAACCAAAAAAATATTACCATGCCTGAGAAAATATTATTTTCTCAACTTCAAGACCCATAAAACCTTCACACATGCATATAACAACTTCTTGAATCTTAGAATTATCAAATATTATAGTATGCCTATCCTCATACTAGTTAAATCTCATTTTCAACCTTTGAGTTCATTGTGTTCTCAATCTTACAACCTTGAGAAATTATTACAAGACCAAATCACTTTGATGCACTAGTGACACTCTTTAGAGAAGATTCACACCTTTTAGATCATCCAAAACTTGTCAAAAATATCTTGAGGACTCATTAGGAGCATTTCATACCTCGTAGCCTTCTCTTTATTTGTGTCTTTAGTCATAATGGTCATTACTCATGGAATTTCAAATACTCTTAAAAATTTATCTACAAAACCTCTTATTCTTCATCATGTTAGACCTATTTTTCTTCTAATAAAACTTAGAGGAGACCAATATTGTTTCCCTTTAGCTTGGAATGATCATACAATACCATTTCAATTTAAAAAGTCTAATGTAACGCTTCATTTTGAAGAAATAACACCTAAGTTTTAATGAACTCAATTTCATAAGAAAACCATACTTGATCTTGTAGATACCTAAAATATGCTTACATACTTTAATACTTAAATTTCACTAATTATCTTCTTTCCTATCATTTTGACAATTAATGACACTCCATCAAATGAACACATCTTCTCCTCTCATTAGACAAATTAAAGACACTTTGCTTATTAACCATGATATTCACTCTCTTTTGGTCAATTGACGACACTTCATCAATAAACCACCATTTTTCCTTAATTCTTGTTAATTAATTACATTTCTCTAATTAATTAACCTTCCTATCACTTAAGATGCTAATTAACAACCTTTTGTTAATTAATGTCTGCTTCTACTTGGGA
Source organism: Taxus wallichiana var. yunnanensis (assembly GCA_018340775.1). Lineage (NCBI taxonomy): Eukaryota > Viridiplantae > Streptophyta > Pinopsida > Cupressales > Taxaceae > Taxus > Taxus wallichiana. The sequence goes on along the minus strand of CM031238.1, from coordinate 431,130,133 downwards.
TAATTAATTATTATTAATTAATTATGCTCGCTAATCTAAATCAATAAATCACCATTTATTGGTGATGAGGTTTGTCCATCCTCACCATTAATAATGTCAATCTAGGTTTGTATCACGAAGGATGTATGCATTAAGAGAAGAAGATCTTAGAAAGTAGCTCCCTTAAACACAATCCAAACTTGCATAAATTGAAAGCTCACATGTGGAAATTTAAATGCACACTTGTAGAAATGTAAAAACCCTTGCATAAAGGAAATCACACTTGTAGGAATAAAACAAACTTGCATAAATTGAAATTTCTGAATTGGAAAGAAGAAAAATCAAATGAAACACTGCAGGTTTACAATAGACTGAATGTTACAATACAAAGAGAAGAACAACATAACAAGATGATAATTACAGAAAAAATAAACACAAATTATTACAAAATAAAAACAAAAATATAAAGATCCATCTTCCTTAGAATGAGTGGCCAACTCATTCCTTGGAAGAGGATTTAAACCATGCTTCAAGATCTTAACTCAAAACTGCAAAATATTAGAGAGAAAAGAATCAGATTCATTTCTTGGTGGTAAAAAACATTACATATCTAAGTGTGGAAGGTTGCATTTATAATTTATGCATCCAACCAACTCCTTATTTTGGGAGATACAATCTTATCTTATCTTTATTCTAATCCTAACAACTAAGATCTCTATCTCCACAAAATATGGAGAGAGATCTATTATTGGAGTCAAAGTCTTATCTTACTTATTTTAGGAATATTTGCTCCCAAATCTTCTCCTTGATTTTCGGTAACAAGAATCATAATGATTTTATTCTCCTAAATTATTGGAAGGATGTTTTTCCTCAAAAGATGATTTTGACCAAATACCTTTCCCAAATTTTCCATTTGACTTTGTTGTTTTTGATTGTGGAACTTTTGAAGCTTTTTCCTCGACTCGGTTCACTAAAAGTTATATTTTTATTCATTGGTAAAACCTATAGAAAATATGAATGATTTTTTGTTAAATACATTGTTGTGAACAAAAAAATCTCTCATATTTTTTGATGCAAAAGCGGGAGGTACAACAGTAGCGGTTTCGCCGATCGCGCGAAAGTCTGCGCAATATGACAAAGTTTACTGAGGAAAAGCAGATCTCAAACCACAATCGGGCGGCTGGAAAAGAAAAGGAGGATATGCTGGGATCCACACCTTTGGCATGGAATAAGCTTTTTCAAAGCCCTAACCTCAAGGTGGGTCCTAAAATCACTGGTCATTTTACATGGGAAACGGACAAAGAGGGTGCCACCTGTCTTAAGGTCCCAGATGGATTTGTTGATAGAGCCTTAAGCAAAACAAACCTCTCCCTTGTTGGTAAGTTTCTTGGCTCTAGACCTAATATTGATTTCATTAGAAAATGGGCTTTGAGAAAATGGAAACCTAAGGGTGCCCTAAACATTACTGTTATGCCAAAGGGTTTTTTCCTGGCTAAGTTTAACCAGCAAGAGGATTTAGATTCAGTGTTGCTGGGAGGCCCCTGGTGGCTGGGAAATATGGGTCTTTTTTTGAAAAAATGGTATCCGGGTTTTGATCCAAATACTGAAAATATAAACACCATGCCAATCTGGTGTAGGCTTCCAGGGCTGCCATTGCATCTATGGGATGATGAAATACTGCTAAATATTGCAAAATCCCTAGGTGCACCTATTGGGCTTGATGGACCCACAAGAAACAGATCCAGGCTTGCTTTTGCTCGGTTCTGCATTTTCTCAGCCGTTGATCAGGAGATTCCGGAGCACATAATCTTGAAAACTCGATTTGGATCCTGGACCCAAAAAATTGAAGTTGAAACCTTAAGATGTAAACTATGCCATATCATTGGTCACTCTGACAAAAACTGCTCCAAGAAAATGACCCTCCCTCTGGACTTTGAACAGCCTGGGATAGGCTCAGATCTGAACAAAGATAGCTTGGACCCAAGCAAGGATAGGAAGATGGATGACAAAGGTCCCAGTCAGAAGGATTTGCATATAAATAGAAGGGAAAAAAAAAAAAAAAGGGGAGGTTTTAGAACTCATATAAAGAAGCATCTTGTCTGGCGCCCCAAAGCTGCAACTTTAGCTTTGCCTGAAGCTCCCAACAATGAAGTTCTGGACAATTCGGTGAAGGCTTCTTCGGATTTACCTCTTGAAACATCTGTGAAAGAAGATTCTGTTAAGGTATCCATGGAAGTTAACGAGCATGAGGGTTCAGTGATGGACAATTTAGTCCCTTCTGGATCAGAAGAGAAAAAATTTCAGTCATTAATTAGGGATGAAGCTTGTAACAAGGAAGATATGACAGAGATTGAGCCTTTGGAGATTCTCTCTTCTGGAGAGAATGGTATTGCGGATCCGCTGCCTTGTCCCAGCATTACAACAGTGGCTCCGCCGGTCTTCTGCAGCACCAGAACAGCTTCTGATCACTTGCCTGACAGTTTAGAACAAGAGAAAGAAATTCAATCATTAAATAGGGAGGAAGCTGGTAACAAGGAAGTTATGACAGAATTTGAGCCTTTGGAGATTCTCTCTTCTGGAGAGAATGGTATTGCAGATCCGATGCCTTCAACAGTGGCTTCGCCGGTCTGCTGCAGCACCAGAACAGCTTCTGATCTCTTGCCGGACAGTCTGCATAAAGGACATGAAGAAGGAGAAATCACGCCTGCCAAGGAAATGGAAGATTCAGACTCTGGGTTCACATTGGTCATCTCAAAAAAGAAAAAAAGAATGAGAGGTTTTGAAAGGATCCCAGATTCATTGTATAGTGATAAAAAAAAGGAAATTGACAATTGGGACACCTCTTCTTCTAGAACAACCAGGTCTTCTGCTAGACGAGTAGCTGATTTTGGAGGAAGCTCAAAAAGAGGAAGACCCTCTAAAAAGACTCTCAGAGCTAAGAAAACAGAGAGGGATATTGCAGATGGGGTTCAGCGACAACTGAACCAGCAAGCAATTCCAACTACCAACCATTCCAAATGAAGATTATATCCTGGAATATTAGAGGCCTAAATGGAAACTCTAAGCAAAGAACCATCAAGGAGTTACGAGATTCCAGTAACCCCAGCATTTTGATTCTTCAAGAAACTAAAATGAAAGCAATGACTATGGCTAATATTAAAAAAAATTTTTGGGATAGTTCTGAAATGGCGGCTGTTGATTCTCAGGGAGCTTCCAGAGGATTGGCTACCCTTTGGGATAGAAGACACTGTACTGGTATGATTCTTAGTGCTAATATTAATCATCTTGCAATTAAATTCGTCACTATTGAGAAAAAGTGTGAATGGATCTTGTCTAATATTTATGCACCTAATTCTGCTAGTGGTAGAAGAAAACTATGGGCTGATCTTAAAATCTTTAGAAACCAATATAGCTCTGCCAACTGGCTCATTATGGGAGATTTCAACTCCCCTCTAAACCCAGGTGAGAAGTTTGGAGGAACCCCCACCTTCTCTAATGGTATGGAGGACTTTGCTGACTTTATTGCTGAGCAAAACCTCATTGATGTGGATCTGCATGGTAATAAGTATACTTGGAATAATAGAAGGCTGGGAAAGGAGTTCATTCAGGTGAGATTGGATAGGGCATTAATCTCAGCAAACTGGATTCTAAGCCAAGACTTTTACCTATCTTCCCTTCCAAGAATTGGATCGGATCATAATCCGATTGCTTTAAGCTTTCTCAATTGGACTAAACCAGCAAAAAGCTCATTCAAATTTGAAAAAATGTGGATGGAGCATGATGATATCTATGATAGGATAAAAGAATGGTGGGAATGGAATGGGGAAGGCACTGCTCAGTTCAGATTAGTTCAAAAACTCAAAAATGTCAAAAAGCAAGTCAAAATCTGGAACAAAAGGGTTTTTGGAAATATTTTCGAAAAAAAGAAAGAGTTAAAACAGAAGCTTCAGGATCTGGAGTTAAAAATGGATACTTTGGGAAGATCGGTTGAAGATGAAGTAAATGAAAAGAATATTCTTTCTGAGTTGCATACGATCTGCAGTAGGGAAGAGTCTTTTTGGCGCCTTAAATCTAGAGCTATCTGGCTTAAAGAGGGAGACAGGAACACAAAGTTCTTTCACATGACTACTCTAAAACATAGAGCCAGTAACAGAATCCTTGAGGTTTCTAAAAACAATGGGAACAACACTAAAGATCCAAACAGCATCAAGAAACAAGCACTTGAATTTTACAAGAATCTTCTTAAAGAGAACAACGTCAGCAACCCTGAAGCTATCTCCTTCATGCTGGAGGCCATCCCTCAGAATAACATTGAGGACCAGAAATTCAGAGACATCACTAAAGCTGTCACGCTTGAAGAACTGCAAAAGGCTGTCTTTTCTCTTGAGGGGGACAAGGCTCCTGGACCGGATGGGTTCTCTATTAATTTTTTTCAGAAGTTCTGGGAAATATGCTCGGAGGATCTTCTCAAAGCGGTAAATGAATTCTATAGAACAGGAAATCTTCTAAAAGAGCTTAACAACACGCACATTGTGCTGGCACCTAAAAAAATGGATGCAAAAGACTTCAAGGACTTCAGACCTATCATTCTTGCTAATGCTATCTATAGAATCTTCACCAAAATCATCACTACTAGACTGCAGCTCATAATGAATGACCTCATCTCAAGGCAGCAGAGTGGCTTTATTAAAGGCAGGATAATACAAGACGGAGTGATTATGGTGCACGAAACTATACATTCCATGGAAAATAATAAAAAGGCCAATATGATCCTCAAGCTTGATATGAATAAAGCTTTTGACAAGGTTTCTTGGGTCTTCCTTGACAGGATTTTATCTAAATTTGGGTTCACGGAAAAATTTAGAAAAATTGTTAGGTCTTGTATATCTACAGCCAGGTTCTCTGTGGTTGTTAATGGGGAGCCTGTGGGTTTTTTCACCAGCAGCAGAGGTTTAAGACAAGGAGACCCCATCTCCCCCTTACTCTTCATTCTCTTAGTGATGAAATTCTTAGTAGAACAATTGCGAGCGGTTGAGAACGGCCTTTTAAATGGATCTAAACCCGCTTCATTCACCAAGCCGTCTCTCATCAACAGGTTTTTGCGGACGACACAATCCTTCTTCTTCTTCTCGCCTCGGTTGTGGAAGCTAAAGCTATTAAGGCTTTATTACAATTATATGAATCTATTTCAGGCAAGAGATTAATTATGACAAAAGTACCATTTTTTTCTTTAACACCCCGAGGAAAGACAGATTCAAGATTGCTAAAATTCTGGGTCAGAGAATTGGTGCTCTTCCAAAGAACATACTTAGGCCTCCCTCTTGGCACTAAGAAAGTCTCTCACATGGTGTGGGATGATTTGTTGATGAGATTTCAGAAAAAGATGGCAGGTTGGAAAGGGGCCACTCTCTCTAGTGCTGGTAAGTGCCTTCTCATTAAAAGTACACTCCAAAGTCTGCCCATCTATATCATGTCACTTTTCAAAATTCCTTCTTCCTTCAGAGAGAAAATTGAAAGGATTCAAAAAAAAATTTTATGGCAAGGTATGGAAGAGAAGTTCAAATTTCACCTAGTGGCCTGGGACAAGGTCTGCACCCCAAAATCTATGGGAGGGCTGGGCATAAAAAATATTGAGAAAATGAATGAGGCACTCATCGCTAAGATGGGCTGGCGATTGCTATCTGAGAAACAGCCCTGGATTGATGTTATTAAAGCAAAATACTTGAATCAACAAGCTGTCTACTCCTATCTGCATGAAGATCAACTACCCAATGGTTCCATTTTTTGGAATAATCTGGTTAAGAGTAGAAACTTCATCAAACAGGGTAGCAAATGGAAAGTGGGGGATGGAAGTGAAATAAACTTCTGGGAGGATAACTGGTTCAGTGACAACCTCTTGGAGAGATTTGGGACAGCTAAGGACAGCCTTATAAGCAAGTATGGAACTAAAGTCAAGGACTATATCGAAGGAAATGGCACCAACAAGGCTTGGAAAAGACTTTCTATGGAACGAATTGAGCTGAAACAATCTACTTCCTCCCTCCAGGATCTTTTAGACCTCTTCCCTTTAAGTCAGCTGAATTCCAAGGATGAGCTGGTTTGGAGCAATTCACAAGATGGGAAATACTCACTCAAATCTGGTTATACCATTCTTTCTCAGAGTAACCAATCTGACTTTAACTGGAACAAGATCTGGATGCCTGAGTTAACCCCCAAAATAAATTTTTTTCTTTGGCTGGCCATCAGAGGTAGAATTCTCACCACTGACAATTTGATGAGAAGAGGATTTATAATTCCTAATTGGTGCCACCTTTGTAGGAATGACTATGAAGACATTAGTCATCTGTTCATACATTGTGCTTATGCCAATAGAATTTGGAGCTTTGTTCTTTCTAAATTTGATGCTCTTTGGGTGTTGCCGAAGAACCTTAATCAGCTATGGAATCAATGGAACCCACCATTCAGACATTGTGCTATCAAAAGAATCTGGAAATTAGCAATCCCACACTTAATCTGGAGGATTTGGAAGGACAGAAATAATATAATTTTCAGAAATAAGAAGCAGAGTTTTAAAATCAGTATTAGCAAAATTTCTCAAGGTATCAAAGAGAACATGGCCAGATTTAAACCTCCCAAGAACAAGTGTTATCCTGAGAATGAAGAGCACATTTTATCTAATTGGCACATTGGAAATTGGAGCAACCCTGGGAATAGTGTAGATAGATCGTTGATTAAATGGCATCCTCCTGACTCTAATTGGTACAAGCTGAACTTTGATGGCGCCTCTAAGGGAAACCCTGGGACAACAGCTGGAGGAGGAGCTATACGGGACCACAAAGGTAATTTGATTGCTGCTTATGCTGTAAAATGGGAATTCAAACCAATCATTTTGCCGAAGCATTATCTGCTCTCTGGGGCTTGAGAGTTGCACGGGCTCAAAATATTCATAACCTTATTGTTGAAGGGGACTCCCTTAATATCATTAAGCTCCTCAATCAGTCCTCATCTCCCAGTTGGAGTATTAAAGATTTTATCTCTGAATCCATAAGCATTTGCCACACCTTCAATAGTATCAGAATCATACATACTTACAGGAAGGTAACAATCATGGATGCACCGCCAATTATGGCATTAATATTAATTTTACTATGCGGGATAATGATAGTATCCCTAATCAGCTTCACAACAGCATCCATGCGGATCTTCACAAGCAAGCAATCTCCAGAGATAAGCCTTAATCTTTGGCGGAAAATCAAAATCATTTATTCTTTCACACGTGCTGCTTTTTTCTATATGGCGAGGCAAATAATATCTTTTTCAAATAATAGTAAGATCTATTTAAGAAATTTCAAGTGGAGTCATCCAGATTTGAAAATCACGCACGCGGGGTACAACGGCTGTTGATATCCGGATGCCAAACTCCACGAAAACCGATGATAATTACAAAGTGATTGTTGACAGGGAAAGGGTTTTCACACGCGACTTCCCGCAGGCTCAGTTCAGCAATTACGCAGCCGTTCGTGAGAAGACCAACGGCTACAGTACCCAGTCTTGTGCGTTCTTCAACAGTAAGAAACGAACTGTTCTTCACGCCCAACGGCATTCTGGAATTTGTTGTAACCTGCACACCACTGAGAAGATGGGAGGACCTCCCTGTCAAATTGAGCCGTGCGCGGACCCTGATTGGAAGGAAAACACCGAGCTTTGGAACATCCTCAGCATAGGCGGCTTCACCAGCTTTGTTGAAAGAGTGCAAGGGCATGATCAAAGTATTTCAGTACGCTTTGCTAAGGAGTGGAAAGAGAGGACTGTCGACTATGGGGGACAGAAAATTCTTGTCAATGAAGAGCTCATTGCTGAAGCGACCGGTCTCAGCCTGGATGGGTACCGCTTCTTCAACAAAAGGGTTATCAAAGAAACTGAAGAAAGAAGATTTGTGGAGGAAGATGAGAAGCTTATTTTCAGCACAGCGGGTCTACTTGTAAGCTCAATTCCATCACCATTTGATGAAGTCACTCGCATGATGATTCGTTTCATATCCTTGGAAGGTAGGTTTGTTACTGTCCCAGCTAAGCATCTCATCTTTTTAAATCACTTCCGTAGGAATAGATTGGTTTGCTTCCCTCATTATCTTTTAAACTCTCTTGAGCGCTCCATTTTGGAGTTCCAGAAGCATACCCGGTGGTTCCCTTGCATCAAGGGCTTATTTTGCTTATCCACAAACACTGCCTTCTCAAGTACCCCGGTCTTCCCTCCTCTCCTAGCCCGGCTCCGATGGGCTCTGCTGCTGCCAGTCCTGCTTCCCCTGCTGCCCTTGCTGCCCCTGCTGCTGCCCCTGCCACCGGTGCTGCTACCCCCATGCCAGCTGCACATGTTTCTCCTTCTATTCCTCCTTCTGCTCCTCCTGACACTCACCTCGCCTCTTCCTCTAAACGACCTCTCACCAGGGCTTCTAGGAGACTCAACCTTGAGACTCTTGCAGCAGGGGAAAGAGCCTCTTGATCTTGACATTGCACGTGACCTGGCTGAACATAAGTAGTGCCAGTCCCCCGGAAGCACAGATGGATAACCCTTCTAAGAGACTGGAGGCCTTAGAGGCTGAGATAAAAATGCTGAAGGATGAGGTCAAAAATCTAGCTAAGCAAAAAGGTAAGAAAAGCATGGAGGGGGAAGGGAGCATTGACAATAGTCAGGTTGAAGACATATACAAAAAGCTGACCTCCTTGGACTCCCGCCTTGGGAAGGCTAAGACTAGGCATGATTACAACATTGCCGCCTTTAGGGCCATTGAGGAGTTCATCGTGGGGCATGCCAAAAGTGTTTCCAACCTCAGCGGTATCCCGGCTGCACTTTGGGGCAATGAAAAAGAGAGCAAAAGAACCATCGAGGAGCTCGATAAGACGGATGCTGCCCACATGACCGCTTTGGGTATGTTTCATGCTTGGAAAAAAGTCAAGATCAGTGTTGATCAAGCAGCCAAGAAGTAGTCCTGCATGCTTCTACTACTCTCTTTTTATTCTTTTGTTATTCTTACTTTTTTTTCTTGTTTGCTTTTAGGGTTTTTTTTTTTTTTCTTTTTTGTTGTTTCTGCTTGTTTCTCAAGCCTCTTAAAGCTTGTGTAGTCCCTTTCAGGCTACGTTGATTTTCATTGTTCCTCTTGGACTTGGTTAGTCATTTTCATGATCAATTCCACTTTTCCCAATACTAACATTATCTTTCCTTCATGGCTTGCATACACAAGAATTTGTATCTTTTCCAAAACAATCGATAGGATTAGTCAACAAAATAGATAACAAAATATTTCTAAAGAATGGAAAAAATATATATCCTATATTCTATCTTAAGAAAACTATAAGTTGCTAATATACATTTAAATCCACTTTCAAAGGTAACTTAGAAGGATAAAATAATGGTAATTTATGGCCAATTTATGGTCTCATCAATTAGATAAAATTCCTCTCTTACATCCCTCAAATAATACTAATTTTTCTCTAATCGGTTTATATAAGCTTACATATCCCTATTAATTAATCACACCTGATTAATTAAAACATTCCCAACTCCCATGAGTTGCTAATGACAAATTATAATATTTTAAATCAAGGTTACCTTTTCTAAAGCAACCTTATCCATTCCTAATATTTATTTACCCTTCTCCCACATGAACTAAGATCAAATATCTCTCTCGGAATAAAGAAGGTTATATACAATACCCTCCTCCTTCCCTTTCTTCTTAGAGATCATTTGCATTAGTGAAAACTATAGGAATTTATAGGAATTTTATTTGAGCCATTCTCCATTTTTGGAAATAGCTTCTCCATCTTGCATCCATTCTCTCAAATTAAAGAGTAGTGGAAGATCCAAAATGTCCTTGTAGCCATTTCTTGGTGAGATCTCATCTTCAATTCTTGAGGAAACAACACCAATTTAATTTCTGCGTGATCTAATTAGGTTCATACTTTTAATAACAATAATAAATTAGAGAAGGAATGACTTGGAATTCAATTTTTATGCTTTGAATAAGTTCTTTTCCCTTAACCTCTTATCTTATGGTTATATAGTATATTTATCTTAGGTTTTAGACTACTAGGTGTTAGTATATTTCAATTATCTTTCCATGTTTATATATGAACACATATGGCACGCCGAAGTGGGACTTATTCAATTGTCCTTATCGTTTGGTTTTAAGATTTGTTATTTTTGTCTCAATTTTGGCTAACCCTTATTATGCGGATGTTAAATAACTTGAATTCCTTGATGTTATTTTATAATTTTATATGTGTTAAGTCTCACTTATATGTTTAAAGGAGTGGTTTTTCATTAAGTTTTGTCTAAGATGACAAAAAAATAACCTTTTGAGGTTGTCTATGTCGATTTCTGCATTCTGACGTCATCTAAGGTACCAAAATAGGTGTTATGCTTCCCCATGTAAATGTTGAGATGGTTGCATTACTATTGAAAGGGTCACGTATGTGTTGAATGACCCATGCATGTGTCATTTAGGGTGCATCATTGTCATGATTTTATTCATCACTTTCTTGTCTACCGCACTTGTGTGACACCCCCACATCTATGCTTCTCTGCCCATGTATGTGTTGGTTTGTATGTTGTTAATTGTATTTTCTATCGAACCATGCTACTATCTTTTGGGTGGCATTTTACGTAACTAGGGATGCATTACTATCTCTCTGGCCGTGTAGGTATTTCTCTTTTTCTTAGTTTGGGTTATATCTTAGAGCCATGTATATGTTGTTTGGTTCCCACTATTGTTGCTAGGGGTGCTACTATCATTTGGGCCACATTTCTATCACTAGGGATGCGCTTATCATACTCTGTCAAAATTTCAGCTCTATTTTTGTGAGGTGTCATATTTGATCTTGGATATTTCTAACATCTTGTAGGTTTTTAATGCTAACTTCTGTTTGTAGGGTGTTTTGAATCATCTTTTGCTAACTTGTTTGATGGTATTTAATGAATGTCATGCTTTCATATCTTAGGATGGGGTTGTGTATGCTCTTCCCTTGCACATTTTAGGTGATCTTGGGAATTAGAAACAAATCTAAGCCTTCTTTCATTTACAAACACTTCATTAAATTCATGGTTAAGGGAATGAACAACAATTGGTTAAAATGAGTTGCCTAGTCATTTGATTTGCAAGATTTTCCATTTTTAATATAGTTGAGTGAATTATTGCGTATGATATTCTCTTGTGTCTTAGAAAAATCTTAAAAATAAAAACCAACATTTCACCCTCTTTCATGATGTTTTTATCTTATGAAAAACTATTAAAATTTACGTGCAGTACTCAATACGCATTTGTCGAGTGTAGACACCCAAATTAGGTCACACCTTGCCAAGTCCCCTTCAATTAACATACATCTAACCATGACCCCTCCTCACATCATTATTAATTTAATTACCTAAATTAAATTAATTTCCACCTCACCTAGCCACCTCATCTCTCCACCTCATCCTATACCTATTCCAATCCTATTAATTAACCTAGACTAAGTCCCCACTCACCTTAACTAACTAGGACTCATTCTAACCCTAACCTTAATTTCCTATTATTCCTCTAACCAAATTCCCACTCCATTTAGCGTCATTCCACACTCTTGACTGAATCAATTCTGAATCATGCCAAAATTGGGAAGAAAAGGCTATTTTTTGCCAAGTATGACCATTTCTCCCTAACCAACGTTGGTTATTCATCATCGGTGTCACTCACCTAACTTGTCATAGGTTTCCTTAAATAAGGATTTCTAATCCTATAGTTGGGTGTTAGAATCTCTCTTCCTAACTCTTGTGACCTTGCATCCTTACTCTTAAAATTCATAGTGATCTTGCGACATACCAGAGGCCCTTATAATGTTCAAACACCACTCCATTCATCAAAAAATTAATCCGAGCTCTAGTATAATCGCAGGGAAGCATCGTGCCTTCTTGTTGCCACTACATTCATTCGGGATCAATTTCTCTTGCAACCATCACCACCTCCTACTGTTCACCTTCATTTCAAAACTAATTATATTTCTTGTCTGTCATTGGTTTTAATAGATTATTTATTTATTAGTTATCTATTTCATTTACCCTCTACCATACCCGGTTTATCCTACATCATCTCCATCCAACCATATGCCCATAAAAGCTTCATACCTTGTCCACACACCTATTTTATTGTCTCTGAGTCTCCATAAAAATCCCATGACCTTCCCTAAGTCTCCATAATTCTCTATGGAATCACAGAGAGTGCCAAACCTCTCATTTTTAACATTTCCACCCAATTTCCCCTACTGACATAGGTCACCCAATAGGCGTCGATCACTTACAGTGCCAACATCTATTACCTAACAACACCGATCATGTGTGATGATTAAAATCCTCCAAACTAAGAAGATAATAACTTCTTCCTAATGACCCATAACCTCACCAAATATTTCCCACAACTCATTTATAGCCTCTATCATACATTCAAGTTTAGACCAACCTACCTGACCCTCAATATTTAATCATAATTGGGCTTTTGGATTAGATTTTATTATTTTTATATGAGATGCCTAAATCATATTAACTACAGTAGGATTCATTTGTTTATACTCTTTCCTTGCATTAAATTGTTAAAAATAGTGGATTGATAGCCTTCTAAGAAGCACCCCACTTCCCGGAACTAGCATACGCTAGAAACCCACTTTCATATGTTGTTTAATACTATTTAGTGGTATTTCATTGTTTCTACGGGTAATTTCTCCTAGTGAAGGGAATATCTTCACAATCATCTTAGTCAACATTAGAGGATGCGTAACCTTCTCTAACTATCTATAGGTATTCCTCCTCACATTTCCCTCTTATATGTTTTATCTCTACTTTATGGTGAAACATTTTGGCACACCCAAAGTGGGACCCATCTTGTGTGTTCTTTTAATTTTTCATATAGACTTGCATTTTGTGAGTTTTATTTCTTTCCTGAAAATAACAAACTAAATCTCTCCCTAGAAATATTCTTTTGTTTCTATTTGTCAAAAATACATCAGTCCTTTGGTGCTTAAAATGAATACTTCTTCTTTTCTTCTATACTGCATTTAGTGAAAGAGCATTCCTCTTCTTGTTCTCCTTTTGCTACATCAAATATCATTTTTGATTTGGGTTTAAAATTTATTCATTCAATCATTTGAGTACTACATTAGATCATGTAGATTTAATTATCAATCACATGGTGGAGGTCATGACTACTTAGTGATTGGATTGGATTGGATTAAGTGTAGCTCACATTTTTGCACACACTAACAAGCCAAACCACTTACACAATTTACACATTTCTTAAACATTTCCCTTCTAAGAAGAAGTCGTCAAGGATTTAACAACCTGTTGATGGTGGGCCCCACCCGGTGTTCTGGCCGGTTTATCATATCAGAGCTCGGACCTCACATACCGAAAGGTATATCAAGGACTCTTTAGCCAAAAATAACCTGAAACTAGCCATAGCTTGCTTTTAGGGCACCTTCATTATCCAAAAACTCTATTTCATTCATAGTCAGTTTAAAAAGGCATAAGCCACTAAACATTAAAATATAACACCTAGGATTTACGTGTTTTTCTAGTTTTTTTGATTGAATTGCATTTTGAGTTGTGAGGAAGATTCATCACTTTTTCTTCTCTTTCACACTCCACCATCACAACCGGTGTATTCTAGTTTTTCTGAGTGTGATAGGACATCTTTCTGCCATACAAAACTTCTGGGTTGGCTTTAATTTGACTTAATTCACTCCAAATTAAAAAATTTCTTCATCTTCTCAAAAATCTCAGTAACTAGCATTGGTCCAAAGAACCTCCTTTTGTTCCTTCATCATACCGCCACCGGTGGTGAATTGAATGACATTGGTTACTTTTATTTTGATTATTTTGTCAAAAACAACATTCTCTTCTTACATATCAACTTTCTGTGTTCTAATTATTTTAATACACTCATTTCTGAGTCTCTGTCACCCTTCACAGGACCCAGTTATACCCGTTTTACACCTTTCTTATTCAGATTTCCAAATTTCTTTATTTTCACAATAACCGGCATCAGTCTTCCCACCTTAATGATATCGTTAAGTGACCGGTATTTGTCTATGTATTTTTTATTTTTATCAAAAACAACAACCTATTTATATTATCCAACTTCACCAAGCATTTTTTTGAGTTTTGTGAGTTCTCTGAGCCTAGAATACCTATTTTCCTCATTTCATATTGTTTGGACTCACCAATAGGCATGAGCCCTCACTTTTCACACTAGTTGTGTACCCTTTCCTGTTAGCCCTTCACCACCCTCCATCTCATCTCTGATGGATCCTAATATCATGACTGTACCTATAGGTGATGAGGATTTTTCTAAATTCCTTGATCACAACCTCTTGGCCTTATAACATTACCTCACCCACTCTTCTACCCATGATTCATCTAGAAATATGTTGTTTGGTATACCTTCCTCCATGCCCTTGCCATATTTGTGAATGTTACTTCAACATTACCTACTCCGATGTCAACTTCATGTACTACACCCTCGACATCTATCGCACCTTTGGCATCTATGGCACTTGCGTCACGATGTCTATCACTCCCCCCGAACCCTACTAGCACCTCAACATCTTCCATATATTCATCTATGGATCCTAGTATAGGTATTCCCACACATTTTCATGCTTTATCATTCCTAGGAAACCCCAGCTCTATCCAATCAGTCCAAATTACCTCCCAAACAAATGTTATATCATCCCCTAGGTGATTTAGGAAATTCCATTCATTCCCCTAGGTGATTTTAGGACTTCATTGAAAATGCAAATTTTGGGGAGTCACGGGAAGGGTTGTCGTTGGCCTTCCCAGGACTGGATTGACCCCTGAGAAGAAAAGAAGGGAAAAATTCAACATGGAGGTGAATGGAATACCTTATGACATCAAATAAATTATTTTGGAAGGTTTAGAGAAGTTTTTCAAGACTTGGAGCAGTCTGAGTGAAAAACAGGGTTCACAAGCCTAGACAGTACACAGGCCTAAAACAACCATTGGGCTTCAAAAGAAGATTCCAAGAGCTCCAATGGAGTTGGAAGTAAAAAAAAATATTTGGAAATAGGATTCCAAGACCTACATGATGGTGAAATAATATTTTTCACAACACCTTGGCGCATATGATTGGAAGGCAGTTTTTCTCAGGCACAAGTGGAGTCCCAGATCAAAACTCCAATTTTTTAGGGATCATATGGTCAATTAAGACATTATACCCACATCATTGGATTAAAAATTCCATTTCCAGTCAGGATCATATAAAATTTCACCAATAAATTCCACCGGAGCTCAAGTTATCTGCATTCCAAGTTACCCTCTCAAAGGCAGTTCAGGACTTAGTCATTTTTTCGAGAGGACACGTGTCAGCACTAGGAGCCTGGTGGGATTTCATGTCCCCAAAGTCCTTGAGGTCAGGTACATAAACCCTTGGAAAATTTTCCCAGCCCTCATGTGACCCTTGGGACCCTCATATGACCTCCAGACTTGACAGTTCAGCCCTCAGGTGCTTATTTGGAGCATGCATTCCCTGCCGTCGGATCGGGCGCCACGTGTCAGCTCCAGGACCACCATGGAATTTTATGTCCCTTATGCACCTGAGGTGGGGACATAAGACCTTGAAAAATGTTCCCATCCCCCATAGGGAGTCTTTTGGACACCCATGTGACCTCCTCTCAGCTCCCAAGTGCTTTAAAGTAGCTTTTCCTCCTTCATTCCCTGTTCGTTGGATCAAACGCCACGTGTCATGCCCTTGACCACCATGGAATTTGATGTCCCTCACATCCCTAAGGTCAGGGACATAAATCTTGGAAAAATTTCCCTAACCCTAATTGTGCATATCTTTTAAAAAAATTCCAAGTGCCACTTTCTTCACTTCTAACTTCTAACACTTATGTGCACTCCATTCCTCCATTCTTCCTCTGCAACATTCTACCATCACTCCGCCATTGCAAATGCTCAGACCAGATCAACCCAAACACTGAAAAAAACTCCCCATAGTGATGTGTAGGTCTCAAAAGGATTTTTCATCAAAACAAGAAGGAGAAATGAAGAACAAGAGGAAGAAAATGGTGAAAATCTCCATAACCTAAAAACAAAGATCTGAAGAAATATTGCAAGCCGGTGCATGAATCAAAGAACCATTTGTTTGTTCATTCATTCCTCTAACCAAGACCATCAAAAATACACCTTCAAACTCCCCCTCATGTGACAGAGCATCCACAATGAAGAAATCTCATTTCCGGCTCAACGAAGAAAGAAGTAGGATTTCCCATCAAACTAGTTTCGGATTGAAGTAAGATCACACGTGAAGCATCGGAAGAAAAAACCCACATCAAAAATATAAATTTATTTGTAAATGGAGGAGAAAACCAGACCTACAATTTTTAGGTCCATTAATGGCTGCCATACCCAGAGGCACTGCTAGTCTGAAAACTAAAACTTTAAAATCTCATGGACTATTAAGCGGGCGGATCTGAAATTGCAGAGGGAGGATATTGGGAAAAAACCCATATCAAAAAAATTTTTTCCATGTCAATCCAATCCCAGAGGCCAAATTTCTAAAAATAGTAGTCTACTACATAGGAACTGTTATTTTGGGAAAGTTAGCAATAGAAGAACTGCGCAGAGAGGAGATGAAGACATTGGAGGTAAACTACAACTGAAAATTCACCAGAATAGACATTTTTGGCACTTACTAAAAATAGTAAGTGGGCCCTCGAGCACCTGCTAAAAATAGAAATTTGATCCAGAAGAAATGAGGAACATGGAGAAAGAGGAAAATTAAGCCGCAACATCCAGTTGAAGATCAAGGAATTGCTTTTCCACACTTACTAAAAATAGTAAGTTGCTTTTTCAAGGGAGATATGAAGATGAAATGGATGGGTCAGAAGCCGACACAACCCTTTTCCTACAAGTATGATGTGGAAGATAGTGATGTCTTGTACATGGACCTAAATGACCTTAAAACTTGCATGGCCTCCAAGGACCGAAGGAGGATTGAAGACCAGATATTCACAAGTGGCTTGTTCATTGCTGCAGGACATCCAGTGTCATGCAAAGTCTCGAGCTAGTCCTAGCCTACTCCTTCCACTACAGCCCAGAGACATGAAACCATCCGAGCTGACAATGGTACAATGTTGGTGGTCATTAACCCTAGAACCATTTCAATCTCTCTCTAGATACCGACATCCCCCAACATGGTCATCATTTCCAAGGAAAGAGCCATGCATGATTGGGAGACAATGGATTCATATGTCCAAGGGTAGTGCTCAGATCATGGTTGAAAACTGGAAGAAAGCCTTCTAGGATTCCCAAGAATCTGCCAAGGTGTGAGTTTCGAGAAGGGTATTCTGATGTCATCACTCTCCTCAGTAGAGTAATGGGTGAAAGCAAACACAAGAGACTTCCAGGACTAGATGGGCCTTTACATCCTGACATTGACAGAAGGGAAGCAGAGAATTGACTGGGGTAGATCATCAGTGATAATCTCCATCTACAACTTCTCCAAGTACCCACAAAAAAGAAGTTCCACATGACTTCTTATCTAGTTTATCTCCTCACAAGCTCATGATCATTCAAGGGATTGGCTCTCACATAGAACATTGCTTCCAAGGTACCTGCATTCGAGAAACTTCCACAATTGATAATGGAGGAGAGCAACAAGCATTTCACCCACGTGAATGATGCATTCACTATGTATGTGGTCCGAAACTTGGAAGGGGATCTTGAAGCTAGGATGTCACCAAAAGTGGCATCCCTGATTAAGGAATATGGCTCATACTTCATACAATTCTCAACATTCTCCTACATATGAGTCACTGGCTTCGACCAAGCTCCTCTAAAACTACCCAAGTACCTCAGTGACCAGATTGTATTGTTTGAACTCTACAGGTAGATCACCCAAGTAAATAACAAGCTCAGAAGTAGAAGAAAGAAATTGATTTCTTTCCCTATATCTCTAGGGGAGTTCACGTGCAAAAGCTCAAATGACGCATCCCACTTGGAGGCCACTTTCACACATCTGACTTTGCATTCCTACATCACCAGGCCTAACTTTGACATCCGAGAAGATCCTGAATCCTTCTACATCCCAGAATTACAACATGAGCCACAAGTTGAGGACTACTGGGCCAATTGTATTGATGAGTTTGAAGTACGTAAAAATATCACATGAGGATGACAACCAGTGAGATGAAGAAATTCAAGTTCTCTTGGTATGAAGACATCTTACATGATGATGGGATAGAGATGTATGATCCTAAGTACGCAGCAGTAGTCAAGATGTCCCCAATGCCCCAAATCAACTGGCATGTTCATGAATCAAGAGATATCTTGAGTGGACTGAAAAGGTGGTGAGGAGAATGAGGAACTGGTTTCAAAAGAAGAGGACTATGATCATTCGATCATGAGGAATTTCCCCAAGCTAGAAGCAAGCTTCACATCATTCATCTTCAAAAGTGGTAGAGGTAACCTCTAGCTCTAAACACTCTGGAGCGAGTTCAAAAAGGAAGGCCATGGAATTGAAAATTTCTCCCCACGAGAAGACATCCAAGAAATTCAAGGAAGAAAAAGATTCATTGGCATCACCGCAAGAGGAAGACATGATCCCGATAATGTAGACAAAAAATCCAACACCAAATGCACAAGTGAACAAGGAGTATATGACTCATGATCTAATATTCGAGCCACTACAAGAGGTCCCGCATGTTGTTGATTCCAACGCTCCTCTCATTCAGGATTTTCCTCCTCCATCAAAACAAAGAATGGTTGATGCACCTGTCATTGAGCTTGAAACCGATGATGTTTCCATGGATGTGGGAAATGATCATCCTCAACACTCACACTATGCAACAAGTAGTAGCCCCGATATATCAGCAATTGTCTCTTTGGCTAAAGAAAAAAGGTCAAGAAAGATCACACAGACAACATCATGATTCTACAGTGAGGAGACAGGTAATCAGTATATTGAAGTAGCTCAGCCAAAAGTAATCAAGCCAGTGGATGAGATGACACCAGCTGACTATGAGATGAGCACGATCCAATTGGGACCAGCTACTCATGAGGGAGATTTACACATATTCCAACAATCTTCTACTCACATGATGGCAAGGAATAAAGAATACAAAGAGAAGATCGAGGGACTAGAGGAGCAAGTGTGAACTCTTTCATCTTATGTGCAACACTTGGTGGAACCAAGCACTATAACACTTCCTATTGAGAAAGTGGTACCCATCAACAACTTTGATCCGAATCCATCAGAAGAACACATGAGTTCATGATGCAGGGCCGAGAAAATAAGGAATGGATCGATTCAATCTCTAAAAAGGGAAGTCAACACTTCAAGAGGTAGTCAAGCTCTTTGCATACATGTGCGCCACCACCAATAGAACACGAGCACTCAAAAAAGATGTGGGGAAAGAAAGAGATTACTAGGAACCTCTTGGGACCAGTAGTGAGTGAGATGAGCAACACTCATCGTCAGGAATTGATTGATAAGAAGGTTTTTGAAACTCCTATGGAAAACTTGACACATGTATGGGAGAGGGCCTTGGCAATCAGATTTGAAGCAATCAATCGGGCATTCACAGAGCTAGAGGAGAAAGAAGAACAAACATACAAGTTGCAGGATAGTATAAATCTAGAAAATTCAAAAACTTGGAGTACCCGCAATGAGCGAACATTCAACTGCTGATGAGTTGATCGGCTCTTTCAAGAATATGTCAAGAAAGGGGTGGGCAACCCATTGTCCTTCACTAAGGATACCCTCGACTTCTTCTCAAAAATCTGAGCCTCCATTGCACTTATCACAGAAAAGCATTCATCATGGTTCGGGAAGTGCAAGGACATCAATAGTGTGACCGATGGATGGACTGAAACCTTGAGCTTGCATTCATATCCCTCATGCCGACAAAGTAGAACCAGTGGTGACTCATTTCAACCAGGAGTTTGGAAAGACAAAAGCCTTCTCAGGATCACAAAGTGGAGAGCAGTCAGAGAATGGAGCTAAGTCCACCACAACAGCTCATCCTTCAGCATAATCCTTCTTCTTCTTCCTCTTCTTTCTCTTTCTTTTCTCTTCTCATACAACACCCTCTCTCCTCAATGTTATATTTTTACGTTGAGAGTTGCACTTTTTGATATGACTTAAGTGACTTCAGAAATGTAATGTAAATTTAAGTCACCTTGCTATTATAAAAGGGACTTAAGTATTTAAAAAGGAATATGAACAATCTTAAGTCACATTAAGGTATTCAAAAAGTCACCAGGAAGATGAAAAGTTTCCTCCTCTTCTATAAATTGTAACAAGCTCCTCATTTGAAGGTCTTCTAAAAATTCTTCTAAATTTTTGCTTCTTAGATGTTGGAGCTATTTTTTGTGAATTCATGAGAGAGTTATCCTTGTGAAGAGAGCAAGAGATAGCAAGTTTCTTCCATTTCTCCTATTAAAAATGTCTTCTATTTCTCACACTATGTACAAATTTTTCTTGAGCTTCAATAAAGGAAGAAGGAATTTTAGCCTCTTTGATTGAGGAGTTTGTTGGTACTTTGTGCCCATTAAGCTTCATTTGGTCTTGTAGCTATTACATAGATTTGTTTTCTTCTATATTCAAGTGCATGTAATGAAACTTCTGGCTGGTGTATGCAAGTCTCTGATTTTCTACTTGCAGCATTAGTTTTTCTCTTTTCTAATTTTCCCATTCCCTTTCCCACCTTCCTAGCAAAGTCATCTCTTGCAGGTATATGCAAGCAATTTTCCATAGGGTCAGTGGAGTGCCCTGTTGGATCCCCTAGTCGAAAGGCCACCATAGGATAAAACCACCTTTTCACTGCACATGCACATACGCACATATGGTAGCTGCACCGGTTAAGTAGAGGGACTTAGATTCCCAGAGCATTGGCAAGAAATCCACAAGTTTTTCCACTCAAAAAATTTTCTCACCAATAGTTTTTGGCACCCACCATGGGGTAGATTTAGTAACATCTACACCTGAATATGACCAGAAGGTCCGAAAAATACAAAAAAATCAAAAATTCAAAATTCAAAAGAAAATTTCTAGAATTTGAATAGCTATATGAGCCACATGTCTACAAACCATGGCTATTCCAGGGAAATCCTCCTATTGAAAGACCCAAATTTCTCTTCCACATCCAAGAAGATATCACTTCTAATTTGAGAGAAGCTATTTGGCATAACAGAAAAAGTGTCAACCACTACTTCATTGCCACGAGAATCCTCGACCTTGAAGAAGAATGCGCTTGCTTGAAATTGGAGAGGCAAAGACAAATTCCAGCACCACAAAGGTGAGCATAGATTTCCAAGCTGGTGGATAGAAGGTACACCTAGAAATAGAGGCAAGGAGGAAAAACCAACCCCATTTTTGAAGAACTTCAAAGAAGACAAGAGCTTCTCGGAATTCAGAGGCCTCCCCTTCATCAAGCAACCGGTCACGTTGAGAACCTGAGTGTTGCTAATCCTTTGGATGGTGAATTTCCATACATCAACGAACCTTGAAGATTTCACTGACGTAGAAACCAAAGAAGAAGTTAGAGAAAGAGAAGCAAGAGTGGAAGAGGAAATAAGGGCTCAACTTGAAAAATCAAGACTTCAAGCCGAGGTAGATGAGAGAGAGCAGCAATAGAAGCCATAACTTTAGCAAGGTTGGAAGCTAGAAATAGAAATAGAATGGGGGATCATGAGCATGATCATGATCATGTGAGGCCCGTAGGCCTAATGTACCATGGGGAGGAAACACCGGTCCACTTGCTCTTGCTCAACCACTCCATGAGCTACCGAGAGGCTCAAGAAAAAACTTCCCAAAGTTCAAAGGGGATGGTTCTCAGCTCCCTGAAGAACATGTAGCAGCATTTATCACTTGCTTGCGGTGTGTGTGTTGGGTGTGGAGGATGAAGATGTGTTAGTCTGACTCTTTGTGGAGTCACTTCAAGAGAAGGCTTGCTGAATGGTTCTACATGCTACCCCCGAGGTCTGTCACCTGTTGGGAAGATATAAGAAGTGTGTTCGAACACAGGTTCAAGACCACGGAAGATTGTCAAGATCTCTTGGTCCAATTGGTACAAATGAAAAAAGAATTCTCTGAGTCAATGAGAGACTTCGTAGCAGATATAACAGAGTGATAAGAAGAATCCTAAAGATGTGGTGCCTCCTAAAAATAATCTGAAGAGATTCTTCATCAGTTGCCTTGCCATCAGAAGTAGGTTTCTTCCTTAGAAGAACCCAACCAAGAACATTGAGAGAAGCTCAAGACCATGCAATAGAAACCAATGATGATGATCTAATCTTGTCAGTAAAGTGAAAGGCCCAAATGGAAACAAAAGGGTCAGAATTCAAACTCAATCACCATGGATCCAATGTTCCAAAAAATGGCAAATGACTTGGTTTCCTTGAAGAAACAATTGTCCCAGATCACAATGCGGAATGCTCCAAGGAAACCAAACTCCCCAAATAGGCCAAGGATTGCTCCACCTCCTCATCAGCTTGCTCTCAAAGCACCACCAGTCAATGCCATTTGTGACACCAAAGAACTAGGAGGAGGAAGCAAAAATTGAAGAAGTTGAAGAAGAAAATGTGGAGGAGTATGAAAGCTATCTTGAGGTTGAGGAAGTTGATGGTGATATGCACAATGGCCTAATTGAGTACATTGATGATGAAGATGAGGATGATGATGAAGATCTAGGTTTCTCATGTGTAGTTTTCACTCATGCATAGTCTAAGAAAGGTGCTTCATCCTCAACAGCTACTGGTAAAGGAAAAGAAGAAGAAAGAAGGTCCTTCTTCTCCGGAGGTCCCACAAAATAAAATCATCAATAGAGGATCACCACTACCACCTTCAATGGAGTCAGCTAAAGAAAAATCAAGACCCACTGGCTAACAAGGATCATGCTACCATACCAAGTAGGTCATCTAATCCTCTCCCCAGCTCAAAGGTTACTAAGAATAATTCTTCTTCAAATGTTGTTCCCACAAAAACATCTAAGGTGCTATCAAAACCCGCATCCCCATCTCCTTCCAAGCCAGTTACTGCACCCTTGAAAGAAATTTCAACACATAAAACAACAAAACCTTCACCATGTAAATCTTCCATTATTCCTAGAACCTCTTCCTCACCCATCATAACCCCATTTGACTTTGTGGAGCACACAAGAAAAACTAAAGTCCAGCTCTCAGAAATAGAATACCTACAAACTCATCCTACCCAATTTGATAGGTTCATTGATGTAGTTCATGGGGGTAACCCCATAACCTTGGGTCCAAATTCCAAAGGCTTGCTCCCCACACCATCCACATCACCTTCACAAAACATGCTAGCCCTCAGTGCCTCCAAAACCGATAGGGTTGAACCTTTCTACCTGTCACTTCTCATTAAAGGCTTCGAGCTAAATAATTGCATCATAGATTCCGGAGCCTCAGATAATGTGATGCCCATCAAAGTTGAAAATGCTCTTGGCCTCACCCTAACCCAAGAAAATGGAACCTACTATTCGATGGAATCCAAACAAGTTCCATTGGTAGGAAGGATCAAAGATGCATAGGTAGCATTGGCTGATTTTCCAGACAAGAAGGTGCTTCTAACCATCCTGGTAGTGGACATCCCAACATCCTTTGGCATGCTATTGAGTAGAAGTTTCTAGAGACTTGGGTGGAGAAATAAAAATGGACTGGTCATCTACAACTATTCCAGTAAAAGGTGAGATGAAGACATTCACTAAGAAGAAAGATGAAGTTCACAGTGTGAAAGTCTGATGATCCAAAGGCAAAACATTCTTTTTCAAGATAGCGCGCTAGGAAACTACTTCCTCACATCAGAAAAAGATGAAAACTTTCCACTCTTTATGGAAGAGGAAGAAGATCAAGTTTGGACAATGGAATTCGATGGTAGTCATTCTAGTGCAGGTTCGGGAGTGGGTGTAGTGTTGTACTCTCCCTCTGGTGAATTGTATCCATTTTCCTACAAGCTACAATTCGATAATACAAATAATACGAAGAATATGAAGCTCTCCTTTTAGGCATGAGCATGGCCAAAGACATGGGAATCAAGAAGCTGAGATGCTAGAGGTGATGTGGAAGTGATAGTAAAGCAAGTCCGACAACAATACCAGGTGAAAAATCCAAGACTCGGCATTATAGAAATAGAGTATGGGACTGCATTGAATATTTTGATGCATTTTCCATTGAAGCTATCCCAAGAGAAAAGAATGAAAAGGCTGATTCTCTTGCAGTATCGGCTTCTCTAGTGACACCTCATCCTTCTTTTGGTAAAGATAAGGTGACCATAGAAATGGTGTTCAGGCCTAGTGTACCAGATAATGCAAATCATTGGAAAGTATTTAACGATGATAACCAAATTCTAGCATTTTTGGAACAAAGGGATAATTTCAATAACCTCTTCTTTGAAGGAAGTGAAAATCCACACCATGAAGTGGTAGCCAAAGAAGAGAAAGAAGGAATCGAAGGTATTGATAATGAAGGAGTGATAAAATTGAAAGGGAACAAGATTCCCAAGGGCCTAGTTTCTTTGGAAGACCTCTTTGACAAAACATGATAGATTCATTCAAGAGAAAGAAAAACAATCTTCTCGGTGCCCAACTGATTTTGATAAGGAAAACATCGGCACCCCAGAGGAACCAAGGATGGTCAATATTGGAAAATGTTGCTCACTTGAGGAGAAGAGAAGGTTTGTCACATTGCTCAAGAAATATTCAGATGTTTGGCCTACTCTTATGATGAACTCAAATCCTTCCAACCAAAGGAAATGCATCACTCGATTCCTTTGAAGCAGGATGCTAAGCCATTCAGGAAAAAGAAAAAGGCCATATAACCCAAAGGTTTTTGATACCATCAAGGAGGAGGTAATGAAGATGCTCAATGCAAGAATCATCTTTCCCATCCACCATTCAACATGGGTGGCCAACATCATGCCGGTGTGGAAGAAGAATGGTGAAATAAGAATATGTGTAGATTTCCACAACTTGAATCAGCATCACTAAAGACAATTATCCTCTCCTATCATGGACCACATTTTGCAAGTAGTCACTAGATCTGAAATGCTCTCATTGCTTGATGGATTCTCAGGGTATAATCAAATCAAAGTGGCAGAGGAGGATCATGCCAAGACAACCTTCACTACGCCTTGGGGCACTTTTTCCTACAGCAGAATGCCTTTTGGTCTAATCAATGTGGGAGCTACATTTCAAAGGGTGATGGATTTGGCCTTCAAAGATCTAAAACATTGCATCATCATATATCTTGATGATCTCACGGTATTTTCAAAGAAGAGGGGAGACCATATCCATCACTTAGAACAAGTACTTGCAAGGTGTAGAAAGCATGGCATATCACTAAATCCCAAGAAGTGCATTTTCGAGTTACGGAAGGCAAGTTGTTAGGGCACATTGTGAACAAACATGGAGCACATATTGATCCTAAGAGAATATGAGCCATTCAAGCATTATCTCTACCCACAAGCAAGAAAGGAGTTCATTCATTCTTCGGAAAGGTGAATTTTCTTCGTCGCTTTGTTCTGAGTTTGCTGAATTAACAAAGCACATCACCACCATGATGAAACCACAGGTAAACTTCAAATGGAACAATGAAGGGAAGGCAACATTTGAATAGATAAAAAAATCCATTGCCAAAGCTCCAACTCTTGTGTCTCCATATTTTAACAAAGAGTTCATCATGTATTGTTATGCATCAAAACATACCCTCTCTTGTTCTTGTTCAGAAAAATGATGAAGGCATGGAAGCACCCATCACTTTCATGAGTTGTCCATTGAAAAAGCATGAAACTAAATTACAGCCAATTGGAGAAGCATGCTTATGCAGTGGTTAAGGCTATAAAAAACTTCAGGTTCTATATCCTCAACTCTCATATAGTGGTGATGGTCCTGGCAGTGCAATCAAGTCCATCTTAACACAACAGGATCCTAGAGAAAAAAGAGGAAATTGGATTGCAAAGACTCAAGAATATGACTTGGAGATCCGACCCTCCAATCTGTAAGGGAAATGGTTTGTGCAGGTTGATTGCTTGAGGATGAAACACTCAAATCTCAACATGGTGAAGAGAATTATGCTTGCCCAACTCATTTTGAAAACAACCCACAGGTTCTCTTTGTAACCACTACTGATGAGTGGTATGCTGATATTTCCTATTATTTAACTTATGGAGAGTGCCCTCCTCATCTTGATTACAAGAAAAGAGAACACTCAAGTTGAAGGCAAAAAATTTGTAATCTAGAATCATGCACTTTACAAAAGAGGCCTAGATGGATGCTTCCTCAGGTGCGTGGATAAAGAGCAACAAGAAAAATTGCTTAAAGCATACCATGACCAAGCATGTGGTGGGAATTTTTCAGCGATGGTCACTACACACAAGATCCTCCGAGGAAGATATTATTGGCCCACCCTCTTTGCAGACACTCAAGATTGGGTTTCCAAATGTGAAGCATGCCAAACATTCATTGGGAAACCACAACTTGCGGCACTTCCACTCAGGCCAGTTGTTATTGAAGAACCATTTCAGCAATGGGGACTAGACTTCATTGGTGTTATGAATCCTCACTCAAGCGTGGGGCACACCTACGTGCTCACGGTGATAGACTACTTCACCAAGTGGGTGGAAGCCATTCCCACCAAGCAAGCCAACACCGAGATAATATGCAACTTCATCAAGGAAAACATCATAATACATTTTGAGTACCACAAAATATTGTAGTAGACAATGCCACCTATTTCTCTTCAAGGGAGTTGACCGAGTTTTTCTATGGTTATGGAATCTCTCTATCTCATTCATCAGACTACTACCCATAGGAAATGGATAGGCCAAATCAAGCAACAAGAACATTGTGACCATTGTCCACAAACTTGTAGATGAGAACCAGAGGAACTAGCACAAAAAGTTGTATGATGCATTGTGGGTGGACATGATCACTCCCAAGAAGGCAATAGGTATGTCACCATTCCAACTGTTGTATGGAGTCGAGGCGAAAATCCCAATCACAATCAGATGCCAGCTCTCAAGTTGCTACAAGGAATAGAAGATGGTCAATACAAGGATTCCATTGACAAGAGGATCCTCTTTCTTGAGAAGCTAGAAGAAAATAGATTCTGAGTGGTGGACCGTATCAAAGAACACCAGTTAAAAGTAAAGAAAATTTTTTTGATAAGAAGGAAAAAGCAAGAGAGTTCAAAGTTGGAGACCTCATCCTGCTATGGGATAAGAGAAGGGAACCAAAAGGCAGCCATGGAAATTTTGATTCATTATGGCTCGGTCCATTCCAGATTCATGAATATTGTGGTGAGAATGTTTTTTTCTACTCTCATATTTGGATGGAACACCACTGGAATTGCCTCGCAATGGGAAATACCTAAAATTGTATCATCAGTGAAAGTGGTTGTCCCCCACCTTGTACTATAGGTGATTTCTAGGTGTGTTTCCCCTTTTTTGTTGTGTGTTTCCTTTCCATTTTTTGTGTGTGTGTGTGCTTCCTTCTTCTTCTATCTTCCTTTCTAGAAGTTGTACATGACTCTGGGCCCAATGGATAAGGCAATGGTCAATGAACTATATGGTCTAAAATTGAGATTCTAGATTCCCATGCCATGTCTTCACTTCTCTCAGTCCATGTCATGTCCCCAAGCTAGAGCCAGTTGTTGTCATGCAAATGTGCAACAAGGAAATTGGAAATTTCCAAGCAACAACTATACCCCTATGCCAAAATTTTCATGCTTTATCATTCCTAGAAACCCCAAGCTCTCTATCCAGTCAGTCCAAATTACCTCCCAACCAATGTTATATCATCCCCCTAGGTGATTTAGGAAATTCCATTCATTCCCCTAGGTGATTTTAGGACTTCATTGAAAATGCAAATTTTGGGGAGTCACGGGAAGGGCTATCGTTGGCCTTCCCAGGACTGGATTGACCCCCTGGAGTAGAAAAAAGGGAAAAATTCAACATGGAGGTGAATGGAATACCTTATGACATCAAAGAAATGATTTTGGAAGGTTTAGAGAAGTTTTTCAAGACTTGGAGCAGTCTGAGTGAAAAATAGGGTTCACAAGCCTAGACAGACACATAGCCTAAAACAACCATTGGGCTTCAAGAAGATTCACGAGCTCTCCAATGGAGTTGGAAGTAAAAAAAATCTTTAGAAATAGGATTCCAAGACCTACATGATGGTGAAATAATATTTTTCACAACACCTTGGCATATGATTGGAAGGTAGTTTTCTCAAGCACAAGTGGAGTCCTAGATCAAAAATCCAATTTTTAGGGATCATATGGTCGAATTAAGACATGATACCCAACATATTGGATTAAAAATTCCATTTCAAGTCAGGATCATATAAAATTTCACCAATAAATTCCACCGGGAGCTCAAGTTATCTCGCATTCCAAGTTACCCTCTCAAAGGATTCAGGACTTAGTCATTTTTTTCGAGAGGACACGTGTCAAAGACCAGGGAACCCTGGTGGGATTTCATGTCCCCAACATCCCTGAGGTCAGGTACATCAACCCTTGGAAAATTTTCCCAGCCAGCCCTCATGTGACCCTTGGGACCCTCATATGACCTCCAGACTTGACAGTTCAGCCCCCAGGTGCTTATTTGGAGCATGCCTTCCCTGCCGTCGGATCGGGCGCCACGTGTCAGCTCCAAGACCACCATGGAATTTGATGTCCCTTATGCACCTAAGGTGGGGGACATCAGACCTTGAAAAATGTGCCCATCCCCCATAGGGAGTCTTCTGGACACCCATGTGACCTCCTCTCAGCTCCCAGTGCTTTAAAGCAGTTTTTTCCTCCTTCATTCCCTGTCGTTGGATCAAACGCCACGTGTCATGCCCTTGACCACCATGGAATTTGATGTCCCTCATGTCATCCCTAAGGTCAGGGACATCAAGCTTGGAAAAATTTTCCCTAACCCTAATTGTGCATATCTTTTTAAAAAATTTCCAAGTGTCGCTTTCTTCACTTCTAACTTCTAATAGTTATGTGCACTCCATTCCTCCATTCTTCCTCTGCAACATTCTACCATCACTCCACCATTGAAAATGCTCAGACCAGCTCAACCCAAACACTGAAAAAAACTCCCCATAGTGATGTGCAGGTCTCAGAAGGATTTTTCATCAAAAAAGAAGGAGAAACGAAGAACAAGAAGAAGAAAATGGTGAAAATCTCCATAACCTAAAAACAAAGATCTGAAGAAATATTGCAAGCCGGTGCATGAATCAAAGAACCATTTGTTTCTATTCATTCCTCTATCCAAAGACCATCAAAAATACACCTTCAAACTCCCCCTCATGTGATAGAGCATCCACAATGAAGAAATCTCATTTCTGGCTCAACGAAGAAAGAAGTGGGATTTCCCATCAAACTAGTTGCCGGATTGAAGTAAGATCACACGTGAAGCACCAGAAGAAAAAAACCACATCAAAAATATAAATTTCTTTGTAAATGGAGGAGAAAACTAGACCTACAATTTTCAGGTCCATTAATGGCTGCCATACCCAGAGGCACTACCAGGTCTGAAAACTAAAACTTTAAAATCTCCTGGACTATTAAGCGGGCGGATCTGAAATTGTAGAGGGAGGATATTGGGAAAAAACCCATATCAAAAACTTTGTTCCACATCAATCCAACTCCCAGAGGCCAACTTTCTAAAAATAGTAGGTCTACTACATAGGAACTACTATTTTGGGAAAGTTAGCAATAGAAGAACTGCTAGAGGAGACGAAGACATTGGAGGTAAACTACAACTGAAAATTCACCAAAATAGACATTTTTGGCACTTACTAAAAATAGTAAGTGGGCCCTCGAGCACCTACTAAAAATAGAAATTTGATCCAGAAGAAATGAGGAACACGGGGAGAAAGAGGAAAATAAGCCGCAACATCCAGTTGAAGATCAAGGAATTGCTTTTCCACACTTACTAAAAATAGTAAGTTGTTTTTTCAAGGGAGATATGAAGATGAAATGGATGGGTCAGAAGCCAACACAACCCTTTTCCTACAGTATGATGTGGAAGACAGTGATGTCTTGTACATGGACCTGAATGACCTTAAAACTCACATGGCCTCCAAGGACCGAAGGAGGATTGAAGACCAGATATTCACAAGTGGCTTGTTCACTGCTGCAAGACATCCAGTGTCTGTGCAAAGTCTCGAGCTAGTCCTAGCCTGCTCCTTCCACTATGAGCCCGAGACACGAACCATCCAAGAGCTAACAATGGTACAACGTTGGTGGTCATTAACCCTAGAACCATTTCAATCTCTCTCTAGATACTGACATCCCCCAACATGGTCATCATTTCCAAGGAAAGAGTCGTGCACGATTGGGAGACAATGGATTCATATGTCCAAGGGGTAGTGCTCGGATCATGGTTGAAAACTAGAAGAAAGCCTTCTAGGATTCCCAAGAATCTACCAAGGTGTGAGTTCTGAGAAGGGTATTCTGATGTCATCACTCTCCTCAGTAGAGTAATGGGTGAAGCAAACATGAGAGACTTCCAGGACTAGATGGGCCTTTACATCCTGACATTGATAGAAGGGAAGCAGAGAATTGACTGGGGGCAGATCATCAGTGACAATCTCCATCTGCAACTTCTCCAAGTACCCACGACAAAGAAGTTCCACATGAATTCTTATCTAGTTTATCTCCTCACAAGCTCATGATCATTCAAGGGATTGGCTCTCACACAGAACATTGCTTCCAAGGTACCTACATTCGAGAAACTTCCACAGTTGATAATGGAGGAGAGCAACAAGCATTTCACCCACGTGAATGATGCATTCACTATGTATGTGGTCCAAACTTGGAAGGGGATCTTGAAGCTAGGATGTCACCAAAAGTGGCATCCCTGATTAAGGAATATGGCTCATACTTCATACAATTCTCAACATTCTCCTACATACGAGTCACTGGCTTCGACCAAGCTCCTCTAAAACTACCCAAGTACCTCAGTGACCAGATTGTATTGTTTGAAACTCTATAGGTAGATCACCCAAGTAAATAACAAGCTCAGAAGTAGAAGAAAGAAATTGATTTCTTTCCCTATATCTCTAGGGGAGTTCACATGCAAAAGCTCAAATGATGCATCCCACTTGGAGGCCACTTTCACACATCTGAATTTGCATTCCTACATCACAGGCCTAACTTTGACATCCGAGAAGATCTTGACTCCTTCTACATCCTAGAATTACAACATGAGCCACAAGTTGAGGACTACTGGGCCAATTGTATTGATGAGTTCAAAGTACGTAAAAAGATCACATGAGGATGACAACCAACTGAGATGAAGAAATTCAAGTTCTCTTGGTATGAAGACATCTTACATGATGATGGGACAGAGATGTATGATCCTGAGTACGCAATAGTCAAGATGTCCCCAATGCCCCAAATCAACTGGCATGTTCATGAATTAGGAGATATACTAGAGTGGACTAAAAAGGTGGTGAGGAGAATGAGGAACTGGTTTTAGAAGAAGAGGACTATGATCATTCGATCATGAGGAATTTCCCAAGCCAGAAGCAAGCTTCACATCATTCATCTTCAAAAGTGGTAGAGGTAACCTCCAGCTCTAAACACTTTGGAGTGAGTTCAAAAAGGAAGGCCATGGAATTGAAAATTCTCCCCATAAGAAGACATCCAAGAAATTCAAGGAAGAATAAGATTCATTGGCATCACCGCAAGAGAGAAGATGTGATCCCGGTAATGCGAGATAAAAATCCAACACCAAATGCACAAGTGAACAAGGAGTATATGACTCATCATCTAATATTTGAGCCACTACAAGAGGTCCTGCATGTTGTTGACTCCAACGCTCCTCTCATTCAGGATTTTCCTCCTCCATCAGAACAAAGAATGGTTGATGCACCCGTCATTGAGCCTAAAACCAACGAGATGTTTCCATGGATGCGGGAAATGATCATCCTCAACACTCACATGGTGCAACAAGTAGTAGCCCCCAATATATCAGCAATTGTCTCTTTGGCTAAAGAAAAAAGGTCAAGAAAGATCACACAGATAGCGACACAATTCTATAGTAAGGAGATAGGTAATCAATATATTGAAGTAGCTCGGCCAAAAGTAATCAAGCCAATGGATGAGATGACACCAGCTAACTATGAGATGAGCATGATCCAATTGGGACCAACTACTCACGAGGGATATTTACACATATTCCAACAATCTTCTACTCGCATGATGGCAAGGAATAAAGAATACAAAGAGAAGATCAAGGGACTAGAGGAGCAAGTGTGAACTCTTTCATCTTATGTGTAACACTTGGTGGAACCAAGCACTATAACACTTCCTATTGAGAAAGTGGTACCCATCAGTAGCTTCGATCCAGAATCCATCAGAAGAATACATGAGTTCATGATGCAGGGCTGAGAAAATAAGGAATGGATCGATTCAATCTCTCGAAAAAGGGAAGTCAGCACTTCAAGAGGTAGTCAAGCTCTTTGCATACATGTGCACCACCGCCAATAGAATGCACGAGCACTCAAAAAATATGTGGGGAAAGAAAGAGATTACTGGGAACCTCTGGGACCAGTAGTGAGTGAGATGAGCAACACTCATCATCAAGAATTGATTGATAAGAAGGTTTTTGAAACTCTTGTAGAAAACTTGACACATGTATGGGAGAGGGCCTTGGCAATCAGATTTGAAGCAATCAATCGGGCATTCACAAGAGCTAGAGGAGAAAGAAGAACAAACATACAAGCTGCAGGATAGTATAAACTGGAAAATTTAGAAACTTGGAGTACCCGCAATGAGCGAGCATTCAACTGCTGATGAGTTGATCGCTCTTTCGAAGAATATGTCAAGAAAGGGGTGGGAAACCCATTGTCCTTCACTAAGGATACCCTCGACTTCTTCTTAGAAATATGAGCCTCCATTGCACTTATCATAGAAAAAGCATTCATCATGGTTTGGGAAGTGCAAGGACATCAACAGTGTGACCGATGGATGGACTAAAACCTTGAGCTATTCATATCCCTCATGCCATGACAAAGTAGAACCAGTGGTGACTCATTTTAACTAGGAGTTTGGAAAGACAGAAGCCTTCTCAAGATCACAAAGTGGAGAGCAGTCAGAGAACAATGGAGCTAAGTCCACCACAACAGCTCATCCTTTAGCATAATCCTTCTTCTTCTTCCTCTTCTTTCTCTTTCTTTTCTCTTCTCATACAACACCCTCTCTCCTCAATGTTATATTTTTACGTTGAGAGTTGCACTTTTTGATATGACTTAAGTGACTTTAGAAATGTAATGTAAATTTAAGTCACCTTGCTATTATAAAAGGGACTTAAGTATTTAAAAAGGAATATGAACAGTCTTAAGTCACATTAAGGTATTCGAAAAGTCACTAAGAAGATGAAAAGTTTTCCTCCTCTTCTATAAATTGTAACAAGCTCCTCATTTGAAGGTCTTTTGAAAATTCTTCTGAATTTTTTCTTCTTAGATGTTGGAGCTGTTTTTGTGAATTCATGAGAGAGTTATCCTTGTGAAGAGAGCAAGAGATAGCAAGTTTCTTCCATTTCTCCTATTAAAAATGTCTTCTATTTCTCACACTATGTACAAATTCTGCTTGAGCTTCAATAAAGGAAGAAGGAATTTTAGCCTCTTTGATTGAGGAGTTTGTTGGTACTTTGTGCCCATTAAGCTTCATTTGGTCTTGTAGCTATTATGTATATTTGTTTTCTTCTATATTCAAGTGCATGTAATGAAACTTTTGGCTGGTGTATGTAAGTCTCTGATTTTCTACTTGCAGCATTAGTTTTTCTCTTTTCTAATTTTCCCATTCCCTTTCCCACCTTCCTAGCAAAGTCATCTCTTGCAGGTATATGCAAAAATTACCGTAGGGTCATTGGAGTACCCCCTATTGGATCCCCTGGTCAAAAGGCCACCATATAAATCCACCTTTTCATGCTCATGCACATACAACAATACCAGTGCACTGTTAAGTAGAGGGACTTAAATTCCTAGAGCATTGGCAAGAAATCCAAAAGTTCTTTCATCCGACAAATTTTCTCGCCAATAACCCTCAAACCATTTGTTTCGAATCTCACAATGCCTTGAATTACGATGAAATTTTTAATGAGCCTATTCATCCATCCATACCCATTCACCCTTATCCCACACATTGGGAGTTTCCTAAGTTTAATCAATTTAATAGCAAGGAAGACCCTCAACAACATTTGTGATCATTCAAACACGTTTTCTATTTGATTTCCCATGATGATGCCTTGCTCCTTAGGACCTTCCCCATGTCCTTAATAGGACCTGCCCTAGATTGGTATAGTTCTTTACCTAGGCACTCAATCTTTTCCTTCAATCAGTTGGCCCAGACCTTCCTTGACCACTTCTCCATCAATATCTCTAAGAAGGTCTCCATGACTGATTTATAATCTATTCGTTAGTACAATGATGAGTCTATCATTGACTTTTCCACATCTTGCTGACGGGGCCTCATTAATCATCTCACCTTTCAACTTCTGCAACACATGAGATGATAGAGTTGTTCACTAGGGCTTGTGCTAGGAACATTTCCCCAACTCTTTAGGTACAAACATTCCAAACATTTGATGAGGCATTCACCATGGCTCTAAAGATAGAAATAAATTCCCTTGAAGAGGAAAATATAAAAAAAGAATGCTTTTTTAGGTCGAACGAATCCTCTTCTTCTTCTAAACCAAAAATAATAATTCCAACAATCATTCTAAGGAAAAAGGATTTGCCAACGTAGTGGTCCTAAAATTTGGCCCCTCTCATCCATCAAACCAACCAAAACCTCCTCCTAATTTTTCCCCTGTTCATAATTTCCAGTACAAGTAGAATGAATGACTACTGTAACTATCACCATGTTAGGGGACATAGTGATGGAAATTGTAAAACCTTTAAGAACATTGTCTAGGAAATGTTAGATAATGGAGATATTTTCCTGGAAAACCCTAATGCAATGGAAAATAAAAACCTTCATGTCTTTAAGAAATTTTTTCCAAACCATACCCCTTCATGAAACCAGGGCTGGTCGGACCTCTAGAAATGATACCAATGTTCATGAGTTCCATGATGTCTTTAACACATTACATGTCCCCTCTTCTCGCTTCCTTCCATCCCATCTATTGAGGAAATTCTTACATGAGCTCCTCTACCCATGGAGGATCCTATTTCACCTACTCCTCTACCCATGGAGGAACCTACCCTACCCACTATTTTACCCACCAAACAACCTACCTCACCTACTCCTTCATCTACAAAGGAGCTTACCCCACTTATCCCTCCACCTATCGAGGATCCCACACTACCCACACTTCTACCCATGGAAGATCCTATCTTATCCTCTTCTCTACCTAAGGAAGAGTCTACACCACCTACCTTGCTCCCTCCTCGACCCATAAAGGAGCAAATTTTATATACTCTTCCTGTAAGTGATGCTTCTCCCAAGGTCTTCCAAGATCCTATCAACCTTCTTACATCACTTCTACCTACATAGTCAGAAGCCAAAAATTTCCATCTCAAAACCTCGGAATTCTTCACAGGGATTACCACCAAATTTTCACCATCTTCCTCTACCTCTACACCATTATCTAATTTATCCAATCACTTAGAGTATGTTGATTTATCCACACTTTTGGGGCACCTTCAACTCCATGTATCCACCCAAATGTAGATGTTGTCCCCAGGATACTTTAACTATCTATCCTAAAGTATTCCCAAAGTAACTAAATCTATCGCACCTAGATTGGTCATATGTTCCTTTCCTTCATCATCCTTACCTTTTCCCTAACCTTCACCTATACCCAAACCTTCAACCTCCAACCTCCATCCCCACCCAAAAATATACCCGAACCTAAACCTACCACTACGTTTGGGTTATTATTTATGCCTAGTCTAGTCCATCCCCCTATCAAGATAGATTTGAATACCTCTTCACAAAATTCCACCAAGTTTATTCCTTCTCCTTAGAGGAAGACCCAACCTATTAATCCTCACAACCCATTTTATCCTATGCCTTCTTATTCACCTTTTCCTCTTGCGTACATCTTAGGCCTACATCCATTGACCTTGGTCAAGATACCTCTCCAAAGGTAAACTTAAAGTGAGGAAACCAAAATCTCGCTTCGATATTCTATTCTACCCATGCCTTCTTCATCACCCATGCCTTTACCTTCTCTTTTACCTACACCTTCTACATTACCCTTGACCACGATCTTACCCACACCTCCATTGTCACCTTGGTTGACTCACACGCCTACACCTTCGTATCTCCTTCTTCATCATGAAATACTTTGGAACCTTTACCCAAGAAGGTGCAACCTAATCCAAAAACCCCACTACCTACTAGAAAGGTAGTTAAACTGACTCAACCCCCAACTCCACCTCTTTCATGAAAATCATCCACACCTTCATCCAAACCCACTCTGACTTCTCATTGTGATCCATTGGCAGGATCTTATTCTAACATCCTCACTAGGTTATTAGAAATCTTTGTTATCTCATTTCTTCCAATATAGCCTAGTGACCCATTCAAACCTAAACTAATAGGTTTTTATGACTCCAAAATATGTGCATATAATTTCTCACCAGGGAATGATGTTGAAATTTGTAAGTTCCTAAAAAAGATTCTCCTTAAAATCTATACTTCGATGGTCTCTTTGAGGAAGATAACCTATTATAGGAGAATTTGATTTCCCCTTCACCCACTATCACACAACCTATCCCTAAATCTATTTAGCAACCTTTACCTGTACCTCCACAACCCTCTTTTCCTCCTTTGATATTTGAAATCAACATGGTCCGAGTAGCCACTTGATCATAGAAAGATAAAGGAAAAGAGAAAACTAGTAGCCCATCCAGTGCACATTCACCTACCATTCCACCTACACCTACCCCAAGGTAACCATCCATGGGATGGCTTATCCTATTTCGATGAGCCACACATCTTACTATGATTAAATAATTTCATCAATATCCTTTGAATATGTATTTGTATGACCTGATTCAAACCTCTGAGTCTCATTTTTAATCCCTCATCGAGGTCTTGTAATCTATTGAGGTTCCAAAAATGATCTCGACAACTGTGGCTACCATCTTTATCATGCATCATGTGGCTTCCTAACCACTCCGCCTCAAAATTTTACATCCATTTCCTCTCCTCAGTTTCTTCAATCAGTTTCTATGATTCCAAGATTTCCTATTTCTAATCATATGATCATGATCCCTCCCTCTTCATTTCCACCTACATCAATAATACTCATGTTGAACACATTATGATTGATGGAGGTACTAGCATCAATGTCATTTATTCCTTTGTGAATGTACACTTGTACATACCATCCCAATGCATGCATAAAAACTCTATTATGTTGCATTCCTTTAATGATGCCTTGAATTCTACCCTTGGCGCCATCATCATCAACATCTACATGTATCCCCACACTAGTATTGAACTATTCTATGTTTTGGAGGGGGAATTTTAATAAAAATTGTTGTTTGGCCTACCTGGATTTGTGTTATGGGGTGTGTCGGTTCAATCCTTCACCATTGCATAAAATTTTTATATGAGGGGAACCCCTACCCCATTAAGGAAGATCCTTCACCCTTTGAAACTTGCAACATGCTCTACCACCCAAATAATGTATTGTTCCCGTCAAGGTATCTACCACCCTACCACTTCATCTTCTTTCATTGTCTTGTCTACCACTTCTTCCACTACATCTTTCACTACCTCATCTACCACTTATTCCACTACATCATCCACAACAAATCATCTATCCCCTTTGCTGCCATAACTTCCAATTTTGGCCCATCTACCAACATGCCTATTTCACCATCAACTCGATACCCCACCTTTCCATGCTTCTAATAGCTCATCCATTCCCACTACTAAAGTCCTTACCTTAGATCCTATGGTAGATGATTTTCAACAAATTTCCTTGGGATAATATCACTTATACAATGTAAACACATTCCTTACTCCTTAGGATTATGGAATCCTTCACCAAAACTCACATTCTCGAGTCACATTGGAGATTTTTTTACATAAGGTCCTCCCTACCTTTGCACCAACTCCGACATATGGGGACTAGACACTTCATATGATTCTCCCAAACCACCTTCCCGAACCCAAACTTTATCATCAAATTTATAATACCTTACCAACCGCCATTTTTCCCTCACTTTTCTTCATCAATGTTCCTAGAAGGGCTTTGGCTTTGGTCTTTATGAGCAGTGTTCATCACACAATCATACCTTGCACTACCTAAAAACATAAGGACCATTATGGACTTGGGTTTTATTTGTAACTTCCCCTCGAGAAGGCTCATGTCACACTCATCAAAGAAAAAAATCCATATTCACCTTCTCCACCTTCCTCACCTATTGTGCCACCTTCACCCATGGAGTCCATGGATCCAAAATCCATCCCTCCTAACTTATTTTTTTCTTGAAAACTATTTCCTTGGGACCTCTGACCTATCAATGTGATGATGAGGTGCCATCTTTCCTTCCTCTTCTTTATCCTGACATGTTAGATGATGACACACCTTCTATCAATGTCATTAAATATTAGGATGATGATTATATTCTCACCAATTTAGGTGCAAAAGGATATTACATTCATTAGTCGTTACCTTCTGAGACACAAACCATGTTGAATGAATTGACTATAGAGATAAAAATTAACACTCGGACGACCCTTACATTCTAAATATAGTCTAATATTTGGATTTTACCAAAAAAATAAGCTTTCACCTATTTCCTTTAAGATAATAACAACACTTTTTCTTGGTCTTATGTGGATATTCCAGGTATTGACCCTAATATTTTGGTCCATAACATCGTGACTATCCCCACCGTCAAACTTGTGAAACAAAAGATGTGAAAAATACATCCATGTATTTATGTTCTTGTAAAAGAATAACTCCAGCACCTCCTTTCTATTTCTTTTACCCATTGACTATCCATAATGGATTTCTAACATTGTTCTTGTCAACAAAGTAATAGGGGACTTCAAATTTGCACAGATTTCCATGACCTTAACCTCAACTTCCCTAAGGATGAATTTCCTCATCCTAGCATCGACCAACTCATTGATCTTATAGCCAGCCATGAGATGATTTCTCTTATGTAAGGATTCTCGTGTTATAATCAAATATTACTCACTCTGAAAGATTAAAAAAATTCCTTCATCACCCCTTGGGAACCTTCATTATTATGTCAAGCCCTTTGGCTTGAAAAATGTTGGTGTCACCTATCAGTGCGTTATGACCTATATCCTAGAATATTATGTTAATGACCTCCTTGGTAAGTCCAAAAGTCATGTAAAACACCTCTCGCTTCTTAAGTTCATATTTTCCATTCTCTCTGGAAAACTCCTTGGTTTCATCATCTCTTTGTGGGGCATCAACGTCAATCCCTCAAAAATCAAGGTTATTCTCAAGATGCCATCACACATTAAACTTTTACAACTTCATAGTTTGCAAGGAAAATTACAATCCATTGGACACTTTGTATTTCCCAAATTTCTTATCGATGTCACCCTTTTCATCATCTTCTTAAAAAGGATGTCTCCTTCAATTGGAATGATGAGTACCAAAAATAATTCATATCGTTGAAGAAATACCTTCTCTAACCACCTGTGCTCATCCCACCTAAAGATGAAAACCTTTTTACATATACATTTCTACCACTAACCATTCCTTGGGTTCCATGCTAACTCATCGCGATGAGAAACATAGGGAGCAAGTGGTTTATTACATAAGTTGTTCTCTTCTAGACAATGATACTAGGTATACACAAGCTAAATAGATTTTCCTATCCTTGGTATTCATAGCTACTAAAATTGTCCACTACTTACTTAACCACAAAAACTTCATCATCACCAACATCAACCCTTTGTATTACATGTATGCTAAACCTTTTACCAAAAACAACACACCTCATGTTAACTCATGCTCCTTGTAGACCTAGACTTGGAATTCATTCATTAAAATTATGTTAAGGAAAAACCATTGTAGATTAGCTTGTCGATACTCCTATTATTGGACATCAATCTTCTAACTTTGATTTTCTTGATGAATATATTTCTACCCTCTCCCTTGATGACACCATTTATTTGTTAGGTTGTGGAGCTTGATTTCATGTGAGAAAGTGTTGAAGACCAGTACACCGAGAATACTATACACTTTCCACATTGTTTAATGAGGTTCGGGGCCGGTAGCCCCTAGTAGTATGGGTTCGGGGCCGGTAGCCCCAATTTTTTTTTGCTTAAAACATGCCCGATATACCGGAAACATGCTTTTCTCATATGGGCAAGATTTTTACCCATAGGTTTATGGGACGGTTTTGGCCCATGGTTTTAATACCCATGATTTTGTAAAACTGCTTAAGTAGTTGTCTACTTATATGGTTTTATGCATATGGTAGGAATAATGTAACATTACATATGTATTTTGAATTCAGGCATGAATTCTGTAGAGTTTCTTTAGGATAGCTCCAAATAGATATGGGTATTGTATTGAGAGAGTAGTGTCTTATAATAAAATCTTAGCAAGTGATTTTTGGTGGAAATAGCCGAAATTGGGTGAATCACGTTAAATATTGTCTCTTTGTGTTTTGTTACTTTACTCTACACTTTTATTTCAGATCTGTAATATTTTCTACATTTTATTTTCTACTATTGTGATTTTGTGAGGGATTATTCCGCATATTTTATCCCTTCTTTCCTAATAATTGGTATCAGAACCTGGTTTGGTTTTCTAAAGTTTTGAATCACAGGGAAAGTTTTATCTTGAGTGGGAGCTATGACAGATGATGGAAGATCTAGGGTTGATAAATTAAATTGGAAGAATTTCGATCTTTAGAAGATGCAGATGGAAGATTACCTTTATCGAAGGATATTTATATTATGTTATCTCGATAAGGTAAATAAACCCTCAAGTATGACAGATGTGAAATGGAATTTTTTAGATAGGAAGGTACTTGGGACAATCCAACCATGTCTTTCATCTTCGGTATTATTTAATGTTTCAAATGAAAAGACTACAAAAGAACCGATGGATGCATTAGGAAGCTATATGAAAAACCCTCGCCTCAAATAAGATATTTTTAATGAAAAAGTTGTTTAATATGAAGATGTCTTAGAATGGTTTAGTATTAGATCATTTAAATGATTTTAATATGGTTGTAAATATGCTAGCTTTTGTTATAATAGAATTTGATGAAGAATTTAGGGATTTATTAGTTATTTTCTCTTTACTTGAGAGTTGGAATAGCATGGTAATGGTGGTAAGCAACTTGATTCCAGCTAACTCAAAGTTGAAGTTTGAGGATGTTGTAGGGGTGATTCTAAGTGAGGAAATGTGAAGAAAAATCTCTGGGAATATTATACTTCATGGAATACTTTGACACTAGAAACTAGGGGGAGACAAAAGAATATAGGAAGTCGTGGAAAATCAATGGATCGAAAAGGTCAAAATCCAAAAGTAAGATAGTATGTTGGCACTGTGGAAAGTCTAGACATACAAAGAAGTATTGTTGGGAAATTTAGACAAGAAGAAACAACAGGAAGAAAACAAGGAGGAAAATGGGGAAACAGTAATGCATGTTAGGATGCTTTGATTCTTTCTTTGCACTATATTACTAAATCTTGGGTTTTAGATTCGGGGCTTCTTTCCATGCTACTCCACATAAAAATTATTTTGTTGACTATGTGCAAGGGATTTTTAACATGTTTTTCTTGGTGATGATGAGCCTTGTAGTATATTTGGAAAAGGATCTATTTAGGTTAATATGTAGAATGGGAATACATGGATATTGAAGGATGTCAAACATGTGCCTACTTTAAAATTAAATCGATATCGAAGAGGCTAGTTATGAAGTGATGGTTGTATTGTGATATTTATAGTGGACTCTTGGAAGGTTACCAAGGGTGCTCTTGTGGTGGCAAGAGGTAAGAAGATTGGAACCTTGTATTTAACCACTTATAGCACTAATGTTTGTAATCTTGTGGCTTCAAAAGTAGATACAAAATTGTGACACTATAGGCTCGGTCATATGAGCCATAAGGGTATGGAGATCATAAAGAAGGATTTTCCCGAATATATAGAAATCGGTTTGGAGTTCTGTGAGAACTGCATATATGGGAAATAAAAGCAAGTAAGGTTTCTCAAGGTTGGACCTACAAAGAAAGAGAGTAAGTTAGAACTGGTGCACTTTGATGTGTGGGGGCCAACTCAGGTATCATCTCTTGGGGGTTCAAGTTATTATGTTACTTTTATTGATGATTCAACAAGGAAAGTTTGGGTTTATTGTATTAGAAATAAATCTTATGTATTTGACACTTTTGTTAAATGGAAATCCTTGGTAGAGAATGAAACATGTCTTAAGCTAAAATGTCTCTTATCGGATAATGGAGCGGAGTATTGCATCAATGAATTTGATGATTATCATTCTAAGAATAGAATCCATAAGAAAAAATAAACAAAGGACCCTCAAGTGCCTTGGATGGAGGCATACTTGAGGAGGATTGGTATGGTAAGAAAGTTGATTATTCATTTCTTAGAGTCTTTAGATGTGAGGTGTTTTTCCATATAGATAAGGATGATAAGACTAATCTAGAGGTTAAATCGATAAATGTAATTTCATTGGTTATGGTGGTGATTAGTTTTTATATAAATGTTAGAGTATTAAGGACAAGAAAATAATTCGATCTAGGGATGTGGTATTTAATGAGAAAGTCATGTATAATCGAAGTTGCAGAAAACTAGGGAAGAATCCAAGAAAGAATATGCAGTGGTAGAGGATCTTTCGGATGGGAAAGTGACACATGAATCAATTCAGGAACCTCCTCAACAAGAACCCCAAAATCCTATATTGAGGAGGTCTTCTAGGGTAAGAAGAGAACCTAAATGTTTTTCTCCTTCTCTTTATTATTTATTACTCAGTGATAGTGGAGAGTCGTAGATATTTCATGAAGAAATGAAGATAGATGCCAAGAACAAATGGGAGTAAGCCATGGATGAGGAGCATCAAGCTCTCATGGAGAACCAAACATGGGATTTGGTGAAGCTACCTGAAGGAAAAAGAGCATTATAGAACAAGTGGGTGTTTAGAGTCAAAGAGGAAGAAGGAGGAAAGAAAAGATACAAGGCTCGATTGGTGGTCAAGGTGTTTGCATAAAAAAAGGTATATATTTTGATGATATTTTTTTCCCGTGGTAAAAATGACTTATATTAGAATTGTTCTACGAATTATTGTAGTAGAATACTTGCACTTAGAACATCTTGATGTTAAGACTACATTTTTCCATGGTGATTTGGAGGAGGAACTATATATGCAGCAACCATAGGGCTATGAGATCAAAGGTAAAGATGAGATGGTGTGTAAATCGAAGAAGAGCTTGTATGGCTTGAAATAAGCTCCATGTAAATGGTATAAAAAAATTGATAGCTTCATGATGGAGAAAGGCTATATTAGATGTCATTTTCACCATTGCATGTATATAAAGAAATTTTAGGATGGCAATTATATTATCTTGTGTCTATATGTGGATGACATGTTGGTTGCGAGTAAAAACATGTAGGAAATAAAAGTACTCAAGAAGTAGCTAAGTGAATCCTTTCTTGCTATGAAGGATTTAGGGGTGTCCAAACAAATCCTTGGTATGAGGATATCTCGAGATAGAAAGGAATGAAGTTGACTTTATCTAAAGAAGAGTACATTAATAAGATCTTGGAGAGGTTTACTATATAGGATGCTAAACCGGTTGGGACACATTTGGCATGTCGTTTCAAGTTATCAAAGGAGCAATGTCCCAATAAAGAGAAGGAGAGAAACCAGATGTCCAAGGTACCTTACTCATTAGCGATTGATAGTTTGATGTATGCCATGGTGTGCATCAGGGCCCGATCTTGCCCATGCAAAGTGGGAGTGGTGAGTAGATTTATGAGTGATCCGAGAAGAGATCATTGGCGGGTAGTAAAGTGGATCCTTTGGTATTTGAGATGAACCATGGGGAAAGTTTTGTGCTATAGTGGATCGAGACACCACTTTGTATGGTTATGTAGATTCGATATGGCTAGAGATTTAGATAGAATGAGGAACATGACATGTTATGTTTACACCGTAGGTGGGAAAACAAGTGAGATGAATTTCACGACTACGAAAGTTGGTGGATTTGTCAACCGCAAGGGCTAAGTATGTTGTTTCCTCGGAGGAAAGAAAATAAATAATTTTTTTTATAGAAATTTATTCAGGAGTTGGGGCATAAGCAAGAGGAAGGAAACCTACATAGTGATAGTCATAGTGTTATACACCTAGCTAAGAACTCGCTTTACACTCTAGGATGAAGCATATAAAGTTAAGGTACCATTTCATCAGACAACTTTGGAGGAAGAGAAGTTGAAGATCGAGAAGATTCATACTAGTCATAATCCTATATACATGATGACCAAGGTGGTCAAAAGGGAAAGTGTTCAGCTTTGGTTGGTCTTCACGAAACTCGTGAACAGTTGAGAAGCTTGCTCAAATGAAAACTAGTCTCCAAGTGGGAGATTGTTAGGTTATGGAGCCTGTTTTCATATGAGAAAGTGTTGAAGACTATACACTAAGAGTACTGTACACTTTCCATAGTTGTCTCACCAAATTTGTTTTTGGCCTTAAAATGTGCTTGATATACCGGGAAATGTGATTTTCTCATATGGGTGGGATTTTTGACCCATAGGTTTATGGGATGGTTTTGG
This sequence comes from Taxus wallichiana var. yunnanensis, assembly GCA_018340775.1. Taxonomy (NCBI): domain Eukaryota; kingdom Viridiplantae; phylum Streptophyta; class Pinopsida; order Cupressales; family Taxaceae; genus Taxus; species Taxus wallichiana. Next base: position 431,085,351 of record CM031238.1, on the reverse strand, counting down.
CCCATGGTTTTAATACCCACGGTTTTGTAAAAATACTTAACAATTTATCTATGTATATGGTTTTATGAATATGGTAGGAATAATGTAACATTATAGATGTGTTTTGAATTTGAGTGTGAATTTTGTAGAGTTTGTTGAGCATATCTCCAAACATATCTCGGGTATTATATTAAGAGAGCGGTGGCTTGTAATAAAATTTGAGTAATTGATTCTTAGTGGACATAGCCCAAATTGGGTGAAACACATTAAATAATGTCTCTTTGTGTTGTTTTATTTTATTCTACACTTTTATTTAAGATCTATAATATTTTCTACATTTTAGTTTCTACTTTGTTGCGATTCAGCGAGGGATTATTCACATATTTTATCCCTTATTTCCTAACATTATCATATAACCCTATTCTTTGACAACTTTAAATTTCAATGCGAGGGTGGCACAAGGGTCATCCTCATTCCTCTTGATGGCGATCCTATGCCTTTATCCTTCAAAATTGACTTCGACTGCATGAAAAACATCACCGAGCATGAAGCACTTGTCTTGGGTATTCAAACTGCCATAACCCTAGATGTTAAATCCATTAATTTCTTTGGTGACTCTAAACTTGTTGTGAACCAAGTCAATAATTTATACCAGTGTTGTAAGAAGGTCATTCAAAAGCATAAACATCATGTCAACATAATTTTGACCACATTTGATACCTACCTCATTCAAACCACTTTGCGATCCACTAACAAATTCATGGATACCATGGCTTTCCTCACCTCACAAATACCAACCTCACCTTCAGAATCTAAAATATTTTTCACCATACAATGGTTGTAGCCACCCTAATATCTCATCTAAGGGGTAATTTTGTGGGAAGAGTCAAATATGACCCACATAATATTTGGCATAAGCAGTTAACTCACTACCTCTCCCTTTCAATTTTGCCTCTATATATCACTCGTAATGAATGACAAGCCTTCCTTAAAAGTGTATCTCACTACGTCATCATGAGGGGTATTCTATAGGAATGTGGCTTTGAAAATATCTTCCTTAGGTTCCTCAATAGTTTTGAATATCCGTACACCATCAATGAAATCCATGATGGGATTTGTGGTGGACATTTCAGTGGCCTTGTCGAGGCTAAACATATCCTTTTCCTCGCTTATTACTGGCCAACCATTAACCAAGACTATTGTGAATAAATCAAGTGTTGTGTAAAGTTTTAGTAGTATGATAACCTTCATCATACCCCAAGTCAGGCCTTAAAGGTCGCCAAATAATTTTGGCCTTTCTCTCAATTGGGTTTAGATCTCATCAGAGAGATTAACCCACATTCTTCTCAACTTCATGAATGGATCAACATAGTGACCGAATACTACAAAAAATAGGTGGAGGATGCTCCTATCATTTCTAAAAAATCCCAAAAGATTATAGAATTCATCAATCATCATATCAATTTTCATTTTGGTGTTCCTCATCACCTTATCTCGGTGAAAGTGGAAAACAGTTCAAAAACAAAACCCTACGCAAACTATGCAACAAATTTGGCATTTAACTAAGTTTCTCTTCACTCTATTACCCACAGAAAAATGGAAAAGTGGAATCTTCAAATGAAACCCTCAAAAAAATTCTTATGATGAAACTGATAAAGATTGGAACATGCACATTCCTTTTTCCTTGTGGTCTGATCGCACTAGAATTCATACCTCTACCAATGCCACACCTTTCCCTTTGGTCTATGGTATAGAGGTCATCCTAACTCTCGAAGTTAACATTCTATCTCTTTGTATATCAATCAATGATATGCTCTCTGATGATGATTTCTACCAAGAATTTTATCAAAACTTGAGTTATTAGATGAAATTCATCTAAACACTCTAGACCACCATCAAATATACCAACAACACATAAAGCGTGTCTATGACAAATGTGTTCATGAATGAACCTTCAAGGTTGGCTATATTTTTCTCAAGGAAAACCAACATGTAACCAAATCCGATAAAAGTAAATGTGGCAAGTTTTCCTCTAATTGGCTTGGACCCTATATCAACACCCATACATATGGATCACGAGTTTATCGTTTATCCTCTCTTGAGGGTAATTTGGAACTTGAGCCCCTTAATGCTTTACATATTTGACCATTCTATTGTTGAATACATTAATAAATCACTTTATGTCACTTATCTTCTCGTCCCTTGAGTGAACCTTTCCTTTAACCTACGTCTATTTTAAGGAACAATAACTCAAACAAAATTATGTGATTATCTATCACCCTTTCAGTCCTTTCTTCAATATGAGTATCACAACTCTACTCATGGCATGATTCTCATGGATACTTTTTTTCCTTTTTAGGATCAAATCCCATGGTTGTTCATCACTTAAAACCCCTCTTTAATATCTAATATTTTCATGCTATGGTTTTTGTCCTTAATAAAATAATCCTATACTCCTTTATAGTCTTGTCCATGAATTCAAGTCCAAAAATACAAAATATAAGGGATAAAAAACTCTACTCCTTGAGTCAAACTTATTACAAATAGATGATTCCCTAAAAAATGACATCTATCTTTCTCTCTTGTGTTGTTATAAGTAGACTGCTCCCTCGAAGGACAGCTATAAAAATCTAGCCACCTATTGTAATTAGTCTATCCAAAAAGAATACTAATCTATACTTGTCAAAAATAAAAATTTCTAGAGCTTCCCGCATCGATCAGCTTCATGAAGACCTCAAGGAGAACCTATTTATCCCAATATAGACTTCCTGCATCGATCATTCTATACATGTAAAAAGTAAAAACAAATAAAAAGTCAAGAAAAATACAAACTTTTGGTCATGGACTTTCCTATTCTAGTTTTGGGTATCTTGTAGAAGGGGCATATTGTCCCACAATAAGGTTACGCTTAACAAATCCCCTTCATCCTACCTTATGTTTATTTTCTCCTATCCACTCAAGGGACATGGCGTGTATTCTACACATTGTGATCACACAACTTCTTTCACCTATGGACCTATTGCTCATGAATTGTATCTACAAACTTATGTTTAAATAAGTCCAGGGGTATGACACCTAAGGTATGTTCCAAATATGAGCATGCCACCTATTTTTTTATTATTTGTTTACTTATTGTTTCTTCAAATAGGACAAGACCATTGAAATGGAATCAATCATAACACCATCATCTATGCCTACACTTAATTCACCTTGCCTATTACCTATTCAACATTTGACCTTGCCTATTTTCAAACATACCTTACCCAACCAACTTATTCTAACCTACTTTCCCAACCTACCTACCCAACTTACCTACCCCACTTACCTACTCAACTTACCTAATCCAATATCATTCTTCCTGGTTTAAGGGATAACTACATCGTCCTAAGGTCCCTTTCGTAAGGGCTATGTAGGTAGCACTCCATGGCATTAGGACCTCAAAGGTTAGCTTGGACACTATTTCCCCCACCTTTATCCCCCATTAAAAAAACCTAGTTAGTTAGTTTCCATAAAAACAATAACTTAGAAATTAACTCAAAACAAATGATACATCACACATATACATCATCATTTTTTTCCATACACCCAATAACTTCTTAAATGAAAACAAATTAAACAAAAACATGGCTATACATCTAATTTCCATAACATCAATAACTTGGAAATTAAATCACGTTATATAAACATCACATTAAACCATGCCTATATCTAGTTTCCATGATAACAATACAATGGAAATACAATCAAACACATCATATGTAAATATCATCATTAACTATATAAATGGAATGTTTGTATATCAATACACTATAAATACAAGTATCTCAAAATCTCTCATATACATCTTGCCTCTTCGGCACGTAGGCCAGTATAGTCAAAACTCAAAAATAGCAACATCTCTATGATCTCCATATCATCTCTATGAAGGCCCAATGCCTCTGCTGATCTCTTGTATCTCCTCCCCTGGCCTCGATCTCTGTGAACTAGTCACCTCCCACTTACCCTACCTATGAGACCATTGGCTCCAACTGAACTACTAGTAATGTCTGGTCCGTGACCTAGACCTCTAACGGCTACCTAATATGCTCTATACTCGGCATATGAAACAAATGAGAAACCATTCTTTGTAAACCGATCCTCATATACCTATCCTTAGTCACCATCACCCTATATCTACCCATATAAATCACTTGTGGTGGTTCCATAACTCCTGCACCTACCAATGGATGTTGTTCTTTTTCTGTATAATGAGACCCTGTCTTGGTTCCTATGCATGTAAAATGGGACCATGTCCCACTCATCTTGTAGTACCTATGCAATTGCTAGTTGTGTCTATAACATGGAAATATATTCTTATAAAGTGGTCACGTAAGCTTGCGTCTTACAACCTACCACCCATTTAGTACCAAAGCCTATGCCTATGTATGTGTTACCACAAGTTGTCCCTCTAAGGTAGCCAATTGTCCTTAAGTTGTTGCTAGCTACCACTATAATGTCATCACCTTCACCTATAGCTTATCCCTCTCCACTTTGTAATAGTAGACAAATTAGGTTGTCCTAGCCTCGGAGGTACTTCTTATAGCTAGGCTATCCACCAGTGCCTGTACCCACTAGTCATTCTCATTTCATCAATCTACCTATCTGGTAATTGATCCTCCTACCCTATGGGATCTGCTAAATGTGGTTGAGATAATGGTATCTCCATGTGGTCCCTGCAGTACTATTGGAAGGATAGAAGTACATCCTACTGCAGACTAAACTAGAAGCTGACTCAATCGACCAGTATCATTTTTACTCCCTGGTTTGTTGTCTATATATCCATCAAACTAGGTATAGGCTTGTTAGCTCCTCTGGTATGCCTCCATATGAAGGTAAATCTACATAGGGATGCCACAAAATATCCACTATTTATATGCCATCTAGCATTCACCTAAACATCTTGTTATGCCTCGTCCACCCTCATATGTGCCCCTATTGGTACCCATCTCCTAAAACCTACTCTATAAACCCCTCTGAACTAATCCTGTCATGGAAGGCCTGGTGGACATAGACACACTATGTGCTCATAGGCCCAACAATGAATAAGATAGGTGCAACACACACCAAATAACTCTGAATCCTCCTTTATAGGCCCACAACTCCTATGAAGTTTCACCATGAACGCTAGTGCCCATGAAAAATAGACTCTCTCCTCAATCATGTCCTCCAAACCCCCATCAATGCCTGTGGAAATATCCCACCATCTGAGTCAGGGAGTGCAAAATAGCCAATCCCCACCATCATCAATACCACTAATCTCATCTCATGTGGGTGTGCGACATACATATGTCATAGCTAATGCTAGCACTATGATAAGACAAATCTCCCATGGCCTCTCTAAACACTGTAACCATAGGATTGAACACCTCATCTAAGAAAATATGAAACAGTGGCTCCCCAAAAATAGGTAGTCTCAATATCCTATAGACGTCCTCTAAAGTGATCGTCATCTCTCCGGTCCATAAGTGGAATCTGGTTATTGCTAGATCCCATATGTGAATGAGAGTGGCTATCATGCTATGATCTTTGGGTATCATCCTATATCATCTAATGACATTGACCCCAATCTCCCTCATATGTGCCCACTCATCCTTTATAACACTAGGTCGCATCTCGCACCAAAATGATGGCAACCTATCTCTCATCATCAACTATTGATGTTTTTGCATCATCACCATTTAAACTTGTTAATCAATTATTCCTTTCAATCATTTATTTGACCATACCTAGCCCATTAACTACCTATTCCTTTCCTATCCTACCCACCTTTACCTAACCTACTTGCTTGATATACATCCTATCTAGCCTAATCATCTACACTTTCTCTATTTCATTCCTTTACCCCTAATCCACCAATTCCTACCTAACTTAACCCTAACTCATCCATTCCAATCTAACTTAACCCTCACCCACCCATTCCTACTTAAATTAACCTTAACCCATTCATTCCTACCTAAATTAAACCTAGCCTACCCCTCCCTTACTTTTTTGCTTTCCCAATTTCATTTTTATTAAACTTGGTCACTTTTAACAGATGGATCGCATTGGCCACCCCGACCAATACCAATCCACTGTTAACTCCACCAACATCATCTAGGCTATCAACATTGACCGATACCGACTCACATCAATCACTCATTTGGACCTAGGCCAAATCCCCACACCCCCAAGTTATAAAAATTGATTAAAACACCTAAATTAACTACCCAAACCACCCCAAATTCACTCTACATTCATTTACCACCTAATTAAACTACATTTCACCCTCCCCATACCCAATTTCACCCAATTTTAACCAAAATTTCAATTCCATTTCAAAATCCAAATTATTCATTTTTCTACCTTAGTTTTAACCAAAACCACTAATGGAGCTCGAATCCTACCTCTACTCAGCTCCGTCTCCATGGTGGGATTTTCATCTATGAACCGGAGGTCCTACGACTCCCTTTCCTATATCTTCCATATCTTAATCACTCTCTCAAATATCATCCAATCGAATCACTTAGGTAGATCTCGTGGGCCCGTAAACTACACTCCTTCCACCACAAAACCTCTCACCAACTCATCCTCTAAACCTCATTTTTGTTTTTCCCATGAAAAATTTATCCACGATCTTTTTTTAAATTAGGAAATGCACAAATGAATCAATTTCACATATATTTTTCATTTTAACCCAAATTTGGCATGACCGACATTGGTCTCGGTCATACATAAAAGGTGACTAGTGTTGGTTCCCATTACCGGCATAAGTTCTCTTTTAACCAAGATCTCTTACCCTTAAAGAACCAAGTATACCTAATTTTCCAAAAATATTTTGTGTCGAATGCCCTTTTCTCACTACCTTAGCCTTACCCCACCCTCTGAAGTTCACTTAATAGCCTTAACACTTTGAACTCCCGACCTCGATGTATCTTAGGGCATATTTTTGGCTATACATTGGCCTTACCTACAAACTTACCTATACACCCAACCCGAGCCCAACCATTTGAAACTCAATTTTTCTTATGTGATGTAACTTGCATGATGTTAATCATGTTTTTTATCCTACCAACCTTTCCTTTCCTTATACTGTGATGTTTATCTTAACAAGACTAAAAATTTTGGTGGTTTTGAACACATCTAATTCCCATTCCTACACCTAGCCTTGTTGTGTTTCTAGGATCGTATCCTATACCTTGGATACCTAGACCACATTAGCCTTGTTTAGATAAACTACCGACATTTGATGATGTAGAGTTTGTGAGATCTTCAATCTGGTGCTTTATCACATTCTACATGTGTGCATGCATTTGAATTCCCCACCTATTACCCATACTGATATCACCATTACCTACACCGACACCTTACCACCTTTTTTATCACCTACAACTTTATCAAACCCATCACCGATTCTTCTTGTTACTTCATCAATTCCTTGTTTGAGGGGGATCACCTCCACCCATACCTAGGGAAACCTAACCTTCACCCATACCTGGGGAAACCACCTCTTGTTTTTTCATCGTCACTTATCAATACAAGCTATGCGACAAAAAGGGGCAAATGTAGACACCCAAATTAGGTCACACCTTGCGAAGTCCCCCGGTCACCTAAACACCATCGGTTTCCTTAAATAAGGATTTGAATCATTTACTCAAATAGATAACCATATGCTTCAGTGGTCTTTGCAACATACCAATGTAACATTCCCATTTAAGATCAATTTTTTTAAAATACAATGTTCACTATTCTAAATAAAACTTATTCATTCATAACAAATAGATAACCATATGCGGTAATCTGATCCATCTATTTTCATGTTAACTCTTATCTATTTATGTTATCTTAAATATTGAATACATATTGTATACTTCATATACTTGGTTTTCCTACCCTACACCGGTACTTGAGTGATGTGTTTAAAGAACATATCTAAATATTTGTTACCAATATTCATTTGATATCATGTTACTTTAAACTTGGTGACATAGGACAAACAACCAATATCTTGCGATACTTTGGCCAAAGTTTTACAACATACTATGTATGTCACTATTCCTAGATGACATACTCATCATTTTGGAATACATCCTTCACCTCACTCCTCTATTATCATGATTGGTCTTTACTGACTACCATCAGTCCACTTGTCCCAGGTTTAACCCTAGCCCTAGTTAGAAACATAAATTATTATAGGAAGACACTCACAATGACTTAGGGTAAATGGGCATACTCGGTTGACCTTAAGTCAACCGGGTGTGCCAAGGTACCCTGAGCCATTGGAAGCTACTTCCTATCCTAAATATGCCACTAACTTGACCTAGAGAGAAACTAAGTTCAAGTTCTTATTGTGTGTAGATCTAGATGATCAATGCGGAAGGGTGATGCCACATGTCAACTACAACATTATATTCTCGAGAAGACCCAAGTCTTCTCAAAAGTACATCCCTGCAGTTGGCGTGTGCCAACATCCTACTAAAATTTGCCTCATCGAGATGTACATACCCCAAGGAGATTATTAATACATTGTTAATTTGGATTAATACACTGGTTTTAGTAACCCTGCTAAACCCTAATCCAACTCTCCTTAAGTTCTTATTGTATACTTGTATCAATTAAGTATTAAAGAACTTCATTAAACTCATGGTTTCTTTTAATGTTTGTTTTCATGGTGTAACCAATAGTTAACCAAAATAGGACAACGATATCATAAGTTTCATTAAAATGTACTTTTAGGAAGGTTTAACAACCACATAAATCCAACTAAAGTAGACTTCATACAAAATGAAGTCTAATGATTATTAATCATCTCTCCAACCTTTTTGGTTTACATTCATTTGAGAGAGAATGAATCTTCCTCTACATGATTAAGTGTTAGGGTTTATCATTCACAATATCCATATTTCTTAATGCATGTTCATTATGCATCACATTATTATGTTAAATTGTTTAGGTAAAACACATCATATTATACAACTCAACAAGTTGCACATTATAAGGGAAATTGAACCAATTCCCTTTATCCATCTTATCAAAGATAACAAGATAAGCATAATATAATATAAAGAATATCAACAAGATAGAACTTTCATCTTCTTTATAAAAGTATGAGATAAATTACACAACCAATGCAAATAAATCACAACTCACAATTCATCATTACAATTTATAAATTTACAAGACTATGCACTTTAGGCATACTACATAACAACAACCCTCATTCTATAAAGTATACAAATTTTCTTTTACAATACAACAAAAGAATGAATCAAATTCTTTACTAAGAATTAGACATATATCAGCCAATGCATCATATAAGTTTTTGCCTTCTTTTACCACTTAAGTCATCCATCTAAAAATAGCTAGCATGGGTCAGTTCAATGAACTAAGCATGATAAACACTAAGCATTAAAACAAAGTGCATTCCACTAATTGTTTCATTAAAGCAACACTACTTTAATGAGATAATTAAAACATCATACAATAAGCATAAGTGATAACAAACAGAAAGGAAGTACATTAATAAATCTAGATCAAATTTTAAGAGAAGAGAAGAATATAATAAACAATATCTGCCTAAGAACTTAAAGTTCTATTAATCTTATCAATGGCTTGTAAACAAACAATAAATCTTTCCATCCCATTATTTCATAATTCTATCCTAATAGAATACCACATTTATCTTCTATGAGACAAAAGAAGTGTAAACAACATGGTTCATTCTAGGATTATTCATCTATATCCTAGGCAAGAATAAGAAGAACCATTACATACCATGTCCCAAACCTATAACATCTGAAAAAAACCCAGATTCAATCATGAATTACCTGTTCCTTTCTTGGATAACAATATTGTAAATTCAACATTAAGATATACATCCCAAACAAAATTTCTTAACAATACAAGAAGGTATAGAAAACTAGAAGTCTAACTATAATTGTAATTCTAATTCCAATTCTACATGTTAGAAGTTATCAATCAAAGATCTAAAACCAATGTTCATAAAATAAGTAGCCCCAAAAGGAGTTAATCTCTACTCAAGTTCATCCCAAAGATAAAGAGTACAAGAGACAAACCTACCCTATCCATTTAAACTAGGAAAGACTAGTCAATAACAACCGATAAAACAAACCCATAAATTTTCACTTATTAGCAGAACCCTCTTAACTACTAATCTTCACATTATTTGAATAATTCAACAAGTAGACAAACAGGTCAAAAGAAATCACCATCTCAAATGGAATCAAGTATAGAATAGTTCAAACAATGAGCTTATCAAAAGATAAAGAAAAGGTAACTCTAATAAGGAAAAACCATTTAATAAATCATTTCATTAAAACAAAAAGAAGTTCCAGTTTTAAACAAATCTAGTTGAAAGCATATTGCAAACCCAAAAAAATATATAATAATCCCCAAGAGAATACTTATATATATATATATTATTTTTTTCAAAAGAAACCAAGGTCTTATTCACTGTATCAGTCGAGAATAACATCCCAAAATAGTAAACTATCAAGTTTAGAATTACCCACAAACCCAAGACTGAAGACTCACAAAGGCTTCACCACTTAATACGAAGAGTAAATAGTTCATGATTCAAAGAACTAAGCACAAAACAATAGAATGGAGAAAGTATCCTTCCCAATAGATTTCAATGTCCAAGGTTAACTAACCCCAACCCAAAATTTTTAAAGAATGAAAAGAAATGAAAAAATTTTAAGTCAAAATAAAACTTCAAAACAAAACTTCACATCCAAAAATTTGATAGAGGTGACTTAGTTCAAAACATTAGTCAACCCTGAATGTGGGTTTCCTCCAAACAATAGGGAAATAACACTTCCTTCTATCCCCACGCCAATACCATCTCAAGAAGTCGATACAGTAATAAAAGAAGTTCAACATTCCTTTAGGTAAGATGTTTCTAGTTCCAAATCTCAAAGAGATTTCAAACAACTCAAACAAGCTTTCACCCAGTTCCTCTAGGTGAGTAAGTTACTCAAATAAAGAGTTATAAGCTAAATATTTTAATAAAAGAATAACCCAATACAAAAATACCAGAACAAAATCAATATATCGACCAAATAAATATAAGCTCATAACACTCAAGTGTTAAATAGAGTTCAGTGTCGAACCCAAGAGCTTCACACAAATTTAAACTTCACAAGTAAAATAATGTGAATACAGTGCCCAAATATGAACTCCAAGCAACAATTCAGGAATGCATAAGTTTTCCAAACATTGGTTCCGATCAAAAAAAGCTCCAACACAAATTTAATCAAAACACAAAGTACCAACACAAGTCTACATCCAAATTCGCAACCCAGAAGAAAAATCAAATAGAACTCAAGTTTCCCTAAGCTTAGATCCATATATTTTCACGAAAATCAGTCAAAAGCTCCATAACTTCGAATACAAGATCTAGAGTGCAAAAATAGAGATACAAAAACAAGTTTCACATACCATTTTCACTTGCATGTTGTCATAAAACTTGCACACAAAGATACAGTTTCCAAAACAACACTATTTTAGCCATGGTTTCATATCAAACAAACAAAGATTCACTAAACCCAGCAAGAAAATAACCAGACAAACATGAAAATATGAATCTCATGAGAGTAGAGTTGTTCTAATGAATCATTTAGAAGAACAAAAATTTTAATAGTTAGAGCCTATCATGCCTGATAGTGCTTCCACCAAATCGAAGGAGACTTCTAGCCAAGCTTCCAACTCTTTTTCTCCTCCATGAAATATCAACAATCAAACATCTTTTCCTCCTACACCTCATATACTTTCCTTCAATCAAAAATAGGCCGAAGAAACCAAAAATAGCTTTGAAGTGAAGGTCAAACTGCTGTTCAAAGAACCAGTTAGCTCCATGCAGAGAAAAATCTGCCATGCATGAAAAACCAAATAACCTCCTACAAACCCACCTTCTAAGTTTCCAAGATGGTTTGCACACAAAATACCAAGGCTCATTAATGCCATAAATTCCATTCAATCCAAAATTCCTACTTATCTTTCCTTTGCCACCTCTCCTAAATCTGGCGAATGCCAATTCCACACAAAAATACAATTCCATCTTTTAGTGGGGCTTCCACATATGCCTCCACCAAGTCTACTAGCCCCTACCAAATCTAGTAGTACTTCCATCATTTAAACCCTTTCAACTCATTTAAATTCCATTGGAACCATCACCCTTGAGACATGTGACCCCTTAGGTTCCCTTTAATAGTTTAGGATGGATCCAAATAGAACTTAGGTTAGTTTAGGAATTACCAACATAGGTCTTAAAACATTTTCCATAGAATTCCCACCTTAGGTTAGGTTCAATTCATAACCCTTTAGTATTAGGTATTAGTTAAAATAGCCTAGTATTACTTTAGTAACCCTTCCCTTATTCATTTAGCACAATGCTTAGGTTAGGATGCCAACCCAACAAATAGAATAAGAGGCTTAGGTTAGAACAAAATTCAAATAAGTAAATGTAGCTAGAACATAGGTGTTCTTACCTAGCTTAGGATAATGTTAGGATAATTCTTAGGTTTTAGGACTCTATATTCATCCTCTATGAATTGAATTTTTCTTAAGTCCTTATAGTCCTGCCAAGATCAATCACCAAAGACCCGAGCACAAACATACAACTAAATGAAAACATGTTCAAATAAGACCAAGAATTAGTATCATACAAAGTTCAGTCTTCTATGTCCCTTAAACTACTAAATGTCAATTTATCATTCAATCTATGAAGAGGATTTGAAACATTCCTTGGATCACTGAAATTGATCCAAGGATGAGTCAGAAGAAGAAATAAGTCTGCAACTCTTAAAGCCAGATTGCAGCTCATCTTTCCAAAGTGAAAATGAATTCTTGATAACCATATAATTTTAGTCTAATGATTTTTAAGAATAAAAAAGATTTATCCTTATCAAGCATGATCTTCAATAGTCAAAAGAACACATCTTTATCCAGAAAATCACATGTCAACACTTGAATGCAAAAGAGGAATTTATCAGTTGTCGAGGGTGTTACATGCTTCCCTCCTAAAAAGAATCATCATCCCGATGATTATCTCATCTCTTTTTAATAGTTTGCATCAAGGAAAATCAACTTATTCACTTTTCTTACCATATGTCAAAAACATATCAGCATTATTAAGTTCAAAATCAGCATTACATAGTTGTTTATTCAAAATAAATAAATATCTACCCAAAACTAGGCATACTTATTGTATTATAAAGATAAAATCTCAATTTTTTTATCAGTCAACAAAATCAATCCTATTCAAATAGATATGGAAAATTAGTTTTCATATCCTCAAGGTTTTCCCAAGTTACACTTTCTTCATTAAATTGGTCCCATTGGACCTTGCATTGACTTATCTCACGATTTCTCAAATGTAACTGGTGAGTTTCAAGCACTTGTATGGGTTTAACCATGATTATTCCTAGGTCCTGACCTATAAGGAATTCCAATTTAACACATGTGATAAATCTAAAACATATTTCTTAAGAAAATAAATATGGAAAACATCATGCATTCATGACAAAGTAGGAGGTAATGCTAAATGATAAGCTACAGGGTTGATTACTTCAACTATCTCAAAAGGTCCCACATAACAAGGTGATAACTTGGTAGCCTTGCCAAAAGTTATAGAACTCTTTTTCAGTTTAACTTGAAGAAAGACTTTCTCACCAAGTTCAAATTTCCTATCAACCCTCTTTAAGTCAACATAACTCTTTTTCCTATCTGCTGCTTCTTTCAAGTGTTCACGAATCAATTTAACTTGTTGTTCCATTTCAGTAAGAATTTCAGGTCCAATTACCTCTCTATCCTCCATGTTGTCCCAACTAACAAGGGTTCTACATTTTCTTCCATATAATGCCTCGAAAGGTGCCATCTTAAGAGAAGCATGATATGTATTATTGTATGTGAATTCAACTAATGGAAGATACTCTTCCCACTTATAATGTTGATCCATGCAATACATCTATAACATATCTTCTAAAACTTGATTTACTCTTTCAGTCTATCCATCCATTTCCATATGATACACAAAACTGAAATTCAGCTTAGTTCCTAGAGTTGCATTAAGTGTTTGCCAAAATCTTGACGTCATTCTAGGATCTCTATCCAAAATGATTAATTCAGGTACTCCATGTAATCTAAAATTTCATGTACAAATCTTTTAGCCAAAATAGGAGAATCATCCTTCAGATTCCCAACAATAAAATGTGCTACCTTTGTTAGTTTATCCACAACTACTAAAATAACATCATGTTTATTTCTTGACATAGACAACCCTTGTACAAAATCCATGCTTATTACTTGCCACTTGTATTGCGGTATGCTATGAGGATACAACAAACCAGTTGGGTGCATATGTTCCACTTTAACACGTTGACATTCAAGGAAATGTGTCACAAAGTCTATAACATCCTTTTTCATCCCTTTCCAAAAATATTGTTGTTTTATATCAGCAAGCATTTTTGTAATGCTAGGGTGTCTAGAAAAAGGTGAATTGTGAAATTTTGCTAATAATTTCTTTCTCAAATCATTTAGTGAAGGTACATAGACTTTGTTTTCAAATCATAAGATTCCTTCATTATCAAAGTGAAAACCTTTATACCTCAAATCATTTGAATCTGCAGCAAGTGCTGCTTTTACTTGCTTGAAAGTAAGAGTCAGATTCCATAACACTTTTTACTTCATCCTTAAACTGAGTTCTTAACATTATAAGAGCATAAATGTGCTTCCTATGACTTAGAGCATCACCACTCTATTTTCTTTACCCTTTATATAATTGATGTCAAAATCATATTGAGACAAAAACTCTAACCACCTTCGTTGTCTTGCATTAAGATTTGGCTGAGTGAAGATATACTTCAGTCCAAGGTGATCAGTTTTCAATTCAAAAGGTTTACCAAGCAGGTAATGTCTCCAAACTTGTAGTGCATGAACAATGGCAACAAGCTCTAAATCATGTGGAGCATAATTCAACTCATGTAACTTTAGTTTTCTACTTTCATAAGCTATGACATGACCATTTTGTAACAAAATACCTCCTAGACCTTCACCTGATGCATCAATTACCACCATAAAATCTCCATTAGGATTTGGTACTTGCAAGAATAGGTGCTTGAAGTTAACTGTTCCTTCAAGGTTTTGAATGCAATTTCACATTTCTCACTCCAAACAAACTTTTTATCTTTCTTATAAGGAAGTTATTGGTGCAACTATCTTAGAAAAATATTTTACAAATTTCCTATAGTAGCCAGCAAGTCCCATGAAGCTTCTAACTTCATGTACATTCTTAGGTGTAGGCCACTCTGTTATAGCTACAATTTTTGAAGGATCTACAACAATTCCATTCTTACTTATTACATGTCCCAAATAGTGTACTTTTATGTCATAGAAAGAACATTTAGACAACTTACCAAATAACCGTCTCTTTCTTAATATTCCCAAAACTATCTTCAAATGCTCATGATGTTCCTCAATACTTTTTGAATATATGAGAATGTCATCCAAGAATACGAGCACAAATTTGTCCAAGTATTCTTGAAAGATATTATTCATTAAATTCATAAATGTTACAGGTGCATTAGTTAATCCAAAAGGTAAAACCATGAACTCATAATGTCCATACCTTGTTCTGAAAGTTGTTTTATGAATATCCTCATCCTTAATTCACAATTGATGATATCCAGATCAAATATCTATCTTAGAATATACCAATGCTCCATGCATCTGATCAAATAAATCATCAATCCTAGGAGTGGGTATCTATTCTTGATTGTTGCTTTGTTTAACATTCTGTAATCAATGCACAATCTAAGGGTTCCATCCTTCTTTTTCACAAAAATTACAGGTGCTCCCCAAGGTGAAACACTTGGTCTAATCAAACCTTTAGAAAAAATTTCATGCAACTAAGCCTTAAGCTCTACTAATTCTATAGTAGTCATTCGATACGGTGCTTTAGAAATAGGTTCAGTTCTAGGCTTGATCTCAATCATGAAATCAAACTCCCTTTTGGGTGGAAGACCTGACAATTCTTCCAGAAATACGTCACTGAAGTCTCGTAATAATGGATATCGTTCCATAACATCATTGCTCTCTTTTTGATTCAGTAATTTTTACTGCATATAAGGTACAACCTTTATTTTTGGCCTTTTTAAGTTGCATAGCTGACAATTTTCTAACAAAATCTCACATTTCACACCCTAAATCTCTGTTGTTTTCTATAGGTCATCTAAACAACTAATGTGTTTTTCAAAATAGTCCACTTTAGCCTTATGTTCTGCTAACCAATTAACACCTATGATTACATCATAAGACCCCAAAGGTGCAACATAAAGATCAACCTTAGTGGAAAAGTTAGGTAAATCAAGGACTGCTCCAAAAAGACACATATTAACCGTATGAACAACATTGTTCCCATACTTATACAATCCATGTTTTATCCATGTTTCTATCTTTTATTTTTAGTTTTGATGCTAATTTACTAGAAATAAAACATTCAGTAGCTCGGTATCAAAAATAATAGTTATAGGTAAGCCAAATAACTTACCCGAAACTTCTATGGGCATGGCCTATTTTCTCAGCCTGCTTGTCAGCTACTACAGCATGTATCTTGTGTTGCTGATTATGATCATCCTTCTTCAAAGGACATTGATTCATGTAATGATCTTTTCCATAGTTATAACAACCTCCTACAGGTCCCTTCCTAGGCTCGGGTTTATTTCCAGCCTTAGAGTTATCGTTCTGACCCCCATAGGACTTCTATCCATTATTATTGTTCTTAGAAAAGTTGTTCCATGCATTATTACCAATAAACTTGTTTGTTGTTGTTTTTCTTATTAGTATCAGATGAAAACTTACTTTTCATTCTAAATTTCTTCCATGGTCCTTTCTTAGGTGCAAGAGATGATGAAGAGGAGTTGGGATTTTTCTTCCTTACTTCCTCCTTGTGAGAAAAAATTGCCTTTAATTTTTGTTCCTACCTTATGGATTTTTCAACAACCCCTTCCATCATGGTTGGGCTGTGAACATCCACCTCTCCCCTATAACGGGATTCAATCCCATGATGAATTTCCATATCCTAAACTTCTCATCCATTTTGGTACTAAGGTACATACTTAAGGAGTTTTGTAAATCATTCCCAGTACTCAGTTACAATTAGCTTTCCTTGAGCTAAGTTCTAGAATTCAGTCATTTTTTATCATAGTAAAGTTGTGGCAGCCATCGTTTCCTAAAGTAACCTTTAAATTGATCCCATGTGATATTAGCTTCATCAATATTCAACTCATCCTTACGGCTGTCCCACCATGAAGATGCTTTGTGAGAGCTCGATGATATGCTCCCCATATCACCTTTGTTTCTTCTGAGAAATTCCTTATTGCAAAGTATTTCTCCATTTCACTGAGCTAGTTCTCAGCTCCATCTCCTAATGTGGTGCCATCAAACTTAGGTGGACTTATCCTTTTTATATCATTAGTGAGTTCAGCTACTAGCCTAGCCTTTTTGTTCTCAGGTTGAAAAGGTATGTTAACATTGTTATTATCAACTCCCACATTGGTGTTGTCCCCGAGAGGTGGTTGATTATTGTTATCAGCTTCTTCTTCTTCCTCCTCATTACCCATTACTTGTTGTTCAAGTACAACCAAATGATCTCTTGTGTCCAACAGGGAAGCAACAAGGATCTCATCGAGTTTCTAGGGAAGTTGTTGCTCCTTCCTCAGGTGAGAGGGTTATTTGCAACATTTCCTCTTGTTCTAACCATTTTTGTTACAAGAAAATTTAAGTTTCATCAGATTATGGACATAATAGGTCCAAGAGCTACAACCTTCAGCTCTGATACCAAGATGTAACATTCCCATTTAAGACTTTAGAAACAAGGGAATTTTTTTAAAAAATATATAATGTTCTCTGTTCTAAATAAAGCATTATTTAGAACAAACATTCCATGCCAATCAATTCAAATAGATAACCATATGTAGTTGTAATGACTCGGTGATCCACCGATCTATTCATTTCATAACTTAGTAATCTACCGATCTATTTATGTTATCTTAAGTATTGAATACATATTGTATACTTCGTATACTTGGTTTTCCTACCCTACACCGAGTATTGAGTGATCTGTTTAAAGAACATATCTAAATATTTGTTACCAATATTCATTTGATATCACGTTGTTTTAAACTTGGTGACATAGGACAATGCAACCAGCAACTTATGATACTTTGGCCAAAGTTTTACAACATACTATGTATGTCACTATTCCTAGATGACATACTCATCATATTGGAATATGTCCTTCACCTCACTCCTCTATTATCATGATTGGTCTTTACTAACTACCATCAGTCCACTTGTCCTAGGTTTAACCCTAGCCCTAGTTAGAAACATAAATTATTATAGGAAGACACTCACAATGACTTAGGGTAAATGGGCATACTCGGTTGACCTTAAGTCAACCAGGTGTGCCAAGGTACCCTAAGCCATTGGAAGCTACTTCCTATCCTAAATATGCCACTAACTTGACCTAGAGAGAAACTAAGTTCAAGTTCTTATTTGTGTAGATCTGAATGATCAATGCGGAAGGGTGATGCCACATGTCAACTACAATGATGTTGTATTCTTGAGAAGACCCAAGTCTTCTTGAAAGTACAACCCTACAGTTGGCATGTGCCAACATCCTACAGAAACTACCTCATCGATATGTACATACCCCAAGGAGATTGTTAATACATTGTTAATTTGGATTAATACACTAGTTTTAGTAACCTTGTTAAACCCTAATCCAACTCTCCTTAAGTTCTTATTGTATACTTGTATCAATTGAGTATTAAAGAACTTCGTTAAAATCATGGTTGCTTTTAATGTTCATTTTCATGGTGTAACCAACAATTAACCAAAACAAGATAGTGATATCATAAGTTTCATTAAAATGTACTTTAACTTTCAGGAAGGTTTAACAACCGCATAAATCCAACTAAACTAGACTTCATACAAAATGAATTCTAATGATTATTAATCATCTCTCCAAATATTTTTGGTTTACATTCATTTGAGAGAGAATGAATCTTCCTCTACATGATTAAGTGTTAGATTTAAACATTCACAATATCCATATTTCTTAATGCATGTTCATTATGCATCACATTATTATGTTAAATTATTTAGGTAAAACACATCATATTATACAACTCAACAAGTTGCACCATTATGGGAAATTGAACTAATTCCGTTTATCCATCTTATCAAAGATAACAAGATAAGAATGATATAACATTAATAATATCAATAGATAGAACTTTCATCTTCTTTATAAAAGTACGAGATAAATTACACAACCAATGCAAATAAATCACAACTCGCAACTCATCATTATAATTTAAATTTACAAGACTATGCACTATAGGCATACTTTACATAACAATAACCCTTATTCTATAAAGTATACAACTTTTCTTTTAAAATACAAAAAAGAATGAATCAAATTCTTTACTAATAATTAGACATATATCGACCAATGCATCATATAAGTTTTTTCCTTCTTTTATCACTTAAGTCATCCATTTGCAAAAATAGCTAGCATGGGTCAGTTCAATGAACTGAGCATGATAAACACTAAGCATTAAAACAAAGTGCATTCCACTAATTGTTTCATTAAAGCAACACTACTTTAATGAGATAATTAAAACACCATATAATTAGTCATAAGTGATAACAAATAAAAAAGTACATTAATAAATCTAGATCAACTTTTAAAAGAAGAGAAGAATATAATAAACAATATCTTCCTAAGAACTTAAAGTTCTATTAATCTTATCAATGGCTTCTAAACAAAACAATAAATCCCACCATCCCATTATTTCATAATTCTATCCTAATAGAATACCACATTTATCTTCTTTATGAGACAAAAGAAGTGTAAACAACATGGTTCATTCTAGGATTATTCTTCTATATCCTAAGGAAGAATAAGAAGAACCATTACGTACCATGTCCAAACCTATAACATCTAAAAATAGACTAGATTTAATCATGAATTACCTATTCCTTTACTAGATAAAATCTTGTAAATTCAACATTAAGATATACATCCAAACAAAATTTCATAACAATACAAGAAGGTATAGAAAACCAGAATAGTCTAACTATAATTCAAATTCCAATTCTACATGTTAGAAGTTATCAATCAAAGATCTAAAACCAATGTTCATAAACAAAGTAGCCCCAAAGAGGAGTTAATCTCTACTCAAGTTCATCCCAAAGATAAAGAGTACAAGAGACAAACCTACCCTATCCATTTAAACTAGGCAAGACTACTCAACAACAATCGATAAAACAAGAATGAATTCTCTTAACAATAGAACCAACTTAGATACTATCATTCAACCAATGATTCAAACCAAGTAGACCAAAAGGTCATATGAAATCACCATCTTGAAATGGAATCAAGTACAGAAAATTTCAAACATTGAGCCTATCCAAAGATAGAGAAAAGGTAACTCTACTAAGGAAAGGTCCATTTAATAAATCATGTTTCATACAACTGAACAAAAGAAGTTCCAGTTTCAAATCAAATCAGGTTGAAAGCATAATGCAGACCCAAAACAACATTCTGACCCCAAGAGAATACTTATATATATTTATATTTTCTTCTTCAAAAAGAAACCAAGATCTTATTCACTGTATCAGTTGAGAATAACATCCCAAAATAGTAAACTATCAAGTTTAGATTTACCCACGAACCCAAGACTAAAGACTCACAAAGGCTTCACCACTTAATACAAAGAGTAAATAGTTCGTGATTCAAAGAACTAAGCACAAAACAATATAATGGAGAAAGTATCCTTCCTGAATAGTTTCAGTGTCCAAGGTTAATAACCCAATCCATTCCAATGCAAAAGAAATAGAAATTCAAAACAAAACTTCACAACCATAAAATTGTAATAGAGGTGACAAATTCAAAACAAAACTCCACAAAAAAATTATGGTCAAACTAAACGTGAGTTTCCTCAAACAGAGGGAAATAACACTTCCTTCTATCCCCACGCCAATACCATCTCAAGAAGTCGATAAAGTAATAAACATAAGTTCAACATTCCTTTAGGCAAGACGTTTCCAGTTCCAAATCTCAAAGAGATTTCAAACAACTCAAACAAGCTTTCACCCAGTTTCCTGGTGAGTAAGTTGCTCAAATAAAGAGTTATAAGCTAAATATTTTAATAAAATAATAACCCAATAAAAATGCCAAACAAAATCAATATATCGACTCAAATATAATCTCTTAACACTCAAGTGTTAAATCAGAGTTCAATGTCAAACCCAAGCTTCACGCAGAAACGTTTAGAACTTCACAAGTAAGATAATGCAAATACAGTGCCAAAAATGTAACTCCAAGCAACAACTCAGCAATGCATATGTTTTCCAAACACTTTGTTTCCAATCAAAAGGAAGATCCAACACAAATTTAATCAAAACAAAAAGTACCAAAAAGTATACCTCCAAATTCGCAACCTAGTAGCAAAATCAAACAGAACTCAAGTTTCCCCTAAGCTCAAATCCATATATTTTCACGACATTTAGTTTAAAGCTCCATAACTTCAAATAAAAGATCTAAAGTGCAAAAATAGAGATACAAAAACAAGTTTCGCATACCATTTTCACTTACATGTTGTCATAAAAATTGCATAGAGAGACAGTTTCCAAAACAATACTATTTTTCCATGGATTCAAGTCCAAACAAGACAAAGATTCACTAAACCCAACAAGTAAATAACCAAAAGACATGAAAACATGAATCTCATGAGATTAGAGTTATTCTAATGAATCATTTAGAATAATGCAAATAATTTTAATAGTTAGAGCCTATCATGCCTGATAGTGCTTCCACCAAATCGAAGGATACTTCTAGCTGAGCTTCCAACTCTTTTTCTCCTCCATGAAAGATCAACAATCAAACTTCTTTTCCTCCTATGCCCCATATACTTTCCTTCGATAAAAATAGGCCAAAGAAACCAAAAATAGCTTTGAAGTGAAGGTCAAATTGTTGGTTCAAAGAACCAATTAGCTCCATGCAGAGCAAAATCTTCCATGCATGAAAACCAAATAACCTCCTACAAACCCGCCTTCTAAGTTTCCAAGATGGTTTGCACACAAAGACCGAGGCTCATTAATGCCATAAATTCCATTCATTCCAAAATTCCCACTTATCTTTGCTCACCACCACCTCCTAAATCTAGCGAATGCCAATTCTAGACAAAAATACCATTCCATCTTTTATTGAGGATTCCACATATGCCTCCACCAAGTCAATTAGCCCCTTCCAAATCTAGCATTACTTTACCCTTTCACCTCATTTAAATTCCATTGGAGCCATCACCCTTGAGACATGCGACCCCTTAGGTTCCCTTTAATAGTTTAGGATGGATTCAAATAGAACTTGGGTTAGTTTAGGATTACCAACATAGGTCATAAAACATTTTCCAATAGAATTCCCACATTAGGTTAGGTTCAATTCATAACCCTTTAGTAGTAGGTATTAGTTAAAATACCCTAGTATTACTTTATTAACCCTTTCCCTTATTCATTTAGCATAATGCTTAGGTTAGGATGCCAACCCAACAAATAGAATAAGAGGCTTAGGTTAGAAACAGAATTCAAATAAGTAAACATAGCTATAAACATAGGTGTTATTACCTAGCTTAGGATACTTTGTTAGGATAATTATTAGGTTTTAGGACTCCATAATCCTCTATGAATTGAATTTTTCTTAAGTCCATATAGTCCTGCCAAGATCAATCACCAAAGACCCGAGCACAAACATACAGTTGAATGAAAACATGTTCAAATAAGACCAAGAATTAGTATCATACAAAGTTCAGTCTTCTATGTCCCTTAAACTACTGAATGTCAATTTATCATTCAATCTATGAAGAGGATTTGAAACATTCCTTGGATCACTGAAATTGATCCAAGGATGAGTCAGAAGAAGAAATAAGTCTGCAACTCTTAAAGCCGATTGTAGCTCATGTTAGGAATTCTATGTTCTAGTGTGATCATTTAGGTGTTAGTATTATTTAATATTTAAATAATACATGAGTGTGCACAATTAGTTGTAATGCACAACTCATATGAGATATGTGGGATTGTATGAGATATCCTAGAGAGATAGTTGAGGGATTGGAGATAGGTGTTGACTCCTCCTTTATAGGAGCAAGCAGCCTATATATTGTAACCTCTTTGCAATAATAAAATATCCTGAATCAATTCAACTTAATATATTTTATATTCAAAATATATTGAATATTTTCTATATGAACTAAAATCATGCATTTTATGTTATTACTTCAAGTATTTTTGTGTGTTTGATTGTCTAGATCTGAACCATATTGAAGATTTGGTATCGAGTAGTCCATTTCTCAATATGGCTTGATAGTGTTTTAGAGCTTGGGTAGACATTTCTGTTTTACAATGCCCGTGGGAATGGAAGCTAATAGCTTTCTTGAAGGTGGATGCGAAGTGAAGAAGATAGATCTTTGTATTAACTGGACATGAGACGCCATTGTTTTCAGACGCCACATGTTTTTATTTTACCAGAACTGCAATTAGCATTTGATGTCATTGATCAATATTTAGCTCAACTATCTGACAGTGCGTACATGCCTGCATTCTCACATATTTCTTGGTCTCGGTTAATGGAATTGCATAAATAAAAAGTAGTGATCATTTGTGACACTTGCATGCTGGTCGACGAATTGATAGAGATCATTAATTCATTCACACCTTCCATATGGTTGGTTCATTGTAGTTTTCTCGTAAACACATTTATTGAGGTGTCTTTCGCATATATTTGTCATTCAAGTGAGAGAAGAGGCATCCAAGAATATGGTAATTATCCTTCTCATCCTGTAAATCATGCCCTCGTAAATCGTGGTCTTCTTATAGTCACAGAGGCAAATAGAGAGTGCAATATCTAGATCCATAGTAATAGACAATGATTTTATATTTCTTCTTTTTATGTAAAATATTTCAAAAAAATAAAATAAATAAATAAAAAATAATTGTCTCACTTTTTTCTGGATGCACTTTCACTTGTATGTGACGTCCATAGTGAGGGGCATTATCAATGGAGTTCGACACCCATAATGGAGATCCCGTTAGACAAATTTAATGGATTAAACTTTCACACTTGGAAAGTTAAAATCCAAATGCAACTTATGAACAAAAACCTATGGGGGATTGTAAGCGGAAAAGAAACACAACCAACTGATGCTGCTAAATTACTAGAATGGCATAGCAGGGATGACAAGGAAAATCCATTATTGGA
This sequence comes from Taxus wallichiana var. yunnanensis, assembly GCA_018340775.1. Lineage (NCBI taxonomy): Eukaryota > Viridiplantae > Streptophyta > Pinopsida > Cupressales > Taxaceae > Taxus > Taxus wallichiana. The sequence goes on along the minus strand of CM031238.1, from coordinate 431,061,017 downwards.
CTTGCTTTATCAGATACTGAATTACACTATGTGGATTTAGATAAATCATCACTAGAGATATGGGATCTTCTTAACAAAACATTTGGGTCAAAAGCAACAAATGCTAAATTTTCACTAAAATTGCAACTCTTTAAACTAAGGATGAGTGATAGTGTGACAATGTCAAGTCACATTAATGAACTAAGTTCCCTTTTGAGACAACTCGCAGAAGTGAAAGCTAATGTAGTAGATGAAGATGCAAAAGCCATACTGTTAAACAACTTGCCTCCAAAATACAGCAATGTTGTATTTACATTAGGACAAATGCCTTCTCAAACACTTGAGGACATGATTTCAGCTCTCCTAGTGGAAGAGAAAAGAAATACAATAAATTTCTTAAAAACAAAGAAGAACCAGAATGCTTCTACTGCAAGAAAAAAGGGCATACAATCTTGTATTGCAGAATTCGAGCTAAAGATTTACTCAATGGAAATCTTAAGCCAAATGAAGCAAATGTAGTTAAAGAAGAGTCAGAGAATGAAGAGGAAGACCCAGTGAAAGAAGATCCTGACTACAATTCTGAAGATTTTCTATTCTAAATAAACTGAATGGAGGCTAGAGGCAACAGAGGAAGGAGGTTGTTCAGCGACCTCTCGTCAGGCACCAACGATGAGGCCGCATGAAGATTTGGTGGCCATATTTTTTTTTTTCAGTTGTGTGTTTGCTTTCTAGTTTTGTGTGATAGAAAATAAGAACATAAGTAATATTCATGTTCACAATTGTAATAGATTCCTATGTAATCTCCTGAAGTGTGAAAAATGATGAGGGCTGAAAATAAACTGCAATCAACATGATATTTTTGGTTTGTGGTAAGCCACTTTGAAAACCACCATTTTGGTTGTTGGTAAACCATTGGTAAAACCATCCAGATCATGAGTCAGCATTAGGTGACAAGTTACAGTGTAAGATAAGTTTTCCCCATGTTCACACTAAGGGGGTGAATGTTAGGAATTCTATGTTCTAGTGTGATCATTTAGGTGTTAGTATTATTTAATATTTAAATAATACATGAGTGTGCACAATTAGTTGTAATGCACAACTCATATGAGAGATATGTGGGATTGTATGAGATATCCTAGAGAGATAGTTGAGGGATTGGAGATAGGTGTTGACTCCTCCTTTATAGGAGCAAGCAACCTATATATTGTAACCTCTTTGCAATAATAAAATATCCCAAATCAATTCAACTTAATATATTTTATATTCGAATATATTGAATATTTTCTATATGAACTGAAATCATGCATTTTATGTTATTACTTCGAGTATTTCTGTGTGTTTGATTGTCCAGATCTGAACCATATTGAAGAAGCTCATATTTCTAAAGTGAAAATAAATTCTTGATAACCATACAATTTTATTCTAATGATTTTTAAGAATAGAAAATATTTATCCCTATCAAGCATGATCTTCAATAGTCAAAAGAACACATCTTTATCTAGAAAATCACATGTCAACACTTGAATGCAAAAGGTAATTTATTAGTTGTCGAGGGTCTTACACCAAAGGCCCTTACAACATTCAAACATGAATCCGTTCATCAACAAATCAATCCATAGCTCCAAAGATACTCACACGGAAGTATCAATCCTTCTTCTTCTTGTTGCATTCATTCGAGACCACTTTCTCCTGCAACCATCACCACCTCGTACTATTCATCTCCATTTCACAAGTAAGTATATTTCTTCTTTGTCATTGGTTTTAATAGATTAGTTATTTATTAGTTATCTATTTCATTTCACCCTCTACCATACCTAGATCTCTCCTACAGTATCTCCATCCAACCATCTTCCCACATAACCTTCATACCTCATCCAAACACCTATTTTATTGTCTTTGAGTCTTCATAAAAATCATACAACCTTCCCTAATACTCCATCATTTTCTATGCAATCATAGAGACTCAAACCTCTCATTTTTAACATTTCCACCCAATTTCACCTACCGACATTGGTCATCCAACCGACATCAGTCACCTAACCAATACCAGTCTCCATGATTTGTAAAATCCTCCAAACAATCAAGATAATAAATTCTTTCTAATGACCTAGAACCTCACCAAATATTTCCCATAACTCATTTATAGCCTCTATCGACTTGAAATTTTAGACCAACCTACCAACCCTCCAAATTGAATCATAACTGGCATGTTTGATTAGATTTGCTTATTTTGTTTTATATTAGATGCCTAAATTATATTAACTATAGTATGTTTCATTCATTTATACACTTTCCTTACGTTAAATTTTTAAAAAATAATGTATTGAAATCCTTCTAGGAAGCACCCCACTTCCCGGAACTAGCATACGCTAGGCAGCCCACTATCATATGTTGTTTAATATCATTTAGTAGTATTGCATTATTTCTACAGTCATTCCTCCTAGCCAAAGGGAAGATATTCACAATCATCTTGGTCAACATTCAACGATGTGCAACCTTCTTCAACTATCTATAGGTATTCCTCCTCACCTTTACCTCTTATCTATTTTATCTCTACTTTGTGGTGAAACAAAAAGAATCAAGATATAGTCCAATGCTAATAATTTTTTTGTAGTTTTCCAATGATGAGTAAAACCACACTAAGCTAAAAGATTTAAAAAACACCACTATTTAGAACATTGTATTTATAGGTTTTGTTAAGAGCTACATATCGTTTTCTTAAAAATCGGGGAAGTGCCTTAGCATAAGCCATAAAATTCAATATGAGGATTACCCGAGGATCCCCAAAGTAGTTCACACCTTGAGGGGACTAGCAAATGAAACGGGAAGTGCTATACTTACCTACTTGACTAACATGAATTTTTGAGATTAGCATCAAAATTATCTTCATGCGACCACAATGAGGTACAACTGAATGCAATTTATTGATCATTGTACCAAAGGGGGTACAGTAAAGCCATGATACTCCTTGATTAATCACCGTAATTTTCTTGGAAAACCCCACTTGTAGAGATAGTTTGTGTTCAACACCGAATTGACTAAGTCCTAAGGAAGAAGGAGTGTGCACATATAAGACACGCAAGGAAGAAGGCACTCAAGGAAAGGCACGTGGGATACTAGGTTAGCATGTGAAAGTAGAAGAAGGTTTGGGGACTTAGCCGCATTTTGAAGGTAGTATCATAGGAGAAACATGTGAGGGCTCGAGTAGGTGTGATGAATGGATAAGGTTCCATCCTAGAGCCTTGGAGGTCAAGAAAATAATATTCCATGTAGGGAATATTCCTAGGAGGATCATTACAGTTAATGGAGGCCTTTACAAGATGGCATAAGCACTTGATCATGGAGGACCACACTTCCACTTGGCATGTGATCTGCTCATGGGTGAAACTATGGTGGTGAATCCATATTCTATTTAAAGGAGTGCTTGGGTCTGAAATAAATAGAGTTAGAGAGGCAACGAAGTGCTATAAGAATGTTGTTACTAGGCATAGATGTATGTGATCGGTCTTGAACAATGTATGTAATGGGAAAGTGTAGCTAGGATCTCTATTTAGAGTAGTTTTGTAAGGTTGAAATGTTATTTCATGATGTTTATGGTCTGAGATGACCCTATTTGATGTAATATGGCTACTATAAATGGATTTAATCAATATATGGAGATTTTTTTGTATATTTGTGTCTATGGACTAAACCTAGTGTTTTTTCATGATATTCATAGTTTATATCTTATTCATTATATCATTGTGATTTTCTCAGTTATCTCATGGATCATTTATGAGTAGAACTAGATCCACTACCTCTCATGTACTAGAGTAAATGTATGCATTCTTATTCTACAAACCTTTCCTCCATTAATGGTTGAATATTCTCATGAAGCTCTCATAAAGGAGGGGCTTGGTTCCTTTCGTACCTCGAGTGAGCACCCATCACATACTAGGTGATAGGTTGGTGTACTTGGGGGTAAATAGAACTGTAAATGTGTGGAGGAGAACCTATACCATGAGCTCTATGAGACATTTTTATACTATTTCCCAATAAAGTTGTATGAATGGATCTAAACATATGCATTAAGGACAAGTTGGTACTATAAACATCATGTTTGGACCTAGGAGGAATATCAATGGTTACAAGATGTTGATGTGACCTAAAATCATGTTATTGATCACTTGGTGGAGAGGCATGTCGACTAGTTACATGTTGGACCATGTAATCTCAAGTTATTCTTGTCTGAGGTTATTGATTTTGATTTATTGTGAGAAATTAGATGATATTTCTTGTGTGTTTTACAGTTAGCCTTCAAGATCTTGATTATTACTTTGAATTTGGATGCATTTCCTATGGCTGGATAAACAATCACTAGGCATGGGGTACAGAAGTTGATGTAGTGGAGATGACAGACCTTGTAGTGGAGGTAGATAGAGAGGACAGGTAGATCAAGTATAATTAATCTTGAGAAAGGGAGTTGGAAAGAGAACATGAAGTTTCTAGTGTGATGGACTTATGGAGGTAGATGTTGTAGGAAGGATTTGAGGTTTTTATGGAGGGTGTGGGACTTAAGTAGTCCGTCCTACCCTATCTTGGGAAGCACGGGAGAGAAACCCCTTAGCTTCTGGTGAGAGCTCATCATATGGAGAAAGGAGGAGATCCATAGGTGTGCATCTTAGCCCACCTGGTGACCAAACCTTGGTGCTTAGTTTTCCAAAGTATTTGAGACAAGTATTTATCATTCATTTGGTGTTGGTGAGAAGATAACTTCAGGTAGATATCATTTTACATTACACCCATCTATGGCTACACAAACATTTTTGGTGTTTGGAGGTATTTTTCTGGAACATTATTTGGACAAGGTACGGGTTCACAAATTTTTGGTATCACATCTGGAAGTGGTGAGGGAAACAAATATAGGAGTGATTCGATATCACAGAATGTTGGAACACACTTTAGTGTGATGGTGGTAATGCAAAGTGCAACTACATCAAGCCCCTTACCTGTGGTAGGAGGATAATCTAGAGGATTTGGAGGGATATGAGCTAGTTTATCTAGTGGTTTTGATGGTGGAGGAAATTTAGGAGGAGGTCAAGGTTCGTATCTGGTGGGTAAGTTCCACAACTCCACAAGCGAGATGTTTTAAGAGATGTCACTCAACTTACCCAAATATAAGGGTGTGGAAGATACTTGCATAGCATATACAAAAATGTGAGTTACTTATGGTGTGCCAAGGGGATCACTATCCTTGAGAGGAAGGAAAGTCAATTTGGAACTATTTTGCAAGGGAACATGCATAGTTGGTACTAAAAGTATGAACCCCATCAGATGGTGGTGGATTACACCACGTTATGTGATAAACTCTTTGTAGAGTTTCACATTCCAAAGTTCAAACAAAACATCATTAGCACGTTGAAGGAAATATAACTAGGTATTGAAGAGAAAGTGTGGGAGTATGATGCCCATTTTAAAACTATCCTATTGTTGTCACCCTCAAAATTCCCCTCATTTTTCATGTCAAGTTTAGAAAATTTTGAGTTGGTGCACATTATCTAAATTTTCCCCCGAAAAATGGATCAAACATGACCTTGCACAAGAGAAAATTAGAAGGGGTGGCTCATTCATGTGAGCCCACACTCCAAATCCAACAATGAAGGGGTAGGGTCAGATAAGGAGGCCAACGATGTCAAAGGAGATCAGAGTTCATAGGAGAAGATTTAAGAAAGGACTTGAAGTTTTAAAAATTTACATGTGAGTCAACTCGGGAAAAGAAATGGACCCGCATAAGGTGCCACTTGCCTCATCGTTGTAAATTCAAAAGTGAGACACAAGAGATATAACCCAAATGAGTTCCATCCTTCCACATGGTTAGATCCTCAAAAAGGTTAAATTGGCCATTGAAAATTCTAAGGCTAGCGGATGGTGCCACATGTCTCATCGGCGTACCTTTAAGGGTTAAAGTCAAATGCGGTTCCCTAAACAAGCCCAAGCTCTCCACATGTCTAGGGTCCTATGGAAGTCAAAGGGGAAAAACCAATTGTTGAATCAGCTAAGGAAAGGAGAACTAGTGAAAAGCCCCACGTGTCCCTTCGGTGCTATTTCGGGGGTGAATCCAGTAGGTCCCAAACGTGTGCTAGCTCTCCACGTGTCCAATTGGCACACCTCCGAAGGTCAGGTCCAAACAGAGTCTCCAAATGAGTGGGAAGCCTCCACATGTCTCAAAGTTAGACATAAAGCCTTCGCCAAATAGAGGGACTTAGTCAAAACACAAAAATATAGAACATGCCCACAAAAGGACACGTGGCCATGTTTAAGGTCAAAGCAAGAAGGTAGGTTGTCGAGGAAATTTAGAATTTTAGCTTTTGTTTTGAAAAGTGTAAAATTATAAAAGTGAAGTGCAACCCCACTAATGCCTAGGTGAAGCCATGTGTTGATACTTCACCAAAAGTCAAATTACAAAGGTGGGCCGTCGAGCAATTTAAGAATTTTGGTTTTATTTCTAAAAAGAGAGTTAAACATTATAAAATGATCCACGAATCCACTGGGGTCTTGAGCCCACGTTGAAAAGTCAAAGCGGGAGGTGGGTTGGTGGAGCACTTTGAGTTTTTGAGATTTTGTTAAAAAGAGTTAAAATTGTAAAAGTGAGCCTGCGACTCCATCCCCACTCAAGTAAAGCCACGTGTTAGGACTATATCAGAAGTGGATGGGTGGACCAAAATGTAAAAAAAATGTAGAATCTCTATAAAATCATAAAAGGTAAAAGGCACCCCCAGGCCTGCTTTAGTAAATCTCTTCCACTGGATGGCTCCAATTCAAAGTTGTAAAAGTAGGTTAATGGCTATGATATGATGCATTTAGTTTTTCCACTATGAATGGAAATGGTGAGGAATTAGAGAAGTTCGGATGTCGAGTTTCTTGAATCGGTTTCATCATTTTAACCAAATGTAACCATTTTTTTGGAAGCTATTTAGTGGGTTCTCTACGTCATTGTTCAAGGTTGGATCTTGGTACTTTGTAGATGTAATATGTTTTAAAGTAGTCAATACACAAATTTTTCCCTTTCTTCCTTTGCTATTCCTCCTTTCCTTGTTCGAATTTGTGAATCATCCATCTTTGCATGATAAGAAACTTTGTGTTCTTGTTAATATGATTTCAAGAATTTTGTGTCTCAGTGAAATTATATCTATTATAAACATGAATGATTCCATTTTGAATCTCCTTTGATTAATATGTATAAGGTTATACTCTGCTATCTATATTTCCTAAACTTATTGTTAAGTTCTTCCTCTCTCATCTACTTAGTTATTATATTCTTTCATATTGATGATCTTTGGGCATAAAAATTTTCAAAGTATCGGGAATCCAAACTTTGAAATTTGTACATTTTTATATAAGCTTTATTGCTTGCTTTCAATAAGGGAACCTCTCCCCTTAAAGAGGAGGAACTTACTATCCCCCCGACTATGGTTTGTTAAAGTACCATTTAAAAACTTAATAGTTTTTATGACTCCACTGGGATTTCTTTTCAAACGGATCCCTTTCTAGAAGAAAAACTTCAAGATCATTTTTGGTCCTGAGACTCTATGGTATACACATGGGAATAAATCTCTCAGGGTAAAGGATTCCCATTTTCAACTTCTGGAACAACAAAACTTCTCTCTTCTTCTAGCAAGAAGGAACAAAGGAACTTGTTCTATAAGCATACCTCTTGTTAAAGACATAAATTCCAAGAATAACATTCCTTAAGAATAACTTAGTCCTAATCTTTATGCTTTAATACTTGCTTTGTTGTTTCATTCCCCTTCATCAAATTTTCCACAGATGGCAACACCTTTTCCTTGGGGACATTAGGTTGGGCCTCTTTCTCTTTCTTAGCCATTACATGATTTACCTAGCAAGAATGAGAATTTTTTTCCCAAATTCTTGGGTGATGGGAAGGTTCATCCAAATGAACACATTGCAGCCTTCATTATTGCATGTGGGATTCTTGGGGTTGAACATGAAGATGTCTCTGTCATGATTTTTGTGGATACATTGCATGACAATGTTGTTGATTGGTTTTATCATATTCCTATTGGGTCAATCACTAATTGGAACACAATGAAAACTCGGTCTAAGTAGCATTTCAAACCTCAAATCCAAAAGTGCTTCTTCCTCAATGCCCATTTACCTTAAGTGAGTTATGAACTAAGGAGAGCTAACCTTGGAACTCTAGAGGCTAATAAATGGTTAGATATCGAGTGTTGAGGATGATTTAATCATGTCTGGTAAATTGAAAAGATAATCCTCCAAGTCTAAAGCATCTTCTTCTTCCTCTTCCCCTGTAGCCGAATTTTGATCAGTTAGTACATAAGCTTACAAATGATCTCATTACTATCAAGAAACAATTGGCTCAGCATACTCCTTACCAAGATATTCCAAGGAAGAATTTTCAGCCTAGGAACCATTTTCCTTCTTCTCAAACTAGATTGGCTATTGAAGGCCCACCCATCAAGGTTCCAGTCAATATAACTTGTGAAGTTCAAGAACTTGATGATGAGGAGTTTAATGATCTCTATGAAAAACTATAAGAAGAGGTTGATGAAGAACTAGAGGATCTTGGTGGATCTCAAATTCATTTCCTCACCACTGAAGGTATGGTTGATGAAGATGAATATGATGAAAGAGTGACATATATGAATAGTGAGTCATATGTTATCATGACTTGGGAGTAAATGAATAGAAAATAAAAAAGCGTGCAGATCGCTAAGAAATCATAGGAGTTTCCTATATATATTCTAGTGGTTGCAAGAAGAGGAGATCTTATTCCCACTACCTCCACACAAAAGGTGAGTAATGCTAATCCTCCTTATTCTACTTCTATTTCCAAAACTTCTTGTCCTTCAAATCCTAAAAGTGATAAATCAAAATTCTCTCAAGTTCCTAGAAATGATTCCCCATTAACCTTTGGATATTTTGATAGCATTGACCACCTCAAAAATACCAAAATTTAAATTTCGAGAGGCAAATTTTTACCGACTCATCCAAAAGATTTTTCTAAAATGGTAAAATTTGTCAATTCCAAATCCAAAGCCTCATCCAATTCTTCTAAATGTCTTTTTCCGACTCCATCTTCCTCACCTCAACCATGCCTTGTGGCTACAGTCACTTCCCTTAATGATAAAATTGAACCATTCTATGTGACTCTTCTCATAGCCTGGCCATAAACTCAGTAATTGTGTTATAGACTTGGGAGCATCGACAATGTAATACCTACAAATGTAGCTCATTCTTTGGGCCTAAATCTAACACATACCTTTGGTTCCTTATATTCCATGGAGAGTAGATAAGTGCCTTTGGTTGGAAGAATTAAAGATGCACAAGTAGCCTTCACTTCTTTTCCAGAGAAAGGGTTAAGGCCACTATTTTGGTTTTTGATATTCCTCCCTCATATGGAATGTTGCTGAGTAGGAATTTTTGTAAGGAGGTAGGAGGTGAAATTCAAATGGATTGGTCACATGCTTTGATCCCAGTCAATGGAAAAATGAAGAAGTTGATATCTCAGAAACATCTTTGAATACATTGTGTAAAATATTGATGATCCAAAAGTATAGATACTATATGAAGATATAAATCATGGTAACTATATGATCATGTCACGGGATGAGGCTAAACTTCCTAAGGGAGTGATTCATGATCCTAATGGAATTTGGGCTTTGGAATTTGATGGAAGTTTTCTTCGATTGGTTCGGAGCTGGAGTGGTGTTGATCTCTCCAGAAGGTAAGATTAATCCTTTTTCATTCAAGCTTTGTTTTGAAAATACAAATAATACAACTGAATATGAGGCACTCATACTTGGATTGAACATGGAAAAAGAAATGGGAGTGAAGAATATTTTTGCTCATGGTGATGCAGAGCTGATTGTGAAACAAGTCAAAGATCTTTTTCAAGTGAAGAATAGGAGATTGAAACATTATAGAAACCTTGTCTGGGATTCCATTGAGTTTCTTGATGCTTTCTCCATTAAATTTGTGCCAAGAGAGAAGAATACTAGAGCCAATTCTCTAGCTGTCTCAGGATCTCTATTGATTCCTCACCTAGATTTCTCTCGGAGAAATTTACCATTGAAATGATTCATAGGACCAATATACCAAATAATGAAAACAACTAGAAATTTTTAATGATGATCAACATTTGCTCTCTTTCTTGGAGCTTAAGGGTAATTTTGATCAATTGTATTTTGAAGGAAGTGAGACTTTTCGTAGAGAGTGTGTATACTTTGATGAAGGAGGTATCAAGTAAGAGATGGATCAAAATGGCTACATCAAATTGAAAGGTAACAAGATCCCTACGGGTTGGTGAGTTTAGGATATCTCTTTGATAAGCATGATAGGTACATTAAGTTTAAAGCTTCCCAAGGAGCTTGGCAGTCTGTTGAATGTGAAAAGGTTAATATTGGAAGTCATGAGGAACCCAAGATGGTGAATATTGGAAAATGTTCACTCAAGAAGAGAATAAGAAAGAAGTAAACCTATTAAAAAAGTATACTGATGTTATTTCATATTCATATGATGATCTCAAGGATATTCAACCAAAGGAGATGCAACACTTTATCCCTATGAAACCTAGGATCAAAAATTTCAAGAAGAAATAAAGGAAATACAATCCCAAGGTTACTAGAAGTATTTTGCAAGAGATCCAAGAGTTACTAAAGGAAAATATTATTTTCCCTATACATCATTCAACATGGATTACCAACATTGTCCCCTGTCAAGAAGAAGAATGGTGAGATTCACATCTCGTCTGGATTTCAGGAATTTGAATCAGCCTCTCTAAAAAAACTATCCTCTCCCATGATGGATCAAGATTTACAAGTTATCACAGGCTCGAGATGTTGTCTATGCTTGATGGATTCCCTGGATACAATCAAGTGGAAGTTAGTACCCCAGATCAACACAAAACTACTTTTACTACTCCTTGGGGCACCTTTTCCTACAAGAGTATGCATTTTGATCTTATCAATGATGGTGCCACATTCCGGAGGGCAATGGATTTAGATTTTGGAATTATAAAGGGAAAGTGTATTGTTTTGTACCTTGATTATTTTTTGTTTTCTCCAAAACAAGGGTAGATCACTTTCAACATCTTGAAGGAGTCCTCCGAAATAGAGAGAGAACACGGATTTTCTCTCAATCCTAAGAAGTTTGTCTTTTGTGTTACTAAAGGCAAGTTACTGGGGCATATTGTCTCCAAATAATGAATCAAGATAGATCTAGAAAGAGTTCAAGAAATCCAATAGATTCCTCTTCCCACAAGAAAAAAGGGTGTTCACTCTTTCTTTGGTAAGATAAAATTCTTGAGGAGATTCATTCCTGATTTTACAGAACTAACTATGAGCATTACTCACATGATGAAAGGAAAGAAAAAAATTTGGTTTGATTTCCAAAGGTAAAGAAGCATTTGAAGGTATCAAGAAATCCATTGCTAAGACTCCCATCTTAGCATGTCCTGATTTCAGCAAGGATTTTATCATCTATTACTATGCTATAGAGAATACCTTGGTTGTTGTGCTAACTCAAAAGAATTATGAGGATCATGAACTTCCAATTTCCTTCATGATCTATTTTCTTAAATATCATGAATTAAAATATACTATGATGGAGAAACATGCTTTTGCAATGGTCAAAGATGTCAAGTAGTTTCATTATTATATTCTTAATTTTCACTTTGTTGTACTTGTACCTGATACAACCATCAAGTTTATTCTTACACAACAAGATTTTGGAACTAAGAGAGGTAATTGGGTAGCAAAAGTCCAATAATATGACCTTGATATCAAGCCAACTAAACTAGTATAGGGTAAAGGCTTATGTGAGGTTATTATTCAAGGAGTTGATGCGAGAATTATCCAAAGAAGTAGTTGATGTTCATGTTGTCCTCTTTCTCAGTTCAAAACTGAATGGTATGATGATATTGCAAATTTTCTTACTTATGGAGAGTGTCCATCCCACTTTAGTGCCAAGGAAAAGATATCTATTAAGTTAAGGTATACACAATATGTATTACGGAAAATGCTTTGTTCAAGCAAGGCATAGATTGAAGATTCCTTAAATGTGTGGATAAGGAGAAACAAAAGAAGTTCTTCTCATATTTTCATGATTAGGCTTATGGAGGGCATTTATCTTCTACTAGAACTACCCATTAAATCCTTCGACTGGGTATTATTAGCCTACATTGTTCGAGAGATGCATCAAAAATGGGTGGGTAAGTGTGAAGCCTATCGACTTTTGTTAGAGACCTAATCTGGATAATTTTCCACTAAAACCAGTAGTATTTGATGAGCCTTTTCAATAGTGGGGATTATATTTCACTAGAACTCTTAATCCACCTTCCATTGCTAGGAATAATCACATGCTAAGTGCTACAGATTACTTCACAAAGTGGGTAGAGGCTATTCAGTCAAAATCTCTACTTCGAGGTGGTGTGTAATTTCATCGAGAGAAACACCTTGATAAGGTTTGGGGTACCAAACAAGATTGTGACTGATAATGCTTCCAATTTTTATTCTTTTGAGATGATGGATTTTTTCTATGGCTATGGAATTTCCCTTTCTCATTCTTTAAATTATTATCCTCAAGGGAATGGACAAGTAGAATCAACAAATAAGAATTTGGTAACCATCATTTGGAAGCTTGTCAATGACTCTTAGAGGAATTGGCACACGAAGCTCTATGATGCTCTCTGGGAAGATAAAATTACACCCAAAAGAGTAACTGGGATGTATCCATTTCAAGTAGCATATGGTGTTGAAGCTCAGCTACGAGTAATAGTGGAATTACAAGCCTTGCACTTGATCAAGGATATTGAAGATTCAAACTTTACCAGTTCCTTAGACAAGAGGATAAATTATATCTAGAAGCTAGATGAAGACGGGTTGCAAGTTTTGATAGAATCTCATCTCATCATTTGAAGGTGAAAGCTTTATTTGACAAGAAATCTAGACCTAGAGATTTTCAAGTGGGAGACATTGTTCTGCTATGGGACAAAAGACATGAACCTCTAGGAAGCCATGGTAAGTTTGATTCTCTTTGGCTTGGTCCTTTCAAAATCAAACACTTTGCTAGAGCGAACTATTTCTATTTGGATTATATGGATGGGCCTCCTCTCCCACTTCCTTATAATGGGTAGTATTTGAAGTTATTCAAGTCCTAGGTGACTAGGCAGTCCTTCTGTATATTATGTAGAGTGTTTTTGTTTGGTCTTTCCTTTTTTTGTTTATTTCTTTTCCCATTGCATGTGTGTTGTCTTCTATATTGGTTTTTCCTTTGAATCTATTTTCCCAATGGATAAGACACTGGTATGATTTTCTAGAGTTTTCTATGGTTCTTGATCTTGCCTCATTCCTCTGTCCCTACCAAGTCATGCCTAGAAAGAGCCAGTTGTTGTCACCCTCAAAATTCCCTTCATTTTTCAAGTCAAGTTTCAAAATTTTTGAGTTGCTTGCTTATTATCCCAATTTTAACCCCAGAAAAATTGATCAAATATGACCCTCATAGAAGAAAATAAAAAGGGGTAGTTAAGTCATGTGAGCCAACATTCCAAATCTAAAAATGAAGGGTTAGGGTCGGCGAAGGAGGCCAATGGGGTCAAAGGATATTAGAGCGTGTAGGATAAGATTGAAGAAAGGGCTTCAACTTTTCTTACTTCGAATGTGATTCAACTCAAGGAAAATAAATGGACCCATGGAAGGTGCCATATGCCTCATCAATGCAAGTTAAAAGTGAGACCCGAGGATAGACCCCAAATGAGTGCCAACCCTCCATGTGGTCAGAGCCTCAAAAAAGTTAAAACGGATGTTGACAAGTCTAAGGCTAGTGGATGGTGCCACATGTATCATCAGCATACCTTTAAGGGTTTAATCCAAAGGTGGTTCCCTAAACAAAAGCCAACTCTCCATGTGTCTAAGGTCCCACAAAAGTCAAAAGGCATAGAACCAAAGATTTGATCGGTTAAGGAAAGGATAACAAGCGAAAGGCCCACATGTCCCTTCTGGCACTCTTTTTAGGGGAAAATATAAAAGAAGGTCCTAAACATGTGCCATCTCTCCATGTGTCCAATCGGTGCACCTCCAAAGGTCAAATCTAAAAAAGTCTCCAAATGAGCAGAAGCCTCCACGTGTCTTCTGGTCGGACATAAAACCTTCACCAAACAAAGGGACATAGTCAAAACACAAAAATACAGAACACGCCCCAAAGGGACACATGGTCATGTTTCAGGTCAAAGCAGGAATGTGGATCATCAAAGGGACTTTGGAATTTTAGCTTTTGTTTTGAAAAGTGTAAAAGTATAAAAGTGAAGTGCAACCCCACTGACGCCTAGGTAAAGCCACGTGTTGATGCTCTACCATTGAAAAGTCAAAGCAAAAAGGTGGGTTGTTGGAGCAATTTGGGAATTTTTGTTTTATTTCCAAAAAGAGAGTTAAAAGTTATAAAATGATCCATGAATCCGTTGGGGTCTTGAGCCCGTGTTGAAAAGTTGAATTAGGAAGGCGGGTCACCAAGTACTTTGAGTTTTTACGCTTTTGTTGAAAAGAGTTAAAATTATAAAAGTGAGCCATGACTCCATCCCCACTCAAGTAAATCCACATGTCGAGGCATATATCGAAGAGAATGGGTTGACATAAATGTAAAAAAGTGTAGAATCTCTACAAAATCATAAAATGCAAAAGGATCCCCGAGCCTCGCTTCAACAAATCTCTTCCACATGGACAACTCAAATTCAAAGTTGTAAAAGTGGGTTAACGAATGTGATATGATGCATCTAGTTTTTCCTCTAGACATGGAAATGACCGAGGTATCATAGAAGTTTAGACTTCAGTTTATTGAATTAATTTCATCATTTTTGTAACCAAATGTAACTATTTTTTTGGAAGCTATTTAGTGGGTTCTCTACCTCATTTTTCAGGGTTGGATCCTGGTACTATGTAGATGTAATAGATTTGAAATTAATCAATACATAAATTTTTCCCTTTCTTCCTCTACTATTCATCCTTTCCTTGTTTGAATTTACGAATCATCCATCTTTGCATGATAAGAAACTTTGTGTTCTTGTTAATATGATTTCGGGAACCTTGTGTTTGTGAAATTATATATGTTATAAACATGAATGATTCCATTTTGTATATCCTTTGATCAATATGTATAAGGTTATACTCTACTATCTATATTTCTTGAAAGTATTGTTATGTTCTTCCTCTCTCATCTCCTTATTTCTTCTATTATTTCGTATTGATGATCTTTGGGCATTGAACGTTTCAAAGTATCAAGAATCCACACTATGAAAGTTGTACATTTATATATAAGCTTCACTGCTTGCTTTCAATAAGGGAACCTATCCCATTAAAGAGGAGGGACTTGTTGTCCCCTAACTATGGTTTGTTAAAGTACCATTTAAAAACCCAACACCTATCTAAGTTGTCTTATGACATTCATCATTCATAGCATGCCCAAAGTGGTTTGTCGTTGGATTGATCACACCGTTCAAGTAGGAAATTTCATATAAGACCTTCACAAATCCACGTGAAGTGTTAGAGGAAGCCTTGCACATTGAGGTAGTGGGAAGAATTGACACTAGAGTTATCCCATTCCTAGAAGCTGAGATTGCTACCATGACAAAGCAACTAGAAAAATTGTCCGGGAACTTAGCTCATAAGACTCCCAAGTGGTTTATGGTGCACATATTATGAAGTAGAGAGTGAGATTTTCCAAAGAGATCCTGATGTAAGTAGATTCCCATCATTATAGTGCATAATCTATAAGAATGTGTCTTACTATAACAATATTTTTACCTCTACTACTAATGACACAAATGATTTCAGATTGATAGACCAAATCCATGATGTCGTTGATCTTGGTGTGTGCCATACCAGTATTGCAATTGCTTCCAAGGATGATGGTAATCATTATGAAAGGTGTACATACGGAGGAGGCTACGAGAAGAGGCTTATGGGGAGGATTTAGAGGCTATGGTAATCACGGAGGAGGAAGAAGTGAATTTCGTAGTGGAACTTGCTATAACTATGGATCCAAACAACATTACAAGCATGAGTGTCCTGGAAATTTTACAATTCTTATGGTTTCAAAAAAGAACAAGTATAAAGAGTAACCGATGTTGTATGACCACATGAGAAATAATCAAAAGAAGGAAAAATGCATGGGGATGGTGGGTTTAAAGAAGACTAACCCACAATGGATGTCGAGGGTAGTTCTTAACTTCAGCCGAGAGACTATTTTAGTCACTACATGCGCTAAGGTGGCACAGACTTTGAGAGGAACCAAAGTAGAGGCCCCTTATCACAAGAGAAGAAGTATTACATGGGAAATATCCTAATCCTACCCACCAAAAGGAGGTGTACCAAGAAACCATGGAGGTGATTAGGAGTTTGCAAGGATAAATCCAGTGTCTGAAGGAGAAATCACGCTAGTTGGAATAGAAGAAGAATGTTGAGGTTCCTTAGTAGGATATGGATGAGGTTAGGGAAGTGTGTCAAATGTTGTGGTAGGAGAACATTATTCCCATGTTGGGAGAATTCCTGATGGAGAAGGTTGTGAGAGATAAGTATTACATGCTAACCTACCCCCTCATAGCATTGCTTACGAAAATGAGATCACACTGAATATAGATGTTGATGGGTGGCTCTTGAGTAATATTTATCAACATAGGTGCAGATGTCAATTTACTTACTCTAGATGTATGGAATAAAATGGGAGGCCCCCATTGCAGCCATCTTCAAATGTGTTGTACATGGCTAACAAGATAAAGGCCATGCCTCTAGGGGTGTTGAAAGGTGCATCCATAACTATTTAAGGGGAAAAGTTTACTAGATAATTTGAGGTCCTAGAGCTTGTTGAGGCTGATAGTTTTCCATCCTTACTTGGGTGCCCTTGGTGCTATGAAAAAACTACTGACTTTTGTTTTAATAAGGGCTACATTAGTTTTGAGAACAAGGAAGAGTGTGTGATCATTCCACTGAACTGATGGATGGTCTATGTCATATGTGGAGCCATTGGGTGAAGAAGACTTAAACAAGATATATGTGTGCACCATCAGGGACCCAAAGTTCATTCAACCATCAAAGGAAGGGATCATTTAATGGGATTATGCATAATCCATATGTGATGTAATTAGTGTTGTTTGTGAAAATTGGGTGTATGGGACATACGATTTGGTTGGAAGGCATATGAAGATACCGAGACTCGATTTTTAGAACACACTTAGGCACTTGGGAGGAAGGAATTTTCCATGGTACACTAGGGAAGCCAACCTTGATGTCTTTCTATGTGAAATGGAGACCCAATGGAAGTGTCAAGTGGAGAGAAGGAATATGCTTACCTATACTTTTCATGAGACAAAAACATGTTTGTGGGTGACACATTGAGATAATATTCTAGAGTGGTGTGAAGTGAGAATTGCACTCTTTGTTAGGTTTCTCTAAAGCAATGCACCATCTCAAATTTTTGACTATGATGGGAAGGGATCCGCCTCATGCCATGTTCAAGAGTGTGAGAAGACTTGGATGGGAGGCAAAAATCTTTACCCCCTTCCCTATGGGTGCATAAGTTTTATTCCACCTTACAGGGCTATGTGTGCATGGTATATTCATTTAGAGTTGCAGTATCAAATAGGGAAATGACAAGATTTTATGGTGGATATTATTAAAAAATTTGAATATCAGAGTACTAAGCCATCGGTGAATGAGGCATTGTAGTTAGTCAAACACATTACCTTGGGAGATAGGGTCATCGCGGAGGACAAGATTCTAGAGCTATTAGGTGAACCATAGTTGGGGGCATGCTACATGGAGGAAGGTTCATAGGAATTATATCCTCAGCATGCCTACCTAGAGAAGGAGAAAGGAAATTTGGTCTACTTGATAGACGATGAAGAGGTGGAGAACTTAGATGTTAGCCATACAAAAGGTACGTGTGAAGTGTTAGATAATGTTGATGAGAAAGCATGTGCTTACCACAATCCATTGAAGACAAATAAGGTTAACATTGGTACAGAGGTAGAACCAAAGGAAGCTATTATTGGGGACTACTGGACATACTAGGAGGTCTAAAATATTATTGAGCTTTTGCATGATTTTCAAGATTTATTTCCACGTGGGTACCATGAAATTAAAGGAGTTCAACCCCTCACTAGGAGAAATGAGAATCAAGTTAAAGGATGGTGCACACCTGATTTGAAAGAGACCTTATAAGATGAATTTGAATCTACACATCAAATTTAAGGAGGAGATTGATAAGATGATAGCATTTGGGATCATAGAAGTTGTTGAAGAATCTGAATGGGTAAGCCCAATGGTCATCAATATCAAAAAGGATGGGAGAATAAGGATTTGTGTTGAATATAGGGATTTGAATGTAGTGTGTGTAATTGATCCTTTCCCAACCCCATTCATTGAGGAGATCCTAGAAGGAGTAGCTGGGCATGAGATCTATTCATTTACATATGGGTTTTTGGGATATCACCAAGTTTTAATTGTAAAGGAAAACTAAGAGAAAACAACTTTCACCACTGAATGGGGAATTTTTTCCTATATGATAATGCATTTTGGACTAAAGAATGTGCCTTCTTTGTTTTCATGCATTGTGGTTTAGGTGTTTCAGGACTTCATTCAAAATTTTCTTCAAGTCTACCTAGATGACTAGATGATTTACAGATTAGTAAAAGACCATTGTGACAATCTATGATTGATGTTTGAGAGATGTAGGAAGTTGAGCATCTCCCTGAATATTAAGAAGTGTGTTTTTTCCACTCCTTTTGGCATGTTGTTGGGACACATTATTTTTAAAGAAGGCTTATTGGTAGACCTTGCAAAAAAATCTAGTGGGATTAGAGGAGCGTACCACAAAGTGTAGTATGATTCCTAGGGAATACATGGTACTATAGGAAATTCATCAAGGGATATGCATGGATTTCCACACCCCTGGAAGATCTTTTGAAACATAAGAGAAAGTTCTATTGGGGAGAGGCATGTAGCAGGTGACATTTGACATGTTGAAGGAAAATCTTACCACCGCACCCATTCTGTGTTTTCCTTCTTGGGATAAGCTTTTCATGTGTATGTTGATACATATGGGATGGTGATTGGAGTAGTCTTAGCACAACTTGGAGAGGGTATTGTTTATCATCCCTTATCCTTTTCTAGTAGGAAGCTTACTCTAGTAGAAAAAAATTATACCACTATAGAGCGTGAGGAATTATGAATGATCTATGCATTGCATGTAAGTCAGTCGTATTTTCTAGAAAATTTTTTCTAGAAAATACCTTTATTTTCTACATTTCTACAGACCACATGGAATAAAATTACTTTCTCGAACAAGCCCATTTTGAAAGGGAACCTATGTCATTGGATACTATTACTTTAGGGTTTTGAGTTTATGCTTGTGGTGAAACCAGGAGAAGTAATTTGGGACTTGATCATTTGTCAAGAATTAATTTGGGTGAGGACATATAGAGCATTAAGAATACAATGCCATATGCACAATTATTTTTGTTGCATCGTGCACCTTCTAACCCCTTCAAGGCTCTCCAATCATCCATGAGGCTATGTGAATTGGGGGTCCAAACCACTTAGTATGCACATTGTACAACCTTCCTCTAAAGCATTGGATTGGATATTAATCACCTTCCTCCTCTCACATTCTCTATTAATTCTCCCCACATGCCTAGAAGGGAAATTCATAGAGGAATTAGAGAGGAGATCTAAAAATGCTTACATTAGATCAACATGGATTGAACCATTAGAACCATTGCCAAAAAAAATGCACCACTATTTGGAGCATTATCTTCAAATTGAATATGGATGTTTCATTCCCCCCAAATACATCAAATTCCCACTGGGTTTGAGATTCCCCTTGGGTCAACTATGAGTTTTCTCTCATCAGCTTCACATGGAGACAGAGCACTACATTCCTAGGGACCAACGCACTTGCACACTTTGCAACAATGAACCTGAATTAGAGGAGCACTTTATATTTCATTGTCACTGTGACTACTATGAGATCATGGTAGGTACTACTTGTCTCTTTCGAGAAACTCAAGGCTCATTACATGCCCTTATTCTTTATGAACACTAGAGGTGTATTTCTTTATTTATCGGGAGATGACCCAACATAGATATGGCCTCCTCAAACATCATCATGGAAGCCTTGGGTTCCAAAATATTGTGCATTTCTTCATCCTTCTACACAACACCGAGGCATAAACGGGCACATGACTTCACACAATATTCATGATCTACAAGGTGTAGAACCTCCTAAGCTTGGCACATAGACCTGTTGCTTCCCACGCCTTTCCTATTGCTTCTTTTATTTTGTTTTGTATTTGTTTCTTTTCCTTCATGCATTGTCTTATTCTCTTTGCTCCTCTTGTAGTCCCTTTAACCTTTTTGGTTACTTCCGGACATTAATTTTTAAATTAAATTAAATTAACTTGGAAGATATTTCCTTGTTCCTAATAACGGGTGGGGCACCGAGAAGGTATGAAGTCATTAGAGAAGTATATGTTAGCTATACGTACCGCACCCTATCTAGTAATTGGTGGAGACTTACATAAGTAGATTGTGATGAGGTTTTGCATTGGTGTGTACTAGAACATTAGCACACTTAAATCATGGAAGATTCATATGGTGGAATTGTAGGACGACACTATATGGATAATGCGACCACACGTAAGATCCTTTTATCTAGCCTTTGGTGGGAAATTATTTATAAGGACGGTATCAAGTATTGTAAGTCCTGTGACCATTGTAAGCACCTTGGTAAACTTGGGAAAAGAGATGAAATGCCATTAATACCTATCACCAGTACAAAACCATTTGATAAGTGGGAAATTAAGCATGTAGGCCCTATTTCCCTAGCCACATGATGGATACATTTGTGGTATATCATTACATGCATAGAATATCTTACATAGTATGTAAAAGTGACACCTAAAAAGGATTGCATGGTGGAAACAATAGATAAATTCTTGTGGGAGAATATAATCAATAGGTATAGATGCCCACTAAGCTTAACAAGTGATGAGGGTAATCATTTCCTAAATGAGATAGTTAGAATCCTATTAGTAGAATTCATATTGGCCCATCACAAGACTACCTCTTATCACCCATAAGCTAATGGGACAATAAAACATTTAACAAAATTTTGAGTCACACGTTGACCAAGATTTGTGATGTTGGGAGATAGGACTGGGATGATAAAGTTATTGTCATGTTATGGTCATATTAGACTATATATAAAATATTGAAGAATGCCACACCTTTTCAATTGGTGTTTTTCATGGAGGTTGTGTTACTGTTCAACTCATGTTATCATCACCGTGTATTTCACTTGCAGGAAGTTAACTTTGATGAACAAGTGCTTGAGGAAAGGATTGACAAGTTAATGTAGTTGGATGAAAGATGTACAATAGCATGATGGAGCCAGAAAATGGAAAAATCTAGGTAGAAGGCATGACATGATAGACACATCAAGAACAAGAAGTTTGAGGTTGGGAAGATGGTCTTGTTGTATGATTCCAAGTTTTTATGCCACCTAGGGAAGCTTAAAGTACATTGGTTGGGTCCATATGTGATATCTCATATACTTGATTTAGGTGCTTGCAAGTTACAAGCACTTGGATGGAACAATGTTTCCTGGTCATTTTAATGGGAGTAGGTTGAAGACCTACTACAAATAAGTCTTGATGTGTAAGTAAATAATGTAGTATTTTCATGTAGCTTAGGATTTCTTATAATACATTCCTTTCTTTGTGTCTCCCTTTTTCATACATTTGCTTTGTCTTTTTGTTTTGGGAGCGTTTACAAGTTGGTAGCCTATTACTTTTTGAAAGGGTTTTTATGTGCAGATGACCACACATATATTTAGTGTGGGGTGGAAGGTTTCAAAGGATAATTGTTGGGATTGATGTACATAGGTGGCCCAAGTGAGAAAATCAAAAGTACATAGGCTCAAAAACACATGTAGCAGAGGTGATCATGAGAGAATATTGGTGTCAAAAGGATTTGAGAAAACCATGTACAAGGGTAAAAATCACAGAAGCAACATGAGGTGGGTGAACTCAAGAACAATGTAATGGATAGAAATTTTGACATACTTTGGTATGGGGAGTGCACGCAAGTTAGTCTAGTGTCAAATAATTCTTGTGCACTGACCGAAAGTTGTAAATTTTTTTGTGTGAGTTTACGCATGAGGGAAAGCGCTGGAAAAAATGTGTGGAGGGATGTCATTGGAAAAATATGAATTTAATGCATTTGTATGTTGGTAGGTGGCATAAAATTTTGTGTGGGAAAAAAATAATTATAAATAGAAGGTTGGGGTGAGTTATTCTTTTACCTTGCATTTATGTTAAAAATATCTTATGAACTAGGGCATCCTTGTGAAGAAAAATTTGTGGATATTTACATGCGTAAAAGAAGGTTGAATGGAATTATGAACTAGATTGGAAATGGAGTACATGGGTATGGCTGGAAAAGTGTGTTTAGAGAATTCTCGGAGTTTTACGACTTATTTTGGAAAGAATGCTTTCCAAATTAGGGTTTTCAGAGCTAGGGCATGAGATTCAAATTTTTCATAGAGGAGTAAAGACGCTAGAGTAAAAAAAAGTTATTAAAAGAAGGAAGGAAGATCTTACAAGGACGAGATAAGAATAAATGACACCAAGGAAGGGATCTAATATTTCACCGAAGAAGGGAAAGGGAAAGAGCAAAGGAAAACCCGTCGTATCAACAAGTTTTAATGAAAAGAATGGTATGCGGAAATGCAATACCCAAATGGCATTTTGATGGGAATGGAGTGGGTTTTTCATGTGTGTAAGATGGACATAAGTGATTATAACCATAGAAAAAATACCACAAAAAAGATATGGCATTGGAGTTAGTTTTTTTGACTGGAGAGAGGAAATGGGATGATAATCTTGTTTATGAAAATCGGTGAAAATTTCGTTGGATAAGGCCAGACTCTTATAACTCTATGATTTTCCCTATTTTGGTAAACCTAATAGGTTGTACCAGTGGTTGATGTCACATGTACATGAGGATTGTTTTTACTTTGTAGGAAGAATAATGTGCCTAATTACCCAGTCAATTTCAAAGTACATTGGACTTATATGAACAAAATAATCAATGGAGGATGATTTGGATGACAAGGACGTTGTCAAGGAGATAATCATAGAGTATGAGTATAAGAAGGGTTCAAGATACTTTTACATTAGCAAGATCATAATCCCAACTATGAAGATGGCCACACATCTACTTACTAAGTTGAATGGACAGGAGCACTCGATCCAAGTGAACAAGAGAAGGTTGAAAATTTGCAAGAAGATTTTAAAAGAAAAATTTACAACCTTTAGCCTTCATTACAGAGGATATTATAGATGCGGCACATGATGGAATTAATATTATGGATTGTAACTTTCTCCTTAGTATTGTGTTTTCAGATATTGGAGTTCACGATGGGATAAATAACTATGTATGGGAATACCTTGATGAGAACCCCTCCCCCGTGAAGAGGTTCAAATCCTACACTTGTGAATCAATGAATGCACCATAAAAAGTGCACTTAGATAAGTGGTATAAGTGAATGAAAGATGCATTCAAGGAAAAATGAAGAATTTCAGAGAAAATGCCATCCTTGGTGGATGGTGAGGTTGAGTTTGTTGTATACCAACACTTCTACATAGGTAGATTTACTTTGACTGATGGAACAAAAATCCCTTGGTGTAAACTACCCTTTTCCTTCACAGCGTAGTACTTTCAAAGTGCGGTCAATAGGTTCAAGGATGAAAATAAGTTCAAATTTTATCTAAGTGAGGTAGATTTGGATTACCCTGCACTTTGCACCAAAGTCTATTTTACCCTAAGAAGCATGTGTATGTGGAGAAGTATGTCTCCCATGAAGTAAATATGATGAATCCAGTGTCAATTCCTATTGTAGGTAAAACAATGACAAGGGTGTATATCCACCTAAGGCCCAAGTTTGATAAAGTTGCATACTTGGAGGATGATGTATCCATCTCATAGGATCCTATCTTGAAGAATGGAACAAAGAGAAAAAAAGTAGAGATCATAGCAAGTAGGGCACTAAGCACATGTATCTTGTTTAGAATACAATAGTGCGGGAGTTAGGTGTAGGACCAAGTACCTACACAAGGAGGAAGAAGTATTCTATTAAGGAAAATATACAAGAAAAAGAAGATTCCCCTATGTTAGAGGATTTTTCGTTGAAGAATAAGAAAAAATTGGAACAAAGCTCAGACTTTGAGGAGAAAAAGAGCACGAATGGTGATGAATCAAAGGAGGAGGATGAATATCACAATGAAGTTAAGAGTCCCCATGTTCACGATGTACATGATTTTAATGAAGAAAGATATGAAGAGAATAATGAGTATAAGGATGGCACCCATAATAGAGGAGGAAGTTAGGAAGCAGACATGCATACTCAGAAGACCCCGACCATGACCAGAGAATAGATAGATGACACAATAGAGAAGGAGGTAGTTGGTATTATAGAATAGTTTGTGGAGCAGGAGGTGGAGTGCAACACTGAAAAAAATGCTAAAGGAAATAGAGGAAAGCGTGAGTGTAGGAATAAGGGCATGGAAGCATGGGCGGAGATCCCGACCTAGAAGTAAGTTTCCATAAGGAAGTTTGTAAAAGTGGAAATGGCATATTAGCGGTGCAGAACATGCCATGAATTACATCAATGATCCAAACAAGTTACTGCATTTTTTTTTTTCAAATCATAGTACCTACAAGCCAAATCCTCACTTGGTCTTCTTTTTGATGAAGATGGTACATACCCATGCATAAGGAAAAATCTATCCCCAAATTTTGAGTCCCACATTGATGAGCCCAAGTTTGAGGTTAATAGTGATGCATTGATGAAGACACCATTATAAGGAGTAAACCCTCTTGTGAATGCCTAGCAACTGTCAGATGAGCAAGTTTGCAACGCACTCAACAAAGTATCAGTGGAGGTGGAAGAAATAATATTTGGGAGAAATAATAGAATAAGAGTCTTGGAGGACGAGCTTAGGAAAAATAATGAGGATATCAATAAGAGGGATAGGGAGATAAAGTAGAAGGAATTGATCAATGCGCAATTAAGGCGTGAGCTAAGGGATGAAAAGGAGAAGGTGCACAAAGTCTACAAAAAGGTAGAGGTTATTTCAAATTCCATTATCTTAAAGCACTTGGACCTAGCCCCTCCTGAGTAGAATTATGATTTGACCATGCACTTTTGGAAGACTTCACCTGCATACTCACCATGTAGAGGAAACCACTTGCATTGGATTCGAAGAAGAGGTGATCGTGCACCGTAAAGAAGAATAAAACTTTAATATTAGGGAGACAATAACTCGGTACTCCAAACTCCTTTCCTCAATGAATACCATGCCATAAATGGCCAATGTTGTGCATGTTAACTATGGCAATATAGATAGAGTAGTAAACATATTGGTTTCTAGCCATGAGGAGGATCTAAAAGAATGTCAAGATAAAAACAAAGGCAATTAGTAGAGGTCGAGAATAAATTAGAGGTGATCAAAACCTTGAGGGTTTCGATTAAAAATTAACTAAAGGAATTTTAACCCTAAGTCACTCACAAGATTGATGTGTTGGGTGACCTTAGCAAGAAGATTTAAAACATCAAAGATACGCTTAAGGCTAAAGGAGTTGAGCTAAGTTTCAATGACGTTAGCACATTAGTGGATGATTTACTTTAACATGCACATGGTAAGGTAGATGCTTGGGATAAAATTAAAGCATCTATAAAGAGATAATTCCCACTCCTCATGTAGCAATAGTACCATGATCGTTATATCTTTTTATTCTCTATTCAATTACATATTATTTCATTTCTCCTATTCTTTATTCTTTGATGAAAGAGAAGAGTGTTTCCGGGGATGGATAACATGCATAGTGTGGGGTAATGTTGGGCCCTAAATTAACTAAGTCCCAAGGTATAAGGAGCACACATGCACAAGGCATGCGAGGAATAAGGCACTCAAGAAAAGGCACGGGGAGAAGATATTAACACATGAAAGTAGAAGAGGGTTTGGGGACTTAGCCACATTTCAAAGGCAGTGTCGCAAGAGAAACACGTGAGGGCCCAAGTAGGTGTGATGAATGGATAAGGTGCCAGCCTGGAGCCTTGAGGTCAAGAAAAGAATATTCCACATAGGGAATATTCCCAGGAGGATCATTATAGTTAGTGGAGGCCTTTGCAAGCTGGCATAAGCACTTGATCATGGAGGACCACACTTCCACTTGGCATGCGATCTGCTCATGGGTAAAACTATGGCGGTGAATCTAGATTCTATTTAAAGGAGTTCTTGGGTCTGAAATAAATAGAGTTGGAGAGGAAACAAAGTGTTGCAAGAATGTTGTTACTAGGCATAGATGTATGTGCTCAAATTTGAACAAGGGCTGTAATGGGAAATTATAGCTAGGATCTCTATTTAGAGTAGTTTTGTAAGGTTGGAATGTTATTTCATGATGTATATGGTCTGAGATGACCCCGTTTGATGTAATATGGCTATTGTAAATGGATTTAATCAATATATGGATCTTTATTTTGTATATTTATGTCTATGGACTAAACCCTAGTGTGTTTTCATGTTATTCATGGTTTATATTTGTTTCCATTATGTTGTTGTGATATTTATGTTTATCTCATGGAGCATTTATGCTTAGAATTGGATCCACTACCTCTATACTAGAGTAAATATATGTGTTCTTATTGTGCAAAACCTTTCCTCCATTAATGATAAAACATTCTTGGGAAGCTCACATAAAGGAGAGGCTTTGTGCCCTACATGCCTCGGGTGAGCTCCCAATGCATATTAGGTGATAGGCTGACATAACTGGGGGTAGATAGAAGGTATACAAAAGATGACTACATTTTATGACACCTAGAGAGTGAATTAATAGGAAAAATTTTTGCACAAGAGCCAACTTTTCCAAAACCAATAATGTTTCATAGAGCTATCACAAAAAAAGAACTTTTTGGAGTCAAAACCTTGTTATTTAAACAAGGAGAGAGTCCATTGAATTTTGAGCCTAGTGTTATTCATCACAAAATTTGCAAAATGTTACTTTGTCTTAGTTTTTCACTTTTATTAAGACAAGGGGAAACTATATTGAAGTTACGCAAAGTATTTTTCACCCCACTAGGTCTACTCCTTTTTTTACTTGTTTCCCTTTTTGAAAAAAAAGGCATACTATAGACACCCATAATTACGACCAAGCAATTTAAATACTAATTGCACTAATTATATTTCTTCTGAAAATCGATGACATATCGTCAAAAGTGCTCATATTCTCTCTTATTGTCATTAATTAATTACAATATGATAATTAGTTAAGTTTCCTATCAATAAGCACCCTAATTAATGACCTTTCGTTAATTAATCACCCTTCTATCTAGACTAATTAATTATAATTAATTAATTATCTTTCCCTTCCATTTAACTAGTAAATAAATATTTAATTGATTTAATCCCCTTCTAATATCCTAAATCATACTAATGTTTCTCTAATTAGATTCTATAAGCTTACATCTACCTATTAGTTAATCACCTTTGATTAATTAAAACACCTCCCAACTCCCATGACTTGCTAGGTATAAATTAAACCCTTCTAAAGTAAGGTTACCTTTTATAAAGCAACCTTATCCATTCCTAATCTTTTTTTACCTTTATCCCACATGCAAAGGGATGAAGTGTTTCCTTTA
The DNA here is from genome assembly GCA_018340775.1 of Taxus wallichiana var. yunnanensis. NCBI lineage: Eukaryota > Viridiplantae > Streptophyta > Pinopsida > Cupressales > Taxaceae > Taxus > Taxus wallichiana. The sequence continues at coordinate 431,033,273 of CM031238.1, read as the reverse complement.
TCCATTGGGCTATATAAGGAGCCCTCCTTCTACCTTTATACCTACACCTAAACTTCTTGAGAAGACAAATGCAAAAAGCATATAGCAAAATAGACTAAAATCTTTCCTTTGTTTTCTTGAGAGTTCGCCACTTGGAGAGTTAAGCCTCTTTTGTAGCCTAAAGTGCTTAGGTCATATGGGAGGTGTCAAAGGGTCTTGTAGCCCAACTTTGATAAGCCCCCATTCCTAGGTTCTTGGAAATATCAAGAGCAACCTATTTGATTATCATGGAGCTTACATAGGTTCAATTCATTTATTTTTTGTTAATTATGAGCACAGAGGATTTAGACACTTAGCATGTTAATTGTCAAAGTTTTATTTAGTGTCTAACCTTGCTTAATTCTTATCTTGATGGTGTTTTGTATTTTGTTTAATTTTGCTAATTAAGGCTATTAGGTGTTAGTGTTTATTTGTATTAGCATTAGTTTAAACAAATCATGCACACATTTGACACACATTTGTCTAATATTTCTCTAATTAGCTTCTATAAGCTTACATCTACCTATTAGTTAATCACCTTTGATTAATTACAACACCCCCACCAGGTGTGCCAAATGTGTGCATGATTTGTTTATACTAATGCTAATGCAAATAAAGACTAACACCTAATAGCCTTAATTAGCAAAATTAAACAAAATACAAAGCACCATCAAGATAAGAATTAAGCAAGGTTAGACACTAAATAAAACTTTGACAATTAACATGCTAAGTGTCTAAATCCTCTATTCTCCTAATTAACAACAAATAAATGAATTGAACCTATGTAAGCTCCATGATAATCAAATAGGTTGCTCTTGATATTTCAAGAACCTAGGAATGGGGGCTTATCAAAGTTGGGCTACAAGACCCTTTTGACACCTCCCATATGACCTAAGCACTTTAGGCTAGAAAAGAGGCTTAACTCTCCAAGTGGTGAACTCTCAAGAAAACAAAGGAAAGCTTTTAGTCTATTTTTCTATATGCATTAGATTTGTCTTCTCAAAAAGTTTAGGTGTAGGTATAAAGGTAGAAAGGAGGGATTCTTATATAGCCTAATGGATAAAGGAAACACTTCATCCTTTTCGCATGTGGGATAAAGGTAAAACAAGATTAGTAATGGATAAGGTTGCTTTATAAAAGGTAACCTTACTTTAGAAGGGTTTAATTTATACTTAGCAAGTCATGGGAGTTGAGGGTGTTTTAATTAATCAAACGTGATTAACTAATAGATAGATGTAAGCTTATAGAAGATAATTAGAGAAATATTAGTATGATTTAGGCTATTAGAAGGGGATTAAATCAATTAAATATTGATTTATTGGTTAAATGAAAGGGAAAGCTAATTAATTAATAATAATTAATTAGTCTAGATAGAAGGGGTGATTAATTAATGGAAGGTCATTAATTAGGGTGCTTATTGGATAGGTGAATTAAATAATTAGAGTATTATAATTAATTAACAATGATAAGAGAGAAGATGAGTGCTTTTGAAGATATGCCATCAATTTTCCGAAGAAAGATAATTAATACAATTTAAGTATTTAAATTTCTCGGGTGTAATTATGGGTGTCTACATTTTCCCTCTTTGGGGTGGCGTAAGTGACGCCACTTCAAAGATAGTAGACAAAATAAATTTTGAAGGGATGGAAGAAAAATTAGGAGGGAGAGAGATGCCCCCTCAAGTGTCGATGGGGTGATGAAGGAAGACGATTGACGATCAAAAAAGGTGAGAAATAGATAGAAGAATGGGAAGAGGTAGAATGCCTTAGTAAGATGGAAGATTAGGGGTGAGAGAAAAGTGATGCGGAAGAAACATGGAGGAGTGGAGAGAAGAGATTAGCCTCTAGCTGCTATTTATTGGAACAATTTTGATGTCATCATATTACCATAAGAGCTACATAATTGGTCCTTATGAAAAATATAAGCATAAGACAAAGGTAGAATGACATGAAAAGCCATAATACAAACAATTTTCTATTGCTGAAAATACCAACTCCACACAACATACAATAATGTAATGCAATACGAGAAGGAAACAAGCTCATTTAACAAGGAAAATAAGTACGAATGCACATATCCAACCCAACAATAGTTAAGATAGTTGTACAAATGTTTTGTTATCAAGCATAAGAGAGATCCACGTGTTCTTGATTGAGATAAGGGTTAAAAATGATGCCCCAAGAAAGGATACATGCAAGGGGAAATGATGGTGGACACTAAGTCTCGAGAAAAGCATTGTGCACAATAACAACACTAGGCAACAAACGTGCCCTAGATTATAGATGAAGCAAGCAGCTAGCTTTGTGAATGGTTGTGAATTTGGCAATCATGCAGTCGTATTAATCGGGGAAGATGTGAAAAAAACCAGTAGGATATGGAGAAAATACCATGCACAAGACACAATTTTCAACCGCAATAAGCAAGTTACAATTTTTGTAGGTTTTTTACTTTTTAGGATTTTTGACAATTTTAAGAGGTTGGGACTCACAAAGTCATTATGTGTGGTAATATCCAACAATAATGTTTGTGACTTCCTTGATAAGGAGACTAGGCGCGTTTTTTATTAAGAGTGATATTATCCCCAATCTCAATGATCGAGGTGAGTTCAAACTCAATAAATGACTCATTATTTATTCTCAAACATGGATTTTGTATGTGGGAGATTTAATTCCCCATCCATGGGTTTACGCAATTTGGGCCATACTTGATGGTTAAGTTGGTGTGCGTTCTTGAATCGCACTTGATTTAGAATTTTGAGATTGTTTGATTTATTGGGAGCTATAAAGATATTTCCAAGATTGATCCGAGCTTGATTAAGAAATTGTTTGGGTTTCTTATAAGCTAACGTGTGACTTGTTCGATCCATAGAAGGAGAAGAAAGTGGACGTGGACATTTAGAACTAATGCAAGAAATGACCATTGGCGTACCACCATATTTAGTAGAATAATAATGTGATGGATGAAAAGGATACGGTCCAAGGATTGAAGAATATGGGCTCTTTGGGGGCAAGCCATATATAGAAGATGAAGGGCTTCTAGGATGTGGCCCAAGAATAGAAGAAGAAGGGCTACTAGTATGTGATCCATAGATAAAAGATGAAGGGATACTAGGATGTGGCCCATGAATAGAAGAATAAGGTCTACTAGGATGTGACCCATAGATGTAAGATGATGGGCTACTAGGATGTGGCCTAAGAATAGAAGATGATGGACTACTCGGGGTGATCCATACCTAGAAGATAAGGGGCTAGTTGGGCATGACCCAAGAATAGAAGATAGCGGACTAGAACGTGACCCACACCTAGATGAAGATGAAGGGATACTTGGCATTGACCCCATAAGAGATTGTGATTGATGAACTATTATAGACAAAGAGTTATTGGGTGATGAGAAGATAGGCCATGGATCAATGCAAGACCAAGGAGTTTCATCACATTATGAAGAATGTGAAGATGGAAGAATAAGATGAGGATAAAGCTGCATTATCTAAGGCTCTTCCTCCATTTCTTGATAAAAGGAATCAACCTTTTCCTCACAATACACAGACACATCAAAGTCTAAAGAGAATCCTTTCTCATAATATGCTAAAGGAATATCTTCATATGGCCCTATAAATGCCCTGATTGTTTCTTCATTCCGAAAGAGATCAATCAAGATGAGTTATTGATCGACCACTAGTGGTTTATTAGAAGAAAGAGGCATTTGGTGTGGAATACTTAGAAGATGTTTGATGATGATTGATAGAAGAAGATGATGTGGGGACGAAGAAGATATGTAGCTAGATGTCTCAGAAGTAGAAGAAGGTGGTATGGACCCACCTATATGATGATATATCATCTGTAAACTAGTAGGATTAATTCCAAATTCTATAGATTGTGATACATGGGTCGATTCAAATGTTTGACTTGAAGGAATTTGAGTCACACGAATCTTCGAAGAAGGAAGACTTATTGGGGGTGATTGATGAAGAAGGTCCTACGAATAAGGGGAGGACCATGATTCAAGAATCTTATTGGATGAATAATAATAAGGGTCCTACAAAGAAAGAGAGGACCGTTATTCAAGAATTGCATTAGATATTTGATTGAAGGGATTTGGAGTCGCATGTATCTTCAAAGGAAGAATACGTCATCGAGGCGACTGATAAAAGGGGTCCTGTGAAGAAAGGGAGGACCAAAACGTAGGAGGCATATTAAGTGTATGATGAAGAGGTTCCTACAAAGATAAGGAGAACCATGACATAGGAGTCACATTAGATGACTTAGGGGTCGAATTAGATGAATCTAAATAGTAGTTTGGATCTGAATCATTAGAAGATTTAGAGGAAATTTTTGGATTGGAATCCTCAGAAGAAGAGGAAATGTTTGGATTAGAATGAGAAGAAGATTGGGGGGAACTCAAATAATAATTTGGATCAAGCATCCAAATCATACCACCAACTATGAGATGAAGGTGGGGAACGAGTTACCCAGTATGGGGCTCTCTAGACGAAGAACCAAATGAGGTTTAGTTGTAATGGGAATCTTTTGATTTGAATTTCTAAACCTAGATTCCTTATTTTTTAAGTATGGGGATCCATGCAATAGTCAGTCATTTTTGGCACTTTTTTTAAGCACAAATTTCTAGATCTAGGTAGTGTGATGGAACTCCTTCAAAGGGAAGGAAGTGATATGTCAATTTTGGTAACATAATAACAACCAACTAGACATTTTATAAGTATTGATATATGTGTGTGATTTTCTAAATAAGGTTTAAGGAAAATAGACATCGTGATGATGCAATATCGATGAGATAAAAGGGATTGTCCTAGAAAATGAGTTTTCTAAATGAATAATCACAAGGAACAATCATGCCAAATGTGTGCATGATTTGTTTAAAATAATACTAATGTAAATAAATACTAACACCTAATAGCCTTAATTAGAAAAATTAAACAAAATACAAAGCACCATTAAGATAAGAATTAATCAAGTTTAGACACTAAATAAAACTTTGACAATTAACATGTTAAGTGTTTAAATCCTCTATTCTCTTAATTAACTAAAAATAAATGAATTGAACTTATGTAAGCTCCATGATAATCAAATAGGTTTCTCTTGATATTTCCAAGAACCTATGAATTGGGGCTTATCAAAGTTGGGCTACAAGACCCTTTTGACACCTCCCATATGACCTAAGCACTTTAGGCTAGAAAAGAAACTTAACTCTCTAAGTGGTGAACTCTTAAGAAAACAAAGGAAAGATTTTAGTCTGTTTTGCTATATGCTTTGCATTTGTCTTCTCAAGAAGTTTAGGTGTTGGTATAAAGGTAGAAGGAGGGATCCTTATATAGCCCAATGGATAAAGGAAACACTTCATCCCTTTACATGTGGGATAAAGGTAAAACAATATTAGGAATGGATAAGGTTGCTTTATAAAAGGTAACCTTACTTTAGAAGGGTTTAATTTATACTTAGAAAGTCATGAGAGTTGGGGGTGTTTTAATTAATCAAAGGTAATTAACTAATAGGTAGATTTAAGCTTATAGAATCTAATTAGAGAAATATTAGTATGATTTAGGCCATTAGAAGGGGATTAAATCAATTAAATATTGATTTATTGGTTAAATGGAAGGGAAAGCTAATTTATTAATAATAATTAATTAGTCTAGATAGAAGGGGTGATTAATTAATGAAGGTTGTTAATTAGGGTGTTTGTTGGATAGGTGACTTGACTAATTAGCATATTATAATTAATTAATGATGATAAAAGAGAAGATGATCGCTTTTGATGATATGTCATCAATTTTCTAGAAGAAAGATAATTAGCACAATTTAAGTATTGTAGTGATACAATACCTTGTTTGTATCGTCGTATCACTACAATTTTGATATTTACGTCTTGTTTCTTGTAAGCTCGAACTAAATATCTATATTGTAAGGTTATGCCGCACACATTTTAACTATTCCTAGCTATACTTTGAATTTATAGTTTGATTCTATTATTAGCTCAATTTTGAAGAGTGCTACATTTTACCACTTGTGCGTGTTATATCAGTAGCATCTTGATATCAATACCTTACTTTCTCTCAAAGTTTGGTTAACATATCTTGGTGGTATTGTTGTGTCACTCATAAATTGTAATCGACACTTTTTAGGGATATAGGTCTTAATCAAATTTGAGCTCGCTTCTAGTATATCTTGTTAGGCGGCCACATTAACTTTTTGTATTTACTTATGTCTTGTTCACTCTCTTGAACTTGAAATAAGTGAGAACATCTTGTTAATTATCATATGACACTAAAATTTTTTTGGGACGTAGTATAGGAAGTACTTCATTTGATTTGCTTAGATACCAAAAATTTGTGTCATCGGTTATTTGTCACTCTATCACATTGGTATTCTCACATTGTTATTCATTCATATTCTTGGCATTTATATTGCATTTCAATTAGGTGTGGTCACAAAGTTTTGAACACATTTACAAGTTACCTTAGTGAAACTATCACAAATCATGGCTCCCAAAACTTGATTAGGACTCAAGAAAAAAACATACGAGGAACAACAAGCACAAGCTTGGGAAGCCTCAAATAGATAAGGTTCAAACCCTTTCATTGGACATGATCTAGGGCCTCTGTTTTCTGTGGAAAAAGAGATAGAAGATATGGTCGATCATAGTGGTGATGAATTGGAATCCCCACAATGCAAATTTGAATTTGACCCTACTTTATTAGATGAGTTTCTTTTTAAAAATAAGGATAGAGTGCTAGCATGGGTCATAGAATTAGGGGCCAAAATGCCCACTGAAAATGAAACAATCCCACCTATGAATAACGCTAATGAGGAAGAATGACCCCTTATCAATATGGAGGATATTTTGACACATGGACATGCTTCTACCTCCAACACAGGGAATGATAAAGTGGTGGGACATAGAATACCCTTTATCAAAGTGCCACATAAAAACAAGACATGACATGAGAATGGTGAAGAACCTCCACAATACAAGGAAGAGGAGGAACCTTTAGAAGAAGAAACCACAATTCAACAACAAATTAGTAACCTAAGCTGACAATTAGCTTTGCTAACCTCTCATGTACAAAAGGAAGAAAGAAAAAATGTTCAAAAGTCAAGGCCTAAGGTTAAGATTAGTGAACTCCATAGAGAAAATCAAGGAGAAGATGATACGGGGTATCATCGAGTATATATCCCCGCTTCTCCCACTAGAGAACAATTTCTCACACAAGAGGTATAGTCTATGAAAGCAAAACTCGCAAGCCTTCAAGAGAGAAATATAGGGAGCATTAGAAAGTATCAATATGAAGAATTATGTCCCTATCCTTTTGACAAGACTATGACCCTTCAACCCTTTCCTAAGAAATTTGACATGCCAAAATTTGAAAAATATAAAGGGAAGGGAGATCCACGGGATCATGTCAAATATTTCTATATGGCATGTCAAGAGGTGTCCTATAGTGACAATTATCTCATAAGACTTTTCCCAAGAGTCTAGGAGGTCAATCCTTGGAGTGGTTTACACGTTTACCTCGGGGATCAATTTTCACTTGGCCAAAATTGGCAAAAAGGTTTGTGCATCACTTCTCATACAACATAGAGAGTGATGTCACCATGGCAGATTTATGTGGCACCAAACAATTCCCTAATGAGACTTTCACTAGCTTCCTCCAATGGTGGAGAGGGATAGCTAGCCGCTTCCCTTGCACTTTCCCTGAAAAATAGCTGGTTAGTATTTTTTTCCAACCTAAACCCGGACATAGCCTTCCACCTCCAAATACATTATGTTCACACTTTTGAGGAGGTCATTGAAAAAGGGTTCAGATAGAGAAATCTCTCATTGCCAAAGGAACTCTCAAGTCCCAATCTAGAGATAATCAAAATGTTAAACCCACGGAGAAGTTGAATCTTTTTAACAAAAACAAAAATGTGGTGGGAGACGGATCACTGATTCCAAACGTGTACAAATGGTCCAAACTAGTCAACCTTTTAAACTGACCAAAGGACCAATTCAACCACCACCAAAACAAAGAATGTTCACCTCTCTTAATGAACCTTTGTCGGTTATACTAAAACAATTGGATGCGGCTCACATGGTGACATATCCTATGACACAACCATTTGATGAAAATGCTCCAAAACCTTCATGGTACAAGGAGCATGAATATTGTAAAATGCATCATGTCAAGGGACATAAGATAGACAAATGTCTACAAATTCATCATTATATCCAAGACCTCATCGAAAATGGGGAGATAGAGGTGGACAACCCAGGAAAAAATCAGACACCCAACGAGAAAATGGGGATATATAAAGAGCCATTCCCCAAACATGATAAATCAGAAAAATTCAAAGCCGGATCGGGAGATTCATCCCAAGGTTATAAAGCAATGAATTACTTATACACCAAAAAGACAACAAATCATTATGATTCACTTATTGGATGTATTTTCTCTCCTACTGACCATATTAATGCCATCTAAATCAAGGGAAAGGATTGCACCATGGTAATAAGGTGTGCCCACCTCGTGATTCTGGAACCTTCTCCATCAACCCCACAAACTAGTAAATACAACCTCTTAGAGCAACTTGAGAAGACGTCTGCTAATATTTCAATCTTAGATCTTCTTAAGATATCCAATGTACACAAAGACATTCTATACCAAACTCTTCAGGGGTTGGGAGTGCCATTAGAGGTAGATCCTACACATCTCCAAGCCGCAGTAGAAAACATCATACCAAATGAACATATTGCCTTCAACCATAGGGAGATCCCTACTTGAAAATCCAACACATAATCTTCCTTTGTATATTGAGGTAGTTGTTACCCATAGGAAGATCAAAACGAGTGCTTGTGGACAACGGATCAGGGTTGAACATATGCACAGCTAAAGTTGGTTAAACAACTGGGACATACTAAGGTAGATCTTGAGTCAAATATCATCACTATCACTGCTTATGACAATGTGGAAAGGGAGTCAGCGGGCACAATCACGTTTCCCATGGAGGTGGGTCCCACTTTCCATCAAACAAATTTTCATGTCTTGGACTTGGAACTTCCATATAACATGCTTCTAGGTTGCCCATGGATTCATGCCATGTAGGTCGTATGCCATCGACATTCCATCAATGCATTAAATTGAAGCATGAGGGACACACCATTACAATATAAGGAGATTCAGAGCCCTTCACTCACTTGCAGAGCTCTCAATAGTTTTACACGTAAGGGCACATATGCATGTCCCTCCGCCGATATAGTTGTCCCTCTCCAATTTGAGGCCATGGAATCATGAATAGATTCGGATTCTCTCAGTTCTTGCACCCATGGTGCATCTACATCAACCTCTCCTTTTGATTCATGGGAGATGAAAATCCTTGAATATGGTTGCAGAGAATATAATGTGCAACAATCCCTCTTAGTTTTAGACCTCTCATTGTCACCCAAGACTAGAGGTCGACCCAACTATCACTTTAGAAGACCTAGAAATGAACACACTATTGGGTCATTCTTACCTGGAGGCTTGTTGGCTGAAGAAAAATTGTTAGATCCACCTACAACTTGGGTCCTAGAGGATACTCAACCAACCTATTATCAAACCCTTGAATACGAGAAATCCAGTAAAATGATGTACTCCATGGGCTACAAGGGCCTAGGATGTGGAAGAAATGAACAAGGACAGAGAGAACTAGTGCCTCTTCCACATTTTAAAATAGAAAGATACGGCATTGGAATTCACCCTTATGGGCACACCCCAATGATCAAGATGTTACTTGTTCTGAACATGAGGATAGCTCTGACTATCTAGATAGTGATACAGATTCCCATTATAGCCAATATGAGGATCTTGCCTCCACAAACCTATTCATGAACAACATTTTCCTAACCATAACCCCTACTGGAACCAACCCTTGACCTTGTTTACCCTTCCCTTGTTGAATGGGACCAATAACATCACATGTCACTAGATCTATTTGAGAATGACGAAGCTATCACAGAGTTCATGGGCATTCGGGATACAATTCCCATTGGAGACCACAAAAGGGCTTCTATATTGACTTGGATACCTGCGCTTACTTTGGAAGGAGGCTGAGCTTCGTGGTCAACAAAACTTAAGAAAAAGTGAGGGAAAAGTTCCAATGTAAAGCCTTGGAAAAAATCAAAGTCCAAGTCACATAGTGAAAACCTCTTTGAGGCACTAGCCGACAAACAGTGCAAAAATCAAGGGACAATAAAAGTGACCACGCCAAGGATGAAAATCTCATGGAGACATCCTTGGATGAAGATCTCAACCTTCCTCCCATCCTACGTGTATGGAGGACTTGTCAAAATTATTAGTAGAGGAGACTATTGATGTGAATATTGGTACATAAAGAGGACCCAAAATAGTCAAATTGGGAGCATCACTCTCGGCTAGAGAACAAAAGACATTCACTATGCTGCTATGAGAGTTTATAGATGTGTTTGCATGGTCCTACAAAGACATGCCAGGCTTAGATCCAACTTTAGTCATGCACAACCTAGTTGTGCATGCAGATGCTAAGCCTATCAAACAGAAGCTCAGAAAGATGCACCCAAGGGTAGCCTTACTAGTTAAAGAGGAACTAGAAAGATTGCTTGTGGCAGGATTCATTCGGCCTATTGATTATTTTGAATGGATATCCAACATCATCCCTATCCAGAAAAATCCTGTCGGTATCAGAATTTGCATGGATTTTAGAGACATTAATAAGGCTTTCCCTAAGGATGATTTTCCATGTTGCCAAATATTGACATGATTATGGATTCAACAATGAGATATGAGATGCTATCTCTCATGGATGGATTTTTAGGATACAACCAAATCAAGATAGCTGAAGAATATCAGCACAAAATGGCTTTCACGACTCCTTGGGGTACCTTCTATTATTAGGTGATGCCATTTGGCCTTAAAAATGTAGGAGCTACTTATCAGTGGGAAATGATAGTAATTTTTCATGATATGATTCATGATATCATGGAGGACTATGTGGATGACATCCTTGGAAAGTCTAAGACAAGAGAAGATCACCCTGTCATTTTGTGGCGTATCTTTGAGCGCCTACGAGAGTACAAGGTCAAGTTGAATCCAAAGAAGTGTGTATTCGGTGTGCTATCAGGAAAACTATTGGGCTTCATTGTATCAAGAAGAGGAATTGAGGTAGACCCTGCTAAAGTGTCTGCTATTACTGAAATGCCTCCACCTAAGAACATTAAGCAACTACATGTAGCTTACAGGGGAAAATCCAGGCTATTCACCGCTTCATCTCCCAGCTTGTAGATAAGTGTCACTCATTCACCCACTTGCTTAAAAAGGATGTCACCTTCATCTGGGGACCAGAGAAACAACAAGCCTTTGCTTTGCTTAAACAATACTTGGCCAATCCACCTGTCCTCATGCCTCCAACTCTTGGGAGCCACTCTTGCTTTATATCTCTACTACACAATTTTCTATTGGTGCGCTGCTCACCCAATATGACCTTGGTCACAAAGAAAAAGTGGTGTATTATCTCAGTCACACTCTCATCACTTATGAACTCAACTATCCCCAAATTGAAAAAGTTTGTTGGATGTTGTTTTTACTTTTCAAAAACTTCACCATTATCTATTGAATACCAAAACCAAGATAATATCCAAAGTTGACCCACTCAAGTACTTGTTGTCTAAACCTGCCCTCATGGGTAGAATGGCTAATTGGATCATTCTACTAAGTGAGTTTGACATAGAATTTGTACATCATAAAGTCGGTTAAAGGACAAGTACTCACTGACCAATTAGCAGAAGCACCTTTACAAGGCACTGAACCTTTGAATCTGGATCTGCCAGATGCCTCATTACTATACATTGAAGAATCTATCATGTATGGCAGATACATTTTGATGGGTCCTTTACTTTTCATGGTTTAGGTGCAGGGGTGGTCCTCATTACTCCTTCTGGTGACCCTATACCACAGGATTTTCACCTGGGTTTTCCTTGCACAAATAATATCATAGAGTATGAGGCACTTATCACAGGGATGAAGCTTGCTATCAAGTGGAACATTCATCATGTCAAGGTTGTGGGTGATTCTCAGTTAATTATTAAGCAGGTTAATGATGAATACAAGGTTAAAGATGAAAATCTTATACCTTACAAAAATTGGTAGAAACTCTAAAGGAGTACTTTGTGTGCATTACATTTGAACAAATTCCAAGAGCACAAAAATAGATCGGTAGATGCTATGGTGATAGTGGGTTCTATGCTTTGTATTCCACTAAGGAATAATGACATGTCATTCTTTGTGGAAAATTTACGCCATCTTGTGTATGACATGCCAAAATCTTGTCTAGCTTGTGATGTTGTTGGTCCCAATTCCCCATGGTATGAGCCCATCTTTACCTATCTCAAGGACAACACGTTCCCTCCCAATATCTCCCATTCCGAGAAACAAATCCTCGATTCACCAAATATCCCATTACACCCTTTTAGGAGGTACACTTTATCATCATGGCTATGATGGGAATCTTTATTGTTTCTTGATATGACGGAGTCGATCCAAGTGATCAAAGAAGTACATGAAGGGGTGTGTGGAGCACATACAAATGGAATGGTTTTGGCCAAGAAATTGTTAAGAGTAGGCTACTATTGGCCTACCATGGAAACCAATTGTTGTAATTATGTCAAAAAGTGTGTACTTTTCCAAAAGTATGGAAACTTCATCCATGCTCCATCACAACCATTGCAACCTATCACTACCCCATGGCCATTTTCTAAATGGGGACTTGACTTGATAGGGAAGCTTACCCCTACCTCATCTGATGGTCATACCCACATCATCACGGCTACTGAATACTTTACAAAGTGGGTGGAGTTTTCCCCTTAACCTATGTAACAGGAGCTCAGATTTCCAAATTTATCATGAATCATATCATTTGTCGATATGGCATTCCTGCAGCCATTGTTACGGATAATGGGAATTCATTCAAGAATAAAACTGTAAAGGGTCTTTGTCAGTGGTTCCAAATCTAGTTAAAATGGTCTACACCATATTACCCCCAAGGTAATGGATAGGTCAAAGCCATAAACAAGACTTTGGTGAGAATAATGGAAAATATGGTCAATAAAACAGGTCATAATTGGCACTTGCAAATCCACCCAACTCTTTGGGCTTACAGAACCTCCATTCACACTCCTACGGGTGTGACACCATATTCTCTAGTATTTGGGACATAATCTATCATCCCACTAGAAATTGAACTTCCTTCCCTGAGAATCTCTCTTAGGGACTATCTGGATAAAGATGAGGATTATTGGGTGGTTAGACTAGCTGAATTAGAGCTCCTAGATGAGAAGCATTCATGCTCTTAATCACCTCAAATTGTATTAGAACAGAGTCTCTAGAAACTACAACAAGAGAATCATACCTCGCTAGTTTGAGGTTGGTGATTTAGTCATGAAGGAGAATCAATTCAACACAAGAGTAGAACGAGAAAAGAAAGGAAAGTTCGAACCACATTGGTTAGGACCCTATGTTATAGTGGCCAAGTACGGCACAGGGGCATACAAAATTGCTCACCCCAATGGTGATGAGCTCCATGAGCCCATGAATTCCATGCATCTTAAGTGGTTCTATGCTTAAATATGGCGCAAAATCAAAAAAGAAAAAAAATCAAAAACATGGTAAAATGATAAAAAATACAAAAAAATCAAAAAAAAAAAAAAAAAAAAGAGAAAACAGGTCATCCACAAGTGAAAACCACACAATTGTGGCACTTTGGATAGGTCCTTGGGTGAAAACTAGTTTCTAGCACCTTGGGAGGATTCGTTGTTCACAAGCATCTTACATCTGAGGGTACTTTTACTTGGCCTAGCCCTAGTTCTACCTTCAAGATTCCCTGTGAGCCCAATCCTGTCAAGCCTTGATCTAAATTTGTCTTCTTTTATTCATCTGTGAGGGGCATGGTCTTTCATTATTCCCCATCTTACACTGGGGAAATTCAATGACTTCACCTTCTTGTTCATACACACGTGGCCTCTGCCCTTGTATATTCCCCATCTAACGCTGGGGGCATCCACACTTTCTTGGTTACCTATGCATAACTCTAGAAAACCATTAGAAAATAACACAAAAACAATAGAAAATTGTTTCTCAAAAACTACAAAAATTCAAAATATCTAAAAGTGCAAAAATAATAGAAAATTGTTTGAAAAAAAAAAAATAATAGAAAATTGTTTCTCAAAACACAAAAACAATAGAAAATTGTTTCAAAAAATCTAAACAATAGAAAATTGTTGCATGAAAACAAATCTTACAAAAACATTTACTTACGTTTACTTGCATTGTCTTGTTTCTTGCTTTGTTTGTTTGCTTGTATAGTTGCTTCATGTTTGTGCTTTTAGGTTGTTTGTTGCTTGGGCATACTTTGTTAGATTCATATTTTCTTTCTTAGATTAGATTTATTCTTACTTGTGCATATTGAGGTATGTTTTTGCATGCTAGTGAATCATGGTGCATTATTATGTTAATTCATTGTGTTCTTTGTTAGCATTTGATTGTGTTTATTGCATGTGCATTGTTTTGTTATCACATCATCACATTACCATCATTATCATCACATCTAACATCATCTATACATCATATATAAAGAAAAAGCTAAGTATACATCATACATGAATGCTAAGCTAATCATCACATATCGTATCATCAAATGGGGGCAAGAGGGATCAAAATATCAAAATATATCCCCCCTGCACCCTTATCATCATATCATCCCTTCCACTAAGTATGGCACATCACATAAACAAACACATTTGATATATTCTACAAAGTTGATCATCTAGAAATCAAAACACATGTGATACATCAACAAGATCATTGATACACATACATGTCAAATCAAATCAAAATGCATCATAACACAACTATCTATCCATGAGAAATAATAAACAAATGTCCATCTCATATACATATATGTCATGTCAAAAATGTCCAAATCATACATGTGTAGTATATCTCTATCAAAAAGGGATATACATCACGACAGTACATCAAAAAAGGCTTCATCAAAGGCATGTATCAAAACTGCTATAAAAATGCCTTATCAATCCTTCATCAGGCATACAAAGGTGGTACATCTATAAAAAAATAAAATCCTTCATCAGAGGCATGTGTCAAAATTGTTATACAAATACAAAATGATATACATAGAGCACAATCTACTCATAGCCTTCATCAAGAGGCATATGTGGAAATACAAAACATTAGGGCTGACTCGAGCCCTCTGATGGGGTATCTGGCAGTCTGTCTCATGGAGGTGGCATGGCATGAGCATCACTGGCTCTCCCTGGTCATGGTTGCTCCACTAAGGCATGAGGCCTCTCAGATCTAGTGCCCTTGCTTGATTTCTGACTATAAAGGTGCTCACTCCACTCAGCCAAAACCACCTCAAAATATAAGGACCTATAATAGGAAGCCCTGCCCTCCATCTGTGGCTAGATCTCTATGAGTCTCGGATAGTCACCGCTATACCCTCTATGCGTCGGTAGGATGCTATCTCTACTAAGGCTTGGGCAAGCTCTAGCTTGGCTCACTACACACTCTTCCCTAATCTCGCTATCTCTCTCTAATATCACAGGGATATAGTGTAGCTTATGTCCACTAGTATAAACTTGTCACCTGGGCCATCTAGGAGGCCATCTATCAAATCTGCTAGAAGTGCACAACACTATCACCTCTGAGCCAGCCTGGGCCCGAGCCTGATCTCACTCTAATAATAAAGTCACAATCTAAGTCCGAGCCTGATCTCGCTCAGCTATTCATTATCACACACCGCCTCGGGCCTCGTCTCTCTCTGCTCTAGCCTAATCTCTCTCTAGAGCCTACTTGCTTCTACTTTGTAAGGTGGTTAATGTGCCACTAGTTGTGCCACTAAGGCTGGTCCCTGTGGCACTCTAGATGACTGGCCCTGCTCTAGGACCCTAGCTCTCAAATCTATGTTGGTACCTATCCTGACCTGTGGCCTCGGTCCATGTACACAGTGGGGCACCTGCTCATCATGTGGTAATCCATCAAATGGATCCTCTAGATCATGACCTACTTTCTCTCTCTCTCTCTCTCAAACCATGCCAAATCTCTATGGGTGGTCAAGCACCTACTGCCCAAGCCTCCTCTAGGATAGTAAAGTGCATTGGGTAAGATAGTGGCATACCAAGTCCAATAATCTATTATAGTACCTAGATCCCTAACCTTTGTCATGTTGGGTCCCATGCCTGTGGGACCACCTGTGAAAAACTCACCCTAGCTCGGGCCACCGGTATGCGAGGCCCCATAGTATGCCTCTCGAGTCTCTGGGCATACCATATATCAGGTTGTGGAACCCCCTATACTATATGCAAGCTATCTTACATGCACTTTTCCTATCAACTCTATACAACTCTATGATGTAGCTGTGACTGCCAAGGATAAAGTGCTCTACTAGCACACACTGAGCTCTATGGCATCCTCTGGCCACTGGATATGTCTATAAGGTCTCCATATAATGTCTATCTCTGGTAGCTCATCGAACTCTCACTGGTATCTATATAGGCTACCTAGGTGGCCTCATACATCACCACCTACTGATACCCACCATGTAAGATGGCTCCTCTGGGTCTCGAACATGCAAAGTGCCCATAGGGCATCTGATAGTAATGTGGTCCCATGACCAAATCTGTAATAATGAGGCTGGCCCCATGGTCTTCTGACCATGGTAAGTGATCAAATGTAAATCCCAGTATAAGTGCGCCAGTATGCACTGCCCCCAACAATATCGCTCACCACTGAAAATGCCATGAACTAATGGTAATAACCTCTCGGGAAGATGTCCCCATCTTATCAGTGAGAAAAAACCCACTGATAAGTGACATGATGTATAAGGGGCCCCAGATGTAATGTCGGGTTAGAAATACACTCGTGCAATGCAATGGTCATACCATCATGCGGTATGTCATCTATGTCAAAAAGGTCACTGCAAGCTGCTCTAATCTGCCCTATATCAGAGTTGTACTCAATCAAAGTACCCATGATCGCACATGGAGAATCTACCATACATCCTCTAGGGTCACAGTCATCTCCCCAGTAGGAAGTCTAAAACATTGGCTCTCGTTATGCCATCGCTCGGCTAGTGCAGTCAGTAAACCATGGTCCAAAGTGATGGATGGCATCCGAGACATGGGGCCTAGCCCCACCACTCGAGAAGTATGGCCATGGCCCACCGGTCTCACCAACGCATGCTCCCCTCTAACTCAAATCCAGGAATGATGCTCCCATGTCTACAATAATGGAAAACATCTCTACAAAATATCAATCCACTCGTCAGTTACTAACATTTCTTCTAAAAATCTATCTATCATTTTAGGGTTAACCCAAAAATCCTAAAATTTTCTTCTAAGTGTCATCTTTTTGGCATTTTTCTGTCTTTCCTTCGCCATCCTGGGATGCCTATGCACCCTTTCAGGTGTGTGTGCCTCCCTTTTGGCATGTGTGCATGTGCACAATGGTCTTCAGTGCACTTGCGCCATCATTCATGCATCTACGTGCCCTTTTTGGCATGTGTGCCACTCATTCGGAACTTGCACCATCATTTGTGTGCTTGCGCTTGCACGTGTGCATCCCCTTTGTGTGTGCACTCCCCCTTTTTGGTATGTGTGCTCCTTTCAAGTGTGTGCACGTGCACATGTGCACATGTGTGCATGTGTGTGCATGTGTGCATGGGTGTGTGTGAGTGTGTGTGTGTATACATGCGTGCGTATGTTTTTAAGATGCATGTGCCCCCAAAGAGAGATGCCTGCACCCAGACTTGACACTTGCACACTGCATGCCAATGTGTCACATGACTCCTAACCTAATTACTAATTTTAGGCATTAATGACAAAATTTGACAAGAAAGGTTTGAGTACTCATAAAGGCACCATCATCGGCATACCATTGGTACCCCTCGGACTCGTCTACTTGCTCCTCAATCGGTCCCATGTGTGATCACCATCGTCCTCGTTCACTATCAAAGCCTCACGGTAAAATCTCAATAGTGGTTGGTTAAAATGAATTGGTCGCGAGTGATTTACCCCCTAGGTGGGGTATATCAACTTGTTTTTCACCGCCGTGAAGGCCTAGAGGCTCGTTTTGACCGCCATTTTCTCCTCATTCACTTTTGGAATAATTATTTTTATTAAATAATTATTTTTCTCTTATTTTTCACCATATTGGGGCATTTTTTGTTATCCAATACCCCTTTCTTCCCCCTAGGAAATTTTATTGCTCCTAGGTGATTTTTCTTCTTATTCACACTCTCGTAAATAATTATTTTTCAAAAATAATTATTTTATTAATTTTTCCACTAAACAAGGACATTATTTGTCACTTGTTTCTTCTTTCTTCCACCTAGGGCACTTTCTATTGCTAGGCCCTTCATTCTATTTCTTCTATTTTCTTCTACTATCCACCACATTTTAGAAAATAGAAAATAAAAAATATATATATATATATATATATATATATATATCACGTCAAAAATCCAAAAATAGGGAAAAATTTTTCACAAAATCCTAAAAAGTAAAAAAACCTACAAAAATGGTAACTTGCTTATTACGGCTGAAACTTGTGTCTTGCACATGGTATTTTCTCCATATCCTACTAGTTTGTTTCACATCTTCCCGATTAATATGACTCACAAATCACTAGATTCACAACCATTCACAAAGTTAGTTGCTTTCTTTGTTTGTACTACTCTGGGGCATGTTTGTTGCTGTGTTTTTCATTATGCGCACAACACTTTTTACTTGGACCTTGTGTCCATTATCATTTCCCCTTGCATGTATCCTTTCTCGGGGCATCATTTTTAACCCTTGTCATCAATCACAACATGTGGATCTCTTTAGCTTGATAACAAAACATTTGTACAACTGTCTTAACCATTTTGTTGGGTTGGATATGTGCATTCGTACTTGTTTTCCCTATTAAATGAGCTTGTTTCCTTCTCGTATTGCATTGCATTGTTGTATGTTGTGTGGAGTTGGTATTTTCAGAAATGGATAATTGTTCGTAGTATGGATTTTCATGTCATTCTACCTTTTTCGTATGCTTATATTTTTCATAAGGACCGATGACGTAGCTCTTGTGGTAATATGATGACATCAAAATTGTTCCAATAAATGTAAGGCTAGAGGCTAAGCTCTTCTCTCCACTCCTCCATATTTCTTCTACATCACTTTTCTCTCACCCCTAATCTTCCATCTTACCAGGGCATCCTACCCCTTCCCATTCTTCTATCTATTTCTCACCTTTTTGATCGTCGATCGTCTTCCTTCATCACCCCATCGACACTCGAGGGGGCATCTCTCCCTCCTACTAATTTTTCTTCTATCCCTTCAAAATTTCTTCCATCTACTATCTTTGAAGTGGTGTCACTTATGCCACCCCAAAGAGGGGAAAATGTAGACACCCATAATTATGCCTGAGCAATTTAAATACTTAAATTGCACTAATTATCTCTCTTCTTGCAAATTGGTGACATATCATCAAAAGCGCTCATCTTCTCTCTTATCATTGTTAATTAATTATAATACGCTGATTAGTTAAGTCACCTATCAACAAGCACCCTAATTAACGACCTTCCGTTAATTAATCACCCCTTATATCTAGACTAATTAATTATTATTAATTAATTAGCTTTCCCTTCCATTTAACCAATAAATCAATATTTAATTGATTTAATCCCCTTCTAATATCCTAAATCATACTAATATTCCTCTAATTAGCTTCTATAAGCTTACATCTACCTATTAGTTAATCACCTTTGATTAATTAAAACACCCCCAACTCCCATGACTTGCTAAGTATAAATTAAACCCTTCTAAAGTAAGGTTACCTTTTATAAAGCAACCTTATCCATTCCTAATCTTGTTTTACCTTTATCCCACATACAAAGGGATGAAGTGTTTCCTTTATCCATTGGGCTATATAAGGATCCCTCCTTCTACCTTTATACCTACACCTAAACTTCTTGAGAAGACAAATGCAAAGCATATAGAAAAATAGACTAAAATCTTTCCTTTGTTTTCTTGAGAGTTCACCACTTGGAGAGTTAAGCCTCTTTTCTAGCCTAAAGTGCTTAGGTCATATGGGAGGTGTCAAAAGGGTCTTGTAGCCCAACTTTGATAAACCCCATTCCTAGGTTCTTGTAAATATTAGGAGAAACCTATTTTATTACCATGGATCTTACATTCATTCAATTCATTTATGTGTTGTTAATTAGGAGAATAGAGGATTCGGACACTTAGCATGTTAATTGTCAAAGTTTTATTTAGTGTCTAACCTTGCTTAATTCTTATCTTGATCGTGCTTTGTATTTTGTTTAATTTCTCTAATTAAGGCTATTAGGTGTTAGTATTTATTTGCATTAGCATTAGTTTAAACAAATCATGCACACACATACATACATAGTACTACTCAATATTGTGTCCACCACTTTTGCACCCGCTTCCTTCCTTATTAGAGAATAGTAAGCGTTGAATGTGTGTTTGTACATCTTCAAATATTAAGTATCCTTGTCTTGATAACCATGTTGAGACTTTGATTTCCAATTAGGATTCCTTCATCATTGATCTTCCCTTGAGGTGTTATATTGCTCACATTTCCTAAATATAATTTTGATACTTACATCTTGTTTCATCATAAACTTGATTTAAGTGCTTCATTGTACCATTATATTACTCACACCTTAAAAAATCCTTAGTATACATTGACCTTGTCTCCTTCCGAACATTGCCTTAACCTTGAAAAGTGTTATTATATTGTTCATGTTGTATCAATATTATTTTTATACTAATATTTTTATTTTCCACAAACCCTCATAAACGTATCTAAGTGGTGTTATTGCATTGCTCATATTTATAACTTACACTTTTTCATATTTAGGCCTTGTTTCTATCTAGATTGGTTATAGTATACTTTTCATTCGAAGTCACTTCAACCGTTTGTTTTTTTTATTGATGGTAAAACAAGGGTTAAGGGGACCCTACCCCAATACATATGGAGACAAAGATATTGCACTTAAAAAACAAGTAGGTCCAACCTCTTCCACCGCACAACAAGGAAACAAAAACATGAATACAAGAAAAAATTAACCAAGAGATCCCTTCCCATGGGATCTTAAGTTCATTTTAAAGGAATCCTTTAAAAATTTCCCTTTCTTCTTTTGACCCACTATAGTTCAACTCTTTTTGATATTCAGATTTTCATTCTTGTTTGTTTGGACTGGTATTTCAAAGTCTTCCTGCACTACAGGAACATGGAGCTATGATAAAACTACAGTTGGAAAGTTTCCATCAAGTGAGGTAGAAGCAACACCCACCTTGTTAATACTTACTCCTTATTTTATTTTAAAGTTTACTTAAGTGTTGACATTGTGTTGATCATCTTGCGTCAAACTACCCTCAAGACACATTTTACATAGGGAGTATTTCCTTGTAGATTGGATTGGTTTTTTGAACTTGATTGATTGTTCCTTTTGATTTTTCATCAAGACTTGTTTTTCTAGGAAAATCCTTTTTGGACCTTTGATTCTTTGGTTCCTCATTCTTTGACAATTGTTGACAATATTTTGTGACATTTACAAATATTGTCAATCTATAGGTTTTTACTTATGTTTGTTGTGTCCTTGGTCACATTTGACAAAACCCTTATAGAAACTCCTTGTTATGCCCCTTATCACAAGAATGACATCTAGGATATTAGGGTCTAATCCTTTCATTGGTCATGATTTAGGACCCCTTTTCTCCACAGAAAAAGAAACAAAAGACCTAATCGATCATAGTGGTGATGAATTAGGCTCACCTCGGGATGATTTCGAGTTTGATCCCACTCACTTAGATGAATTCCTTTTCCTTAATAGGGATAGAGTACTCACATGAGTTATAGAATTAGGTGCCAAGATGCCACAAAAAATGAATTTATTGCACCTACCAATAACATCCACGAGGAAGAAGAAGTACAACGTCCTCCTCTCATTAATATGGATGACAACATAAACCAAGGACATGCTTCTACTTCGGGTCCCCAAAACAACAATAATGAAAATGAGGTACCTAAACACATGAGTGGTTATCAATTACCACATTTTAAAATTCCTCACAATGTTAGGGTGGAACATGAGGACATAGAACAACTTCCTCCACATAACAACCAAGAATATCCACATAATGATGAAGTTATTATACAAAAACAACTACAAGTTTTTAATCAAAAATTAGCTATCCTGGATCCCCATGTGCATAGGGACATGAACAAAGAAACACATCAACAAAAAACTAAGGCAAAACATAGTGAAATTAATACTAAAAACCAAGAGGGAAATTTTTTTAGGGTTTAACCATATAACAATGCTACATAGAACTAAAAACCAAATCAAGCATACAAGTAATGAATGTGGAAATAAACCGAGAAGTTAAAATAAACAAGAGAAAGATAACAAACTATTTAATGTAGTTCACCTAGTGTGGGATACATCCACAAAGAAATGACCAAAATTATTATTCATTGCTTTATAGAAGAAATACAATGAAGATCTGTTTTCTTCCAACACCTCGAGTATGTTCAATATTTTTCCCTCACTCAGCTACTCTTTCTAGCTCACCAAGAAAACTAACATGCAAAAATTTTCTATTTTCTTATCTCATACCCTCATTAAATTCATAAATGCATATATATATATATATATATATATATATATATATATATAATAGGAAACTAACTATGCTTCTAAAATCAAGAAATCATATTTAAAGAAAAGGATTTATTCTAATTCTTGGCCAAAAAACAAAACATTATCACACAAGCTAATCGATGTCGATTACTTCCTAACCGATGTCAGTCACTACCGACCAATGCTGATCACTTCCTAACCCATGTTGGTTGATAACTAACCAATGTCGGTCATCACAAATCAAACAACATGTAAAAATAAGATTTCTATGAAGCAATTAAGCTCCACACTCAATAATCTCCCACTTGGAGATCAATTGTTACATTATACTATACATCACCATCCTTGGATCCTTTTCCTTGGCCTGTTTCTTCCTCTTCAAGTCTCAAACTCGAAGACCAACAAAAGTGGAGTGAGGCTCCAACTTATCCTTTACCAATGGTTTCATTAGAATATCCGCAGGTTCTCATCCATATGAATTTTCTCTAACTTCAACCGTCCATCCTCCAACACATGTTGTATCAAGTGATACCTTAATGAATGGGTTTCATTATTGGATGACATATTGAGTTATTTTCCGTGGATCACGCTCTAACTATCACTATATAATTTTCAATCCTCTTTCTCCTTACCTAACTCTTCCATGAACCTACTCATCCATATCATCTCCTTGCTAGCTTATGTAGATGTAACATAATCTTCCTCTATAGTAGGAAAATCCACAACCTTCTCGAAATCTCAAATATAGCTAACTATCATTCCACCTATCGTGAAAAATATCCATGAGTGCTCCTCCTATCATCCAAATATCTAGCCATATATCAATCAACATAGCCACGTAAATAAGTATCTAACCCTCCATAACATAAATCCATGCCGGATTTCCCTCTCAAATACACGAGAATCCATTGTACAATTTTCTAATTTTATTTACCTAGATTAGCCGTAAAATTTCTCATAACTCCCACTTCTGTGCAATGTCCGGTCTAGTACAAACCATGGCATACATAAGACTTTATACTATTGAAGCACATGGAACACATGTCACATACTCAACCTCCTCATGTGATGAAGGAAATTGATCTTTGCTCAATTTGAAGTGTCAAGCCATAGGTGTACTAACAAATTTTGAATTCTACGTGTTAAACCTTTCCAACACCTTATTGATATAAGCCTCCTGAGGCAAATACAACTTCTTGTTTTTCTGTCTTGGTGAATTCACATGCCAAGGATTTTATTTGTAGCTCCCAAATCCTTCATTACAAATATGTGAGCTAGCCTTTATGTAGTTTTACCAATTTAATGCATACTAGATCCTGCAATCAACATATCATCCACATATAGTAACAAAACAACATAGCTCCAATTTTCAAGATTCTTAAAATAAACACAATGGTCAGATTCACATCTCATATAACCATGCTCATGCATAAAACTATTAAAACTCAAATACCATTTCCTTGGAGATTTCTTGAGCCCATATAGGCTCTTTTTCAATCTACACACAAGTTTCTCCTTACCCTTGACTTCATAACCAAGTGGCTACTGCATATAAATATCTTCCTCCAAATCACCATGAAGAAAAGTCATCTTAACATCAAGTTGTTCTAAATGCAAATATTTTGTTTCAACCAAACTTAGAACAATACAAATAGAAGTCATCTTAACTATAGGAGAAAAAATCTCATCAAATTCAATATCCGCTTTATGTGAAAATACCTTAACCACAAGCCTTACCTTGTATCTTTTAGTCCACCCTCTTCTTCCTTAATCCTGTAAACCCATTTGTTCTATAGTGCTTTCTTACCTGATGGAAACTTGACCAAATCACATGTCTAATTTTGTTCCAAGGAGTCCATCTCCTCATCCATTCCATGCTCCCACTGCACGTGGGTATCCGCTTGCATTACTTCTTCAAATATTTTTGGTTCATGATTATTAGTCAATAATAAATAAGAAAATGAATGTGAAAATATCTCTGGAGGTCAACTTACTCTTTGTGACCTTCTCACTGATATTTGGGGTGTCTGGGACTCATTATGTTCATATTTCACATTCTTGTCAATCTCTATCACTTTGACCGATATTGGTCTCTAGATCTCGACTATGGTTCTATAATTGATTGTGGTTTCTCTATCTACCTACCGACCATAGCTTACCTCACCACCACCAATTTTAGGAGTACCAAAACCTGTTCCAGTAGTTGTCTATTATGAACCCGATCTTGTCTACCGATACCTAAGTTGTAGAATCGCACTGACTTCTGTAGAAATGACACCAATGTATGCGTGGAGATCTGTTTTAGATCCAAAAGTTGATTTTCCTTCAAAATATCATCAACATGTTCATGTTTAGGCACCAAAACCTAATCCCTATACATTATTTTTTCATTCCAATCAACATCATGACTCCTAACAATCTTATAATCTTATAAATCCCAAAAATGATATCCAAAATCACCATAGCCATAACCAATGAAAGTACATCTCTTATATTTAGCATCCAAATTCTTCCTATTTTCCCTATCAACATGCACAAAATCTTCTAAGCCAAAAAATATAAGAAAAGAAAAATATACCTCTTTTCCAAACTAAGCTTCTTCTGGTATTCCACCATCAAGTGTTGTTGAAGGCTCACTGTTGATAAAGTACACTATTGTATCCATTTCTTCTTCCCAAAAATTCAAAGGAAAAATGACATGTATCCTCATGCTTATAGCACATTCCATGATTGTTCTATTCATTATTTCTTTAATTCTATTCTCCTATGGAGTTATAGGAACCATTCTTTCTCTTCATATTCCATTCACTAAAATATAATCATTGAAAACCTTGCATAGTATTCACCACCATTTTCATATCTAAGGCACTTTAATTTTAAGTCTATTTCATTTTCAACACGGGATTTTCACCTTTTAGAAGTCTCAAACATCATATTTACACTTAATACAATAAATCCATAACTTTCTTATGGCATCATCAATGAAAGTCACATAATATTAGGATCCTCTAAAAGAAGATACAGAGTTGGTCCCCACACATCCGAGTGTACAAGCTCCAATTTCTACTCCTTATTTGTTGACCCAAACTTAAGAAATATCACTCTTCTACTTTCCGGATATACAATGCTTACAAAATTCAATATCTAATTGTTTAAAATCTAATAAATTACCCTTAGCCTTTAGGTTCTCGCATTCCTTTTCAACTCATATGGCCTAACCAATTATGCCACTTGGTTACATCTGAATCTATAGTATATAGCATATAAAAGGAATTATTAACATAGGTAGACATATATAAAGTTCCTACCTTCTTACCTCTTTCCACAACAAGATATCCCTTGGTAACCTTCTAATAATCAATGTGAATACAACCACACATCTAAATTTAACTAGTTCCCCTATAGATATTAGATTTCTCTTTATTCTTGGCACATAGCTCACATATTTCAATACCCATGAATTTCCATTCTACGACATTAGATGAACATCACCTATACCTATAATATTTCTTGACTCATCATCTCCTAAATAAAATTGTCCAAAATCACCTTGAACAAAGTTTCTAAAATAACCCTTATTAGGGTAGCATGGAAAGAATCTCCAAATCTAAAACCCAAGATTATAATTTATTATCCAAGGAGAGAACAAATGCATCTTTCTTTACCTCACAAAATTTTCCTCTTTACCATTTTCTTTTCCTTTATCTGATGTATTCTCTTTGTTTTCCTTGGACCAACACTCCTTTACATGTCCTCTCTTTCCACAATTCCAGAAAATTAAATCTCTATGATTGGATATAGATATGACATTTCTTGACTTTTATCTCCCATTCTTCTTGTTCTTTCATGATCTCTCCTTAGATCTTCCATTACTTTCTATATTTAAAATGTTTCTAGATGAAGCTTCTCCTGAGATTTTCTTGATTATTTCCTCATTAAGGATTACAATAACCACATCATAAAATTCCAAACCTTTAGAACAAGACGTCATATTACTAACATTCATTACCAAGTTATCCAACCTATCTAGATAAGAGAATAAGAATAAAAGTTCTTTCATTTCATCCTCAAATAGAATTTCTACCAATTTTAATTGATTTATAATATGATGGAAATCATTCAAATGATTAGATACAAATCCACCTTCTTTCATCTTATAATTAAACAATTTTTCATCAAATAAACCTTATTCAAAGCACTAGGAGTTTCATAAAAATTTGCTAAATATTTCATCAACTCTACCGTGGTTTTTGCATCTGTAAAATTTGAAGCCAATGATGCTACCAGGCTCAATCTTATAGATCCCGAGCTTTTCTCACAAGAACCTTCCATTATTCATCAATCATCATGACCGTATGTGCATGCTCATCCAACGGTAAGTATATATCCTTTTGATACAAATAATCATCCACCTACATCTTCCATAGTTGATAATTATGACCATTAAATTTCTCTACTCGGTATTTACTATCTTCTAATATTATTATGCTCCCACTCAATCAAAATCCCTCTATGAGTAAATCCTATCAAAACACAAAACCTCCAAAAAAGCTCGATACTAGTTGTTGGTTTTTAACCATATAGTAGTGTTAAAAAAATCTAAAAAATAGATAAAGCATATAAGCAATGAATGTATAAATAAACCAAAAGATAAAATAAAAAGAGAAAGATAACACCAAATTTAGCGTCGTTCACCTAATGTGGGCTACGTACACTAAGAAACAACCAAAATTATTATTCGTTGCTTTACAGAGGAAATATAATGAAGATCTGTTGTCTTCCAACACCTCACATGATGTTAAATATTTTTCCCTCACTCAACTACTCTTTCTTGCTCACCAAGAAAACTAACATGCAAATAATTGCTATTTTATTCTCTCACATTGTCATATAATGCAACGCACGCACACACACACACACACACACACACACACACACACACACACACACATTATGGGAAACTAACTATGCTATTATAATCAAGAAATCATATTTAAAGAAAATTATTTATTCTAATTCTCAGCCAAAAAATAAAACATTGTCGCATAGGTTGACCGATGCCGGTTACTTACTTGACCGATGTTAGTCACTTCTTGACCAATGATGGTCACTTCCTAACCCATTTTGGTTGATAACTAACCAATTAGTCACTCACAAATCTAGAAACATGTAAAAACAAGCTTTCTCCTAAGTAACTAAGCTCCACACCCAATAAAAAAATCAAAGTATAGCCGAGTATAAATGTCGACTTCCCCTACCAAAGATCAACTCTTCACACGAGAGTTTTATTCTATTAAAATTTATTCACAAGCATTCAAGAATGAAATGTTGGGCATAGTAAAAATACCAATACGAAGAGATATTCCTTACCCCTAAGACATATCTATGCTACACACACTATTCCCTAAAAATTTTGATTGCCAAAATTTAATAAATATAAAGGTAAATGTGACCCATGTTATCATGTAAAATAATTCTACATGGCATGTCGAAGTAGCTTATAGTGGCAACTAACTTATAAAAGTATTCCTACATAGTATTGGGGTTAAGATTTAGAGTGGTTTCTTCACATACCTAAGGGGTCTGTCTTTACATGGCTTGAATTAGCAAAATGATTTCTACACTACTTCTCATTCAATTTAGAAAGTGACGTTACCATGTTGGACTTGTGTAGCACTAAACAAAAACCTAATGAGACCTTTTCTAGTTTCTTACAATGATGGAGAGGGTTAGCTAGCCACTTCCCTTGTTCAATTCTAGAAAAATAATTGGTTAGCATTTTTGTACCTAATCTAAATCCAGACATTGCTTTCCATTTACAAATGCATTGTGTCAATAAATTTGAATAAGTTATAGAAAAAGGAATCCATATCGAAAAGGATTTGTTAGCTAAAGGGACACTAAAATATTTTTAAAATAAAATCAAGCATCCAAACCTACGAGATAAACAAATATTCTTTAACAAAAATATAAATTTCATAGTAGATGGTATAGTTGATTCAAAACATAACCAAGTAGTTCAAATTGGTCCTCCTTTCAATCTCACTAAGGGACGTATTTAACCCATTGAGTCAAGTGTCGAGTTTTCACTCCTATCACAAATTTTTTTCCACAATCCTAAACTAGTTAGACGCAATGAACATGGTAAAGTATCCTAACTCAATACCATATTATGATGATGCACCTAAAACATCATGGTATAAATACCATGAATACTATGAGCATCTTTGGATCAAAGGTCACAAAACAAAAATCTATCTAAAATTGAAACACTTTATCTAGGATCTTATTGATAGTGGATAAATTGAGGTTAATTCACATGAACGTAACCAAGAACCTAATGAAAAGTTATGAATTTATAAATAACCTTTCCCTAAACATGAAAAATAAGGATAGAAGAAGATGGATCAAGGTCAATCTTGAAAGAACTACAAAGCTACCAACCACATTTATGCCAAAATTAGTAATCCATTTGATTAACTTATTAGTTGTTTTATTTCCTCTAATGATTATGTAAAACACTATAAGAATCAAGAACCGTGATTATGTTGTGGAAACACGATGCACTCGGCTTGTGATTCTAGAACCTCATCTACCTACCCTCAAGATGGTCGATATGAAATCTTAGAACATCTTCAAAGACAATTGCTAAGATTTTAATTTTAAATCTTCTTAAGATATAAAATATTCATAAAGAAATCGTCTATAAAAACTTCAAGGGTCGGAGTGTCAAAATATATTGATCCTTCGCACCTCTAAGCAAAGTGCTCATACATCTTTCTCTTACTAAATACCTTACTTTTATCCAAAATTAAGTTCAACTTCATGATGATACACATAACTTACCCCTGTACATTGAAGTATTTTTTACTTGCAAAAAGATAAAAAGGGTGCTTGTGGACAAAGGTTCTTGTTTGAATATCTATACTTTGAAGTTAGTTAAGCAACTAGTATGCACATAGCTAGACCTAGAGTCTCATATCATTACCATCATATCCTACAACAATGCAAAATGTGAGTCACATGGTACTATAATATTTCCTCTAGAAATGGGTCCTACATATCATGATACCAAGTTCCATGTCCTAGACTTAGAACTACCCTATAATATGCTCCTAGGCCACCCACGATCCATGCCATATCATCAACCTTCTATAAATGTACCGAGTTATACAATGAAGGACAAATAATTACTATTCAAGGAGATCCAAAGTGACATTCACACATTCTAGAGCCTTGCATAGCTTCTCTCACACATCCTATGAATGTCCTTTTTCGATATAGTTATACCACTATAATTTAAAACTCTCACTTCTCATGTTGATCTAGACACAATAATTTCCTACGATATAGATGATTCCACATTCATTTCTCCCTTCTCTTCATGGGAGATGAAGGTCATTTATTATGGCTGCAGAGAATATGAAATTCAAGTAGGCCCTACATGTTTCTAATCTCTCCCTATCACCCAACACACATGGTAGGCCAAGTTATTAGTATAAAAAGTCGGGAAAAATTATACTCTTGGAATATTTTTTCCTTATGGCCTCCTAGTAGAAGATAAAATTTTGGATTCTCCCATAACATGGATCCCTAAAGACACAACAGATTCCTACTACAAAGCTATAGAATATTCCATACCTAAACAATGATGTATATCATGGGCTACAAATGATATTGGTGTGGAACAAATAAACAAGATATAAGAGATCCCATTCTAACTCCACATAATAAGAAGGAGAGATACGACGTCAGTATTATAACTTATGGATCTCATCCTCTAGAGCAAGATTCTACCTCTTCTAAGTGTGGGGACAGCTCTACTAATTCAAATAGTGACACAAGTTACTGTCACAACCAATAAGAGGATATTTCCTATAAAAACCTTTTCCTTACAAACATCCTTACCTTTTCACATTATATTCCCTAGGTAAACCTTGGTCATCCCACTTCTATTGACTTGGACAAACAAATTCATGTACAAAATGATCTCTTATAAAATGATGAGGTAATCAATTAATTCTTGGGTATCAGTGATAGCATTCCAATCGGTGATCACAAGAAAGGTTTCTCCATCAACTTAGACACATGTGTGTATTTTGGGGAGGAGGCTGAGATCTATAGTTAGAAAAAATTAAAATAAAGTAAGGGAAATAGTTAATCTAAAAATCCTCAACAAAAATGAAATTACAAGACGCATGGTTAAAACCTCTTTGAGGTGCTAACGGATAAACAAGTAAAAAATTCAATGGACACACAAAGTGACCATACCTAGGGTGAAAATATCATTGAGAAACCCTTAGAAGAAGATATCAATCTCCCCGATCCTACATGTATTGAGGATACATCCAAGATGATTGTGGAGGAGACCATTGATGTCAATATAGGAATGTAAGACAACCCTAAAATCGTAAAGTTAGGAGATTCACTCTCAAAGAAAATAATATAAGACATTTTTAATGCTTCTACTATAATTTTTAGACACATTTTCTTGGTCCTATGCATATATTTTGGGCTTGGATCCATCATTCGTAGTGCATAATATTTTTGTGCATGTAGATGCAAAGCTCATAATTTGGAATCTTAGAAAAATGCATCCACATGTATCCCTCCTGGTTAAAGAGGAAATGGATAAATTGCTGGTAGTATATTTTATCAGTCCTACCAATTAATTAGAGTGGATCTCTAACATAGTACCTTGGTAGAAAAATATGATTGGTATCGAATATGTACAAATTTTAGAGACATAAACAAGGCATGACCAAAAGATTATTTTCCTCTTCCCAATATCAATATGATTTTCAATTAGACTGTCGGATATGAAATTTTATCCCTCATGGATGGATTTTTGGCTATAACCAGATCAAAGTCGTAGAAGAATATCAACACAAGACTACCTTTACAACCGCTCAGGGGACATTTTCTTACCAAGATATGCCCTTTGGTCTCAAAAACACTGGAGTAACTTATCAAAGGGATATGACTATGATATTCCAAAATATGTTGAATGACATTATGGAGAACTATGTTGATGACATCCTAGGTAAGTCTAGCCCCATATAAGAACACCTAAAGATATTGAGGTGCATCTTTCAATGCCTCTAAGATTACAAAGTCAGGCTAAATTCAAAGAAATGTGTCTTTGGTGTATTGTCAAGAAAGTTGTTAGGTTTCATTGTATCTATAAGAGGAATTAAATTTGATCCAAAAAAAGTTAAATTTATTATTGAAATGCCTCCATACAAGAACCTTGAGTAGTTACATAGGTTACAGGGGAAAAATTCAAGGAATCCACTGTTTCATCTCCTAAGTTAAAGATAAGTGCCATCCATTTATCCATTTTCTTAAAAAATATGTTTCCTTTCATTGGGGTCCCAAATTCTAGCAAAATTCTGACCTATCCAAGAAATATCGAGTTAGACCACCTATCCTTATGCCACCAACCACATGTGAGCCATTATTGCTATATATATATATTCATAACCCAATTTAATATTGGTACACTAATAGCTCAGTAAAATCTCAATAAGAAAGAAAAGGAAGTCTATTATCTTAGTCGTACTTTGATCACCTATGAGATTAATTATCCACAAATTGAAAAGTCTTATCTAACTGTTATCTTTTCCTTCCAAAATATTTTCCATTACCTACTAAACAACAATACCAAGATTATATCCAAAGTTGACCCATTGAAATATATTTTTTCTAAACCAACACTTACTCGTAGGGTGGCTAATTTGAGCATCCTAATCAGTGAGTTTGATATCAAATATGTATATCAAAATTCAATAAAAGGACAAGTGCTTGCAGACTAGTTGGTGAAGCCCCTATACCTAGAACAAAACCATTGATTTTGGATCTTCCAGATGCCTCTATGATGTATATTGAAGAATCCTTCACTTGAAAAGTAAAATTTGATGGACCATTCACTTTCCATTGTTTTGGAGCCAGTGTTGTGCTCATCAATCCTTCAGGGACTTCATTCCTAAAGCTTTCCTTATGGGTTTTTCATGTACAAATAACATAATGGAGTATGAGGCACTAATTGTATGGATGAAACTTATTATCAAATGGAATATTAGACAAATAAAAGTCATTGGAGATTCATAGTTAATCATAAACCAAGTAAATGATGAATACAAGGTCATGGATGGAAAGTGGTGGAAACTCTCAAAGAATACTTTGTGCATATTAATTTTGAGAAAATCCCAAGATCAAAAAAATCATTCTGCAGACACTATGGATATAGTGGGAGCCTTGTTTCATATTCTACTAGGGAACAATTATATGTCATTCTTCATTGAAAATCTATGAATTCCTACATATGACATGTCGAGTTGTGTCTTGTTTGTGAAGTTATTGGTCCTTTTTCCCCTATTATGAACCTAGTTTCAATTACCTTCCAAATGGTACCTTCCTCTTAATATTTCCCATCCTGATAAAAGGAACCTAATCCAAAGAATATCTCATTACACCTCCTTGGAGGAACCCTCTATCACTTTGGTATGATGGGAACTTGTTACGTTGTCTTAATTCAACTGAGTCCATACAAGTAAACAAATAGGTGCACAAAGGTGTTTTTGGATCTCATACAAGTGGAATGGTGCTATAAAAGAAATTGTTAAGAGTAGATTACTATTGTCCTACCATGGAATCAGAATGTTGAAAATATGTTAAGAATGTTCATTTTTTAGAAATATGGAAATATCATCTATGTACCAGCACAATCCTTGTAGCCGATCAAAACACCATTGTCATTCTCCAAGTGTAGATTAGATCTCATAGGGAAGGTCAATCCAAATTATTCATATGGCCACACCCATATCATTACTGTATCAAGTACTTTAGAAAATGGGTTGAGGTTGTTCCTCTTACATATGTTACCGGTGCCCAAATATCATAGTTCATCATGAATCATCTAATTTGTTATTATGTCATCCCTTCTTCCATTGAAGCATACAATGGTAAGTATTTTAAGAAAAATACCATGAAAGCATTACATCATCATTTTTAGATATTCCTAAATTGGTATACTCCCTATTATTCCCAAGGTAATGGACAAGTAGAGGCCTCGAAAAAAAACCTTGTTCACATCATGGAGATAATGGTATGAAAAATTGGTTATAATCGGCATAAGAAAATCCATCCACCCTTTGCACTAATAGGATCTCCATTCATACCCCTACTTGGTACTATGCCTTATTCCCTTGAATTTGGCACTAAGGACATCATCTCATTGGAAATTGAGCTTCCCTCCCTGAGAATATCTCTCATATATTATCTAAACAAATATGAAGACTACTATGTGGCTAGAGTAGCTGAGCTAAAGTTGTTAGATGAAAAATGCATTTGTGCACTCAACCACCTGAAATTTTACTAGAATCGAGTGTCTTGGAACTACAAAAAGTGTATCATACCTCACCAATTTGAGTTAGGGGATCTTGTTCTTAAAGAAAACCAGTTCAATACAACCAAAGAAAGAGAAAAGACTGGTAAGTTCAAACCAAACTAGTTGGGACCCTATGTTGTGGTAGAAAAATATGGATGAGGAGCTTACAAAATTTCCCATCCTACTAGAGATGAGTTGCGTGAACCTATGAACACCATACATCTCAATTATTTCTACGTTTAAGCGTGGGGCATCAAAAATAAGAAAAGAAATAAAAAAGTATGAAAAATCAAAATATAAAAAATTCAAAAATCAAGAGAAAAGTAAAGAAAAATAAGTTCATCCAAGTTTGAAAACCACACAATTGTTGCACTTTAAATAGATCCTTTGGTGAAAACCAGTTTTCATCACCTTGGAAGGATTTGTTTTTCATAAAAATCTTACATCTAAGGGGTACATTTTATTTATTCGAGCTATTTTTCACTGCATCCGAGATTCCTTTTGATCCTATCCTTTCAAATCCTTTATCCGACTAATCCTTCTCTTGAAAATATGTAAAGGGTTTTCCTTTCTACATTCCCATCTAATGTTGGGGAATTTTCACATCTTCTCTATCCTAAACATATGCATGATATTTTCCCTTGTACACCATCTAATGTTGGGGAATCCATGTTTCTCTATTTTCTTGTACATAGCTTTGGAAAAAAATTCAAAAATTCCAAAAACATGAAAATAGGTTTCTTAAAATACCTAAAATTCTAAAATTGTTGCATAGAAAATTAAAAAATAGAACATTAATTCCCAAAACTCTTTAAAATAATGCAAAATGTCTCAAAACTATCTCACAAAAACATAGTAGTGTTTTTCTTACTTGTTTGTTTATTTGTTTATTTCTTTTCTTTCTTGTTTGTACATTTTTTATAGCTTTACTTGCTTGTACATTTTGTATAGTGTGTTTCTTAACATACTTCTTAGATTGGTCTATTCTTTCCTTGATTAGATTATTTGCATTTTTATGCTTATATAGTGTGTTGTCAAGTTGTCTAGTGTGTACATTTGTTAACCAATATTGTGTGCTTTTGTTACTTGTACATTGTTTTTATCACATCATCATATATATCATCATATCTAACATATCATCATATTTATCATATATCATCAATAACTATGCTACATTATCATGAAAATAAACATCCAACATGTACACTAAGCTACTATCATCATACCATATCACCAATGGGCAATAGGGATCACCCGTTATCCCCCTACCAAATATCAAAAATTAAAAAAACATGGACAATAATAAGCATCTCATAAAAAAACAATGTGATATCATCAAATGATATCTCATCATTCAAACACATGTGATACAATCATACATCATAATAAATTCCATCATCTTGTGTGTGTGTGTGTGTGTATCAATTTCCATATACAATGGGTCTCAATACATAATGATTATATGTAATGTATGACATCATGGGAATCGATAAAAATGTGCCTTCATATCAAGGCATACATAAAAAATAGGTACATATGTAAATATGTCATCATAAACGAGTCAATCGTGGCTCTTTCCCACACCAGACTGCCTAACATATGACCCTATGGTGGAATCTATTATATCAAATCTCCTTAGTGAGATAATGGTTGTTGTATAGATCTCATCCACCAAAATGGCTTGTATGATCTCGATCTCGAGTGGCTTCCGGCTAGCTGATTATAATCCATGACCCTCTGACCCACTAGAATGGTCCCATGGAATAAAATCCTATAATAAGTGACATCACCATTGATGAAGCATAATAAAAACTAAATCGTGGAATCCATATGTTACCCCCTAATAGAGCATATCATGTTCTTCTCTCATGCTCACTCAAATCAGCTTGCAATTGTGCCCTCTCTACAATCACTTGGTCCCTCTCAACAATAATCTTATCTCTCTAGCCTATCACCTTTTGTAACTTCTACATCAAGGTAGCTAGATCGAGATGGACTCATAATAACTCGACTCGGAGGATATCATTGTGGTAACATGTAATCTTCCTTCCATCCTCCACCCATTGGACTGTGAGGTGGATACCCCCATCCATCCCAACCATCTCTGTCATTTCCTCCATCTCCCCCATCTCCTCTACCCCATCCAATCCTATACGGACTATGTAGTAGACTCGTGATATGAGACAATGATAAGGGCACACAGGAATCTAGATATTTCCTTGTGGAACCTATACCTAGGAGACAACTTGTTGTAATGGCACTTATGGGATAGCATGTTGTATAGGTACTAGAACCTGTGGACCTAGGCCTTATGCATAGGGGTCTTATTTGGAATCTTGATGTACTTGTTTCTATGCTCTGGATCTAAGATCCATACGCTGAAGACCTTGTGTTTTTGTTGCGATCCCTACCTATATGGTAGCATATGGGATAGTAAATCTCTACGAAATAACTATAACATACCATGCTATGTAGTCAACTATCATCCTGGGATCAACTACCTAGGGAAATGTAATCCAAGGCTATGGAACCATCTGTTGAAATTTTTCTTGAGCCTATTTTGGTCTAATTAGTGGTAATATGTCAAAGGTCTCTTTGGACTGTGTGACCGTACCACATCTTGTCACCTATGATAACTTGTACACAACCGATTTCTCTCTGTACCCCATCTACTTTGTACAACTTAGTGATATAATTGTTGCTGCCAATAATAAAATTCTCTACCTCAACTCTTCTCATCCTTGAAGCATCCTCGGGCCACTAATATAGTCTATACGGGTTCCATATCACCATACACACTGGATATAATCAAATACACACATGTAAAACATTGTGTCTCCAATGTGAACTAAGAGATCATGACCAAATGACACCAAACCCATCATAGAAGGATCATCTATATCCCTAACTCATAGAAATCCTAATGGGTGGCCAATAACAATGTCGTCCCATGCCCATATCTATAGCAATGTGGCTAGACCCATAGTCTCATGACCATGGTATGTAATCAAGTGCAGATCCCAGTAAAGGTGTGCTAGAATGTACTGACCCCAACAATATACCTCTCCTCTAATAAGACCATGTATCAATCTAATGAGACCCAAGAGGAAGTGTGTGCCCATCTTTTCAAACATCATAATTCCACTAGAAAGATCCATTAGGTAAACTGGTACACGAGAGAGATGGTCATTAGCAAAGAACACGTCATGGATGAAATTTCATACCCTTGTGCAAAATGTCGGGTAGAAAAAATCTACCCAATGCATCTATAGAATGCAGCCACGATTTTCATTAGATGTAATCAATAGACCCTAGATAGGCACTCTCTAGGTATGTGCCTAACATCCTCAAATGTGACACTTAACTCACTAGTCACAAATATGAAGGTATGTCTCTCACTGCCATCCCTCTCGCTAAGTCCATAAAACCATGATCGAAAGAAATATATGGCTTTTGAGCCACGTATAATAATTTGGTAACATCTAAATTTATCCCTAGATAAATCCTATTCCACCATGAGAAGTTCTATGTGAAGGCTTGAAGTCACGTGTGTCACTACCGAGTCTCCAATTTGGGTAAGTCAATCTACAAGATCGGGTAAACCACTTATTAACATCATTTATTCTAGAACACATCATCTAATTTTCTCTACTCATCACTAGGTCAATCTACAAGATTATGTAAGCCTTATGTACTCTCACACTATGTCGGTACATCACATACCATCCTGAACTTGATCCTTTTCTCTCACACATTAGAGTAAAATCAAAAATAAAAATGAAAGGGTTTGGTAGCATAACTCATCGTGATGGTTTTTCACCCTCACGACCCACTATATATAGTCGTTTTCCCCTAATTATTAATTTTTCTCACCCCGAGGGGTCGGATAACTAATTTAATTCTTAAACAATCTTCTAACACTCGCCCCAATAATTTTTTTATTAAATAGTCATTTTTCACCTATTTTCGCTACACTAGGGTATGTTTTCACTTCCGGTGACCCTTTTGCTACCCGAGGCTTATTGTTGCTTCCCAATATTATTTGGAGATAACCACATATATTTTCATTCTTCTAACTAATTTTTTTCTTAAGAATAAAACATCCTAAAAATTTCAAAACATAAAAAATCCAAAAAATTGTAAAAAATAAAAAATCCTATAAATTTGGAAAAAATCAAAAAATCCAAAAAAATTGTAAAATTTAAAAAATTCTAAACAATTCAAACATTATAAAATTCAAATAAAATCAAAAATTGGTAACAAGAATGTGCACATCTAAATCATGTGTCAAATAAATCATACTCAAACATAAAAATTGTCGTATAGAAAATATTTCTTTGATTCTTGCATGTTCTTGTGCACGACTCACAGATCATTTGGATCTAACCTCCATCAACAAAAGCTTGTTTTCTTATTATATCTATCTTACCTTCCATGAATGCATTACTTGGGGTAGTTTCATAGTGCACGATTAATTTTTTATGATATTTTTCATCCTTTGTTTATTTACCTTGTATGTGTCCTTGCTTGCGGTTCCGTTCTTAACCCTAGTCGTTAATTCACATAGGTGGAAATTAAAGTTCAATTATATAAACATTTGTGCAGCCATCGTGAGCTTTTTTTTTATTTGAGTATGTGTGCTTTTTACTTATTTCCCTATTAGGTTAGCTTTTGTACTTTCTCATATTGCATTATTTTATGTATGTTGCATTTACTTAGTGTTATAACAATGAAAAAATGTTACTATTATAGCTTTTCATGTTATTATAGACTTTTTTTGTATGCGTATATTTTAATAAGGGTCGATGATATAGATCATATGACAAACATGATGAAATTAATTTTTTACATCATCTAGGTGAAAGTTATTTCCTTTATCAACACTATTCTTCTAAGTAACTTTGGTAAATAAGGATCACCTTTTATCCCCCCCCCCCTCACACTTCATTTATCCATTTCCTTCATCTTTTCAATTGTCGATTGACCTCTTTCATCACCCCATCAACACTCAAGGGGGAATCCTTCATTATACTAATTTTTCTTCTATCCCTTAAAAATTTACTTTTCTATTATCTTTGAAGTGGCATCGCTTATGCCACCCCAAAGAGGGGAAAATGTAGACACCTAAAATCTACTTACGTAGTTTTAATACTAAATTGCACTATCTTCTTTTCCATCATTTGGACAATTGACTACACTTCATCAAATGAACACCTCTTCTCCTCTTATTGGGTCAATTAATGACACTTCACTAATTAACCATGATCTTCACTCTCTTTTGGTAAATTGATGAAACTTCGTCAATAAACCACCATTTCCCTCTATTCCAATTAATTAATTTCATTTCACTAATTAATTAACCTTCACTATCACCATGATGTCAATCAATGACCTTTCATTAATTAATTATGCTCGCTACTCAAAATCAATAAATCACTGTTTATTGGATCAAATTCCTCTCTTACATTCCTCAAATCATAATAATTTTCCTATAATCAACTTCTACAATCTTACATTTGCATCTTAAATAATCACATCTTATTAATTAAAACATCCCCCACTCCCATGAGTTCTTCACGACAAATTAAACTCTTTTAAATCAAGGTTACCTTTTCTAAAGCAACCTTAACCATTCCTAATCTTGTTTTACCCTTATCACACATGCACTAAGATGTAAAGCTCTCTCAAATAGTAAGGTTATATAAAGAAGCCTCTTCCTCCCCTTTCTTCTTACACCTCATTTACATTAGTGAAAACTATAGGAATTTTGATTTGATCCATTCTCCATTGTTGGAAATAGATTCTCCATATTGCATCCATTATCTCAAATTTAATAGAATGAATAGATCCAAAAATGTCCTTATAGACATTTCTTGGGAGATCTCATCTTCAATTCTTGACGAAACAACACCAATTTGATTTCTAGGTCATTTAATTAGGTTCATACTTCGAATAACAATCATAAAGAGTAGGAATGGCTTGGAATTTAGTTGTTTATGTATTAAAGAAGTTGTTTTTCCTTAAGCTTTTATCTTATGGTTCTATAATAGATTTAGCTTAGATTTTAGACTACTAGGTGTTAGTCTATTTCAGTTAGCTTTATAAGTTTATATATGAACACAATGTTGGTGTTGAATTTGATCTCTCCCTTTTATCCCAAGTGTGCCTTAAAAAAATTTCTTTGACCGGTTTGTCAATGTTAAAATCACATATGCTTGAGGAATGATATCATGTTAAATACAAATCAAATCCCATGTTTAGGATGTGAATACTTTTTTGGTTGAGGAATGTGATAATCATGTCATCCCTGATAAATCCCTATGAAAAAATTGATGATTGAATGTGTTTAACCATGTACATCCTCCCCGCATATCATCCCTTAGACCTTCAATGCAAATTTCATATTTTCCTCCACTATCTAAAGATACGTGGTGTTGTTCCATTTGTTGCATTACAAGTGGACTTGGTTTACAAAATTACACAATTTGCATGATAGCTACAAATTACAAGACTAGCTCTAAAACCCAATAGAATATTCCAGGAATATTCGAGTTACAAGTGCAAAGTGCAAATAAATTTCTACTTCCTAAAAAGGAATATGTGTCTAAATATGATTGGAGAAGGGAAATGGGTTATCGGTGCACCATTGCATAAAAGGCTTGACATGGTGAAAACTACAAATGTAACCCCAAATCCCGATGGAGGAAATGTGTCAGTTTTGTAGGCAAAGTTAACAGATGGATATTCGTGTCAATATTGCAATCTTTCACCTGTTTGAGAAATTGGTTTAAAATGTAAATAAGTCCCATGAATCCATACCTCTTAATATTGAGACACATTTCATCCTCTCAAAGCAAAACTAAAGAGGCGGGTTTCGAGTCAAATTTACAAACTCGTAATCATTTAAAGGTAATGCAAATGTGCAAAAAGACTCCCTGAGCCCGCGAAGCACCATATCAAGCCACATGAATGGTCCAAATTCTAACGAAAGAAGTTTTTTTATTTATTAGAGGTATAAAAGGGTTGAGGGAGCCTACCCCATTAAAATTGTTACCAGCCTCCTTACAAAGAGGCCAAGGGATTACCATTGAAGCCCAACCAAAACCCAAAGCATCACAAAAAAACAAAGAGATACAACCATAAAGGAAAGTATCCAAACAAAAAATAAATAGTGAAATAACTAAAAACAACAATACAAAGAAACTAACAACAAAACAACATAGAACTAATAAGTAGCAAACCAATATCCCATTTTCTTCATCACTCTTTTATCAGTCCCCCACTGAATTCATACATCCATTCCATTCTTTGACAAGGGATTCAATGGTAGCTTTCCAATAGTTATAGTTAGGCTCATGAATCTCCACTTTGGGGCCTTTTCCTTCTTTTTCTCTTTCCTTAGCAAGTTCCATAGAATGAATCATCTCTGCTAATAGCTTGAGATGGTGGATGGTGCTTTTAACATTGAGGATATGAACATCACAAATCTGGAAAACAACTTCTTTCATCTTCAGCATATCCTTTTCCATCTCTAGGATTCTCTCATTTGCATTCTTGAGCTATTCACTAAGGACCAAAGAAGATAACTTTTCCACTTTATCAGTTAGTTCCTTCATATCCATGGAAACCATACTAATCTTATGTCTATTAATATCAGTATCAATCCTGCAATGCTCAAATTCCCACATAAAAGTATGAGACTTGACAACAGAGTCCTGGGCGGTAAACAATTTTGTTTGGGTAGTTTTAAGAGCATGCAGGATCTCAATGGCCTCCTTCGAGTTCTTTGAACACTTATCTTTTGAAGTGTCTAGAGCTTTCTCACTCACCATCTCCTCACTATTATCCCCTTCAACAACTTCCTTATCCTTACTAGAAACTGAAAATTTTGGGTTCCCTTCTTGGTTCTCGCCTGAATCTAAGATTGTCTCCACTTCCTCAACCGTCTTAGGAGCCTCCTCTTCCCTGCTTCATTTCTTGATGCCACCATGACTTAGGTTGGATCTAGTTCTTTTAGCCACTGGTTTTCCAAATAGATCCTCACTAAAAATTTCCTCCTTGGGCACCAAACATTCAACGGCAGAAGCCCCAAATTTATCATTTTTTCCCAAAAGGGGAGTTCCTAACCTAAGAAGGGATTTGATGAGGCCTTGGTGTAAAGGTAAGGGGAAGGTACCTTTCTCAACCATGACAATAGATTTCACAAGGGAAGTATACAGGAAGAAAGGGAAATTATAGGGCTTAGCATTATGGACATGGTTCAGCATAGGGAAGTGATATCCATATATCACTTTATATCACCCTTCTAAGGTAATGTAGGACATAAAAAATTGAGCAATTTCATCAAAAGGATGGGGAAAATTTCCTGAGCATAACCATTATGAAGAGAGACAGGTGCTCCCTTACCTTGCATAAAGCATTCAATCTCCAAGCTATAGTCTGACTTAGGTTTGTAGATGCATCTACCTTCCAGAGCTAAACCCGAGACTTTGGAAATAAGATTTGGGGAAATGGTAAAGGAGAATTTGTGACCCAAACATGGCCTTCTTTCCACATTTTCACCACATCTTCACTCATATTTTCATCGTAGCCATCAAATATATTGAAAAAGGGTAACATACCCGCCTTTTTAAGTAGGGTCTCAGCCTCTATGGACATCTCCTACCTCTTGCTAGGTTTAGTTCTCACTAAGTCACCCCCATGCTTCTAACCCTGTTCTTCTTTTTGTTCTACAAATAGTCACCTTCCCGATCTTATCGTCCCACTTCTAAAAAAAAAAAAAGATCTTCCCCTTTTTTGGGCATTAGAAAGGAGATTTTGCAAGAGTTCAGGAATCATGAAAAAGAGATGTCACGATTCTAAAGAATTAATGCCTCCTCACTTATAGGAGTATTATTAGTTATAACTTCCCTTTTCATGATTTCAATAAATTTGTCTTGCATCTTATTAGGATCCTCTACCACCTTAAGACCCCTAGCATTCACCCCCAAATTGGCCATAAAATCAGCTAGAGAGTTTCCTTCATGATACACATGATGAAAGGATATGACCTCAAAAGAGGATGATAAAAGCTTAGTTTTATTTATGAAGTCATCGATAAAAATAGAAGGTTGAGATTTTCCTTTCAAACATGATATGATATATAAAGAGTCCCCTTCCACTTCAAGGTGTTTTAAGCCTTTCTCCTTGGCTAACTTCACCCCCCAAAACATCGCAGCAACATTGTTAGATTGGAGGCCTAGGTCAAAGAAGTAGGCAAGAAGAAATCTTCCTTGAGAGTCCTGAAGAACACCTCCTCCCCCTACTTTCCCAGGATTACCTTTCACTGCCCCATCAAATTTGAGTTTAAAGAAACCTTCCCTAGGTGAATTCCACTTAATCCCCATATGAGGATTACTTCTTTTGGGTTTGGGGTCACCTATAATGTTCCAATTCTTAAAGAAGTGTTGTTCATTGTCAAGAATTTCCATTTCATTTTTCCTTAGGATAGAAAAATTGTTTCTAACAACTTGTAGGAGTTTGTTTATAGTCAACCTAATGGGAAGTTTCTTATTTTTAAAAATCCTTCTATTTCTTTCTTTCCATAATTCCCACCAGAGGTGACCCAAACTCATGA
This sequence comes from Taxus wallichiana var. yunnanensis, assembly GCA_018340775.1. Classification (NCBI taxonomy): domain Eukaryota; kingdom Viridiplantae; phylum Streptophyta; class Pinopsida; order Cupressales; family Taxaceae; genus Taxus; species Taxus wallichiana. Next base: position 430,989,523 of record CM031238.1, on the reverse strand, counting down.
CCTATATATTTTTAAGCTCGACTAAAGAAAGGATAGCTCCATTGATTGAAAGAAGAAATTTTGATGACTAAGATGTAATGCATTTATGGCTCATGACCATTTAAAGAGTTTTGCATGAATCAAAGAATTTTTTTAGAATTTTTTAAAATTTTGAATTATTACCATTGGATATGAAGATATGAGTGCCCTAGCTATGATAATTCTCAAAGGAGTAAAGAAAAGTTGACTAAAAGGTGTCAATATTAAGCTAGACAATTCAAAATCAAAGGGGTGGGGTAGAATTGCTCAAAACTTGTAGGAAAAATATGCAAGGCTTGTATTTTGTTCATGTTTTTATTATTTGACTTACATTTTTTAAGAAATTAAAGGGTGAAATTAGGGTATAGAAAATGAAGCCACTACAGTCGGGATTTCATGTCACCTCTAGTATCACCAGTGATTTGGACAAAATCACAAACACAAATTTGGTAAATGCTGATTTGGATGATTTCTTGCAAAGGCTCAATAGTCCAAATAAAATTGAATTCATGATGAAAATTGAGGACAATAATATTTCCATATCTTCTGCTATCCCTCTCTCGAAATTGTCTCGAGCTAGTGAGAATTTGTGCTATGAATTATGATCTAGAAAAAGGGAGTTCTTGGATGGAAGTGGTGATAGAGTTTTACCTCTAACACCACCCAAATCCTTCAAGGAAATTATAAGATTTTAAAAAATTCAACACCAATTACCATAAGAATTGAGCCATCTCTTATGGATTTCGAGACCAAAAAAATACTATGTTAGGGTCATAAACATTGAATGGTTGTTGACAAAAAAATGTTACCACTAGACTCCCTAAAATATTGGTTAGGTCACAATTTGTGGAGGAAGTAGAAGACATAATTGTGTTACTAAGTAGGATGGCTAGCATATACAACTAATGAATTTAAAGAATGGATGTTCCCATACATCTGGGTCATTTTGGAAAATAAGGGAAGTATTTGTTGGGAAACACTCATAACTGAATCAATTCACGCACAAATTTTTACATTGGCCACAAGAATCAACATGGGTATCACTGATGATCTTGAATTCTATATGATGTCATACCTAATATATAATATTATAGGTTAGTCAAACCATATAAGTGTGTCCCACTTGGTGGCCAAAAATATTTTAAAATATGACTGGTAAATAAATATTTAAAAATACTATACAATCTTTGAAAAATAAAGTAAATTATTGATGCCCTACACCTTGGTATTTATAAGTTCTTAAAAACACATGTTTGGTCATTTTATATGTGTTATGTCATTTTTGTTTGTTACACATATTTTCTTGAAGCTACAAAAAGTGCAAAAAAGTGGGACACAGTTATGTAATTTGACCCGTGTCTTAAAAATTTCCTTGGCCTCCCAACATAGGAACATTTCAAAGAATGTAAATTCCATGAGGTTTATCCCCAGTTACACTTGAGTAATTGGAAAATAAATGTGAGATTAGTAAATGATGCATTTTTGCACCTGTGATATGTTTATTCAGACTTGAGTGGGAGAAATATAGAATATCTAAAGAGGATAAGAATGCAATATTAGAATATGGTTGTTTATTTATCTAACATAGATTTTTCACTTATATTAGAGCCAGTGGATTCGAGGGGAAGTCATGAAAACTACATATGTATCTAGATGATAAGGTGGCCTTGAAATATCTTTCAAGGAAATTAACACCAGTACACAAACTAATTGTAGGAAGGCATAAAATAAATATTAAATTCCCCATCAAGATTGGGAGATACTCATGCCCCTCCATTGCAAAGGATAGATTAATGGAGGAGGAGATGGAAATATTTGACATGGAAAAATTTGAATCAAGGTCCAATTATGACATCAGATGGGTTGTTAGCACTACCTTGGGAAGTTCATTTGAACATGAACCTCACTTTGAAGATTACTAGATGAACTGTAGAGATGAGGAAGAGGTTAGACTTAGAGACTTCTCAAGAATTACTCTTAGACAAAATATTGACTTCAAAATTGTTGTGGTGCCTCAGGGAATTGTAGATGATCAACAAATAGTGAGTCAATACTATATTGACCACAAGATTGAAGGAAAACCAATTTCTCCTATAGAATGGAATGTGAAAGAGTCATATAGTCCTTATGAAATAATTTCCAATGTAATGGGATGGACCTTGACTTGGTTAAAGGGAAAAGGTATGGATTTTTCCATACAAAACACAAAAGTACTGAATGAGTTCAGGGATTTGGGGATTTTAAAGGAAGATCTTCCCCTTTTGAGAGAAGGAGCAGATAAGATAGATCCCTTGGGAGGAAGGCTCCTCAGCTACCCATGAAGAGACCTACTACAAGAATCATTGATGAGTGGACTATTACTGCTAGTGAAATTGGGACTTCCATGTATGCTTTGAAGCAAAAGACAGAAGAAATGCTTTTGAAGTCCATGCAAAATGCCCCTATCACTTTTTCAGTACCAATACAAGCTAAAGGAATGGGTATGACTAAAATGATAACCACCACAACAAACGAGATTGATAGGTAAATCTATCTCAACTAAGAATTTGAGGTTTTTTTCAGATGTGGACCCATGACCTGTAGTACAAAGTGTAAAAGGAAGGGGAGGCCCTGAAATCAAATGTTTTGAGAGAACTGCAAAGAGAGTTAAAGTAACATTTCCTTTGGAGAGAGATGTGGGTGGATCAGTAGAAGGAGGTAGCCACCATGTAAGGAATAAAAAATGAGAGAACCTGAGGTGATTGATCCTCCTGCTCTAACTGAGGAACAAAAGAGAATAGTTACTTCCTTAGCTCATCAAGTAACACCATCACAAGATCAAATAACACTTCAAGTGGATCCATTGGTACAAGTAGAGTTTTCAGCTTCGTCTTGTTTCCAAGTGTAAGAGTAGTAGATTTTATTCAAAAATAAGTGACTCATGATACAACCATGTCTAACTAGCCTAATAGTTTTGTGATAGAAGAATCAGGTGCAACACAATTTGAAGGTATGGATTTGTCTCATTCTATTCAGCCACATGAACAGATAAGAAATCTAGTTGAAATGATGGACATAGATGTATTAGGGGAGGTTCCTATACCTAAACCTTTTGATGTGTCATTTGAATATATAGTAGAAGGTACAAGTGTTCCTCAATTGGATGAAAAATGAAGGAAATTTCCCATTTGTTAGCTAGTGAAACAAAATCCCCACTGCAAGAGGTCCCTATTAAAAGATAAAAAATTTCAGGAACATATGAATCAAGGATTCAAGGAATTACTAGTGGAGTGCCTTTGGACAACATTTTTATACTGAGCAAAGACCCTCAAAAGGAAACAAAAATTATTAAGGGAAATGATCCACCTCAGGATACATACACTACTAAGGAAATGGTGATGAAGACAATAAAATATGTCACTAAAAAAGTGGAGATTAGTGATAATTAAAACATGCATTATATTGATAAAGAGAAAAAACTAGTTACTGGATTTCAAACCACAAAACAACATAAACACAAATTGGTGAAGAAAAATTTTCTTAGTATAATATCTCAAGAAAATGTCTCTACTAAATGTCAACCTCTGAAAGAGGTAGATAATGCAAAAAGGGAAGAATTTTCCAAGGTAGAAATTCCAACCAAGGAAACCCCAAAAGAGACTACAAAATTGATTGCTACTCTAGATGAGGATAAAGAAAAGGGAAAGGAAACAATTGATAGTATGACCCAAGAAACAACTAGCCAATCCCAAACTTAGGGTAAAAAGAAGAAGCAATTGGAAATAATCACAGTGCAGGATGAGTCTAAAGATCCAACACTGGGGTGGATAAGGTACAATAAGAAATACCATTAGTACAATATCCCCAAGAAACATCTAAACAATTGGTAATTTTTTTCTGAGGTATCCCAACATGTATTACAAGAAGAAAAAGTGGGAAATACTCTCACAATTGGATGGTTGGGAGGACTGATTTTAGAGGTAGAAGAGGAAGTTGTCTCGGAAAAGGTCATAGAAATCACATATATAGCTTTCCCAAATCCCAAAAAGGCCACAAAAAGGGAAAGAATCCTCACTAAGACCCATGTAGACCAATCTATATTTAGAACCTTGGAGATTGTAACCCCCCACCAAGGAAAGTCAAGGGATGACATTATAGTAAGTGATTATGATATTAGACACATCCCATTAGGGAAACCTTCTAGGAAATTCTAAAGAAAGAGGTTACAGTGGCAATCGAAGGTTTGTTGCACAATGTTGATGAAGATAAAATATCAAAAAAGAAATTGAAAGAATAGATAAAAACATTATCTTCATGCTTGCAAAAGTTGGTAGGGCCATCAGAGGAAGGTCATGAGTTGGCCAACACTATTACTCTTAAAATTTTGGACAAAGTAGAAAAGACAAGTGAGAAAGTTAAAGCAGTGGATAAATGGGTGGAGGATCTATCTCAGAAAGGGAGAAAATCATTGAGAAAGAAACAAAAAGGTATGCAGAGATGACCAATATGCTCAATGATGTGAATGATTTAAAATAACAATGTGAAAATGAATTATACTATTGGGAGGGGATCCTCCCCAAGTTTGACACCATAAATCATCTTGATGAAAAAACACTTGAAAAGGAAGGAATAATGTTACCTGAAGAAAAAGGGATGTAATATGTAATGGAGGATTTAGCTAAAATAAGGGTGGAAGTTATAAACTAGGTTAAATAAAAAGTGGAGATAGAGAGAGACTAGATAGGAAGAGCTATTGACATTATAGATAACAGACTAGAAGAAGTGGTATTTGATAAACACAAGCCCACTTATGGAGACTGGGAGGTTGATGTCCTGAGCCAATATTTTGACCAATACATCAAGGATGAACACTACTCTTATGAGGTTATCAAAAGGCTCATCACTGTGGAGAACAAGATTGTTGAGTTAGCTAAGAAGTTGAAAGAATATAAATGCTGGATGGACCAATGTGTGAGGGTGATGAACAGGAATAATTTGATATTCAAACACCATGCAGGACCTGATGAAGAAGAGGTGATCCAATTGTTCCAAATATTTGATGTTTATAGGGACAGGAAGCCAAAATAGGAAGAAGATGATGAAGAGAAAGATGATGATCATGTTGGATTGTGAGCAAGCTTAGGCTTTTTTTTTCCAAAAAAATTTCTTTTTCAATTATTAATTTCACTCATAACAGATTACATATTATTTTGAATTGTGGTTTCCTATCATGTATGTATTATTGAACAATGCAAGTAGGATTTCATTTCATTTTAATAGAATCTTATGTCTATTTTAACATGAAATTCATTGTAACATTTTACATCTTTTTAATTTTGAAAAAAGGAAATTAGAATGGGGTTTTATTAGGGTCCGTAACCCAAGAAAAGTTTCACATACTTTCTTGATATTATATCCGATAGAAACTAAGAAAAAGTACCTAATCTTCTATTGATACAAAATTGACTCCAAAAAGAGGAATTTTCTTCAAAATCCTATTCTTTCTAGGAACAAATTCCTCCATTCCAATCACCATTTGCACAAACACAATGCCCCCTACTAAATTACGAGACATGCCCAAAGACATAAGCTCATCAATACTTGCCACAAGACCATCCAGAAAACCTATCAATTCTGATCTCCTCTCATAAGAGTAAACCCACTCAGAAAGGTCGTGACCACGTTTAGGAAAATCCTTTTACCTTGATGCTTTGAAGGTGGAAGATGGACTGAAGTTCATGCAAAATCTAGAAGTGCAACTATAACTATTCCTGGAGCACATGGAGCAAGAGGTTTAGAACTAGACTCACCCTTACATTTCTTCATGAAGATTGGTGATGTCGTAGGAGGTTATGAAGACAGATTCCTTGTTGGTTTCCTTTCTAGAATTGAGATACATTGCTCTAATTCATTCAACTTGTGAAAAAGAGAAGTCATGGTATCTATTGAAATCCTTTCATTAAGCATATAATATTTTGAAGGAATCTCCTTTAAAGTGAATCCATCATCATAAATGACCTTCCACAAAGAGGCCCGATCTTGAGCCAAAACTGTTTCAAAACCTTAGGAGTTTTCGGTGCTCTAACCTGAAGAGGTGAAAATACATCATTTAGAAGGTGGATAATACGGATCGGTCCCGATATATCTCCATATCACTCAAACTCAAATACCCCGAGCTGTTAATGGCCCATTTTATCATACAAGATAAGTAATCCCAAATAACATCCCCACAAATGCTTCATCTGGGCCTAATAAACTAAAAATTGAGTGCAAGTCTTCAGAAGATATTTATTTCAAGTTAGATACAAATGATGTTCCCACCATATTGCTGAAAAATATCACCAAGCCTCTTGCACTCAAGAGAAAAGATGTGAATTTGTAATGGAAACGATGTGGATTTATATTAAATACGAGGATGACAAGTTGAACTAAGTGAAATCATGGTGAGGTGACTCCTAAGATTGTTTGTGATACCCACACAAAGGAAATAAACTTGAAAGAGACTGAAATCATTCAAAAAATGGAGTGATTGGCCTGATGTGACTTGATCCATGTGGAAACACTCATCTTAGAAATATATTGAGGTTCTCATAAATCATTTAAAATTATCTTGATTTAAATAAAAGTAATTAATTAAACAAATGATACCAAAATAGATGACATACCATCCTATTCATTCTAGGAGAATGGAACAAATGCAAATCATTTGTAATCCCTCCACATAGCACCACGAAAGAAAATTATTTTTAAAGGGAATAATAAGTAGATTAGATTGTATGCCAAAAGTAAGAAAATTCGCTTTAAGATTCACATTTTGGGGGAAAAATAAAAGGCAAGTGAGAGAGAGAGAGAGAGAGAGAGAGAGAGAGAGAGAGAGAGAGTTGTATATATATGAGAGGAATGTTCTCATCTCGAAGGGGGTTAAATTTTCTAAATTCTTAGGGAAAATAGAGAAAAATTGATGCAAGTTTCCTGGAGAAACCTAAATCAAACTAAGAAACTAGTGCATTATTTTAATTTGTCCAAACCTTCTCATGCTAAGATGATTGTGAGTGTACAGTCATTGGAATGCATTGAGTCCATAGGTTTTATGGTCCCTTACCGATAATTTTAAACTTCTTAAAATTAATCGGGTGTTATTCTTGAGTAATGTTATCTTTGTTCTTAAGGTAGAATACTTTGAATAAACTAATTACCTCCTGTTGCAATCTTATGTTAATGGTTCCTTTGAATTACACTAGATATTTTCTTAATTAGTGGAATTTTGGCAATTGTAATTACACTATAAATAGATCTTTCTTTCTGTGGTGTGATAAATAGTTTTAAATTCATGTTGCCTTTGTTTTTATGGATAATATTTTAGTAATCCATTGAGTGTATCTTCAACGTAGTTGAACATGATCTATTGATTTTTTGTTGAGAGTTTAACATGATACTTTGTGTTTAAGTTCTCAAAGGTTGAGTGAAATCTTTTACTCTTAGGCTTCCATGAGTGCATACCTTCTAGTTAAAGGGTTGTTGTTAGTTGTGTGATGTGTTTTTCTTTCCTTGAGGAAATTTCCAAACATTTGTAAGGTTTTCTTGTGGGATTTATATAATCAAATTTATCCTTCTTTAATCTCCCATTCATACAAAAAAATTATGACCTACAACTATTAAATCCATTTGAATTACCCATGTTTTCCCTGCTTATAAACATCTGTCAAGGGACTTTTCCATTTCTATCCCCCTTTCCATAAATATGCATAAGCAAGAAAAGATCCACAATGTCTAAAGTAACCCTAAGGTCCTATTTTGAAATACATCTACATTATTTAGTGTGACAACTCATGAGAGTTAAATAATGCTTGCATTGATCGTGTCTATTCGAACTATCCTTCATATTTCCAAGAAAGAGCTTAGAGACTACAATATTATCCACTTCTTCACAATAACAAGTTACAAAATGGGTCCTCTCACCCTAGTTAAAGGTAGAACCTAAAGTAGTAGGGAAGGTCATCCCCTTTGTGAGTGCAATCCAATCTCTCCCAAGTCAAGTCCCAAAGAGTCCGTTATAGTTTCCCCGGCTACAAATGACAAATCTTTGGCATGTCTTTCTCTAAGCATTCAATTTCATTTGGTTATTCTTCTTGGATCTCAAGGTGGTGCATACTTTGGTAATAACACACATATATAAGTACCCATTTGGCTATATTAACTCCTTTATTAACCTTTAAGTCTGACACTAGAGGGAACATGTCCATTTTGCAAGTTACACATTCCTAATCATGTCTCCCAAACCTCTTCACTACTAACTCTCTCGAACTATCAAGAACCATAAAAAAATCTAACATTTTCAAGATACAAAACCTTTTAAATCACAATTTACTCTCACTCTAGATGTTTTTTTCAAAATTTTATCCTTCAATTCAATTATTAGATCCTCAAACTATTGATCTTTCTTTATACTACTACTTGAGAACACCCCGAACTAGTTAAGATAAAAAGAATTCAAAATGCACAAATTTTGTTTCAAGAGATCAAACTTGAAAATCAAAGCTATATAAAAATCTCCTAATGTCCTTAATAATGAAAATAACTTGTTTACTTTAATCCACCTTAGCTTTCTTAAACTCACTTGATTTTTCCTCATCACTTCCATATACCACATTAAAATTATGGTCCGATCAAGTCATTACTTTGATGAATCATTCCATATTCAATCCTTATTCACAGAGTAATAGATCACTTTAGATCATGATGAACACTTCATAAGAACAAATGATCTAGAATAATTAGACTTAACACACCCTAGATGACCATGACTAACTAAAGAATGTCCATATATGCTTAGAGAGACTCCTCACACAATGATATAACTTTTGAGACCATTTCATGGCTTCATATACACCATATACTCTTAAAAACACTTGATTCATGCACTTACATCTTATGACAATCTCTTCACACTCAATTTAAGACTTTGAATAGAATATTTGGGATACTACATACCTTTAATCTTGACAACCATACTAGTCACTAACTCATACCAAGAAAATACTTTATAAATGACTTTCATGACTCAATAGACCTCTTATGAGACACTAAAATAACAATTACCCTAAAAAAATCATCTATAAACTGACATGATACCTTGAGGCATTAGGATGCCTAATGGACTTAGTCTTCTTAATGTTCTTGATGAGAAAATTATTCTTTTCTTCCTTGATGCTAGGTTTACCTACTTCCTTGCTTGAAATCAGGTCCTATTTCTTCAATTATTTTCCTTTGGAATCCTCTTCAAACCAAAACCATCTCTATCATCTATTAATATCTATTTTCTAAGAAGACCATCTAGATATTTAGCACTTGTCTCAAAATTCTGAAAGGACATAGTCTTCTTACCAACCTCTAGCAACTCAGCCCTTAGGAACTCTATATCTTCTTCAAATTTTGAGCACACACTTTCTTTATCCTACAAACTTAAGACAAGATACTTTACCTTCTCTTCTAACAATCTGATTGACTCATTTTTCTTGCTTGATTCAGACTTATACTTTTCTTCTAGATTATGAATCTTATTTTCATACTCCTTGACCTGAAGACTCAACTTCTTGTTCTCTTTCTCAACATGTTTTAACTCTCTTTGGATTCCCTTAAGATCATATTTGAAATCCTCTTCATCCTCATCGAGTAGCTTTAATAGCCTAATATAAAATCACCTAATAAAGAAGAGCCATCACTATAAGACCTTATTACATCATTAGTCATGAAAAATACCTCATTTCCTACATCCTCATGATTTGATTTAGATTTAGAATCTGAAACACCACTACTAGCATCGACAATTCATCATTTTGCTTCAAGAAAATATTCTTTTATCATTCTTATTATAGTCATATCTTAAAGTTCTTCTTACCTTTATTGAACTTATGATTCTTCTTATTATGATCATCCTCATGATTTTCATCTCCTTATTTTTCATTCCTATGAGGAAACTTAGTATAAAAATTACCTACTTCACCACAATTGAAACACTTGAATGGAAGTTTACCTTTGTACTTACTAGATCCAACATTCAATCTTCTATCCATCATTGCAAAGAGTTCTTCATCATCAATTTCAGGAGCATCATCATCTTTTTCCTTCTTGCATTTGGTATTCATTTCAGATTTGAAAGAAACCTCTCTCTTGGATGGTTTGGAATCACCTATCCTCATTTCATATGTAGTCAAATTCCCATGTAACTCATCCATCTTCAAAGTAGTTAAATCCTTTTCCTCTTCAATAGAAGATACTTTAGAATCAAACCTAGGAGTTATGGATCTCAAAAATTTTGAACAACAACTTATTCTTTCACATCTTCTCCTAACCATTTCATGTTATTGACAACCTTGTCAACTCTAAGAAGATATGAAAAAATAGAATCATTATCATTCATCTTAAGATTCTCAAACTGATTTATAAAAGTTTGAAGCTTAGAAATTTTTACCTTTTGGTTACCTTCATAAAAACTTGAAGTTTCTCCCATGATTATTTTGTTGATTTGTAATACATTACCTTTCCCATATCATATTCTCCAAGACAACATATGATAGCATTATACGCATTAGAATTTCCCTCACAAGTCTTATTTTCTATAGTACTAGTATAGCCATTTTCCACAGATTTCCAAAATCAAACCTTAGAGACAAGATATGAGTATTCATCCTCAAACTCAAAAAATCATAGTTTATTCCATCAAAAAGTGGTTCCTTGCTGGTAGAGAAACCACTCTTTCGAATTGCCATTTTTATGCTTCAAAGGATCTCCTTTCAAGGGATTAAACTTCTCTAGAAGGACATGTTCTCGATACCAATTTTTGGAAGCACAATGGAGTGAGAGGGGGTTAATCACTCCTTAAAAATCAAATTTAATTTGAGATTACTTACTTAAATAAAATATCACTTATCCAACTGTTAATGTGTACACATCATCAAATATCATACATGCAAATAACCATGAACAAGAGAAGTATTAAAATAACACAAGATATAAGAGGGAAACACTCACAAGGAAGAAAAACTATTGAAACACAATATTTATATTTATATGTTTCAAATTTAGTGAAGCACCAACCCTTAGTTTAGTAGAGCACTAATTGAAATAAAATTTGTTGAGTGGAAAAATTTATGGATATATTTCAAATACTTTAGGACTCTATGTCCCTTTTCTTGGGTGGTGTAGTTCTACTTTATTATGAATGAACAAAAATGATGTGATGCCCGCTAAAAAACCCAATTAAGACCCAAGAAATAACCTAGGGTTAGGAAAATTATGGAATAATTTATTTTTGTTTTAAAGAATCTATAACCAATTTACCAGAAACAACTATCACTAACAAGTTCCAAAACAATTCTAATCCACTAGAACATAATTTTACTTTATTAACAATTATTAGAGGTCACAAGGTTCAATAAGGTTCGTGAGGGTAATTCCTCACCATACCCACATTCTAACAGCTTAAAACTTCAACTTAATTTTTCTCACACTTAATGAATTCAAAATTCTCTAAATCATTCCCATTGGATAGGAAATTTCCTCACCTTTCCAATGATAGAAATAATTCCTCCTAACTCCTTATGAAAATTGAGATATTGGCCGGTGGGCCTTGGGGTGAAAATCTTCCCCAAGAGTGGTCTTGGGGCCCAAGGATGAAAATTTGCCCAAAGGGCGGGTTGACGGGCAGCGGGGATATTTTTTAAAATTTTCCCATGTGGGGAAAAAAAAAAATTTGCACCAGCACCCTGTAAGTCCACTAGGGACACATGTCAAGCTCCGGTTAGCACAGGGAAAATGGACTGCCAGAGACACATTCAAATTTTGACTTTCGAGTTAGAAAGCACAAAGGCAAAAATTTCCATGTGCCTCTGCAAAGTCCAAATGATGCCACATGTCATCATGTTATTGTTCACGGTCTATAGGCCATCGGAGAACTTTTCGACCTTAAGATTTTAAGGGTAGAAAATTCAAAGTATCAAATCCTCTCGTGCCTCCACTGAGCCACGTGGCAACACCCGATTGGTTGCGGGTTGGTGGGGCTACCGAAATTTATAAAAATTTTCCAAAAATTATTCTTGCAAAAATATAAGTTAGAAAAGTTATGCCCATCTATCGTGACATGTGGAAGCCTTTGATTGGTTTTGGGTAGTAGTGGGGCAATGGGGAAAAATTAGAAATTTTTCCCAAAAAAATTTCTTAAGTTTTTTAAGGGAAAATTTGGTTCATAGGGCTCTTAGGGAAATTTTTCCCAAATTTTTCTGCCAAGTGAACAAAAACTTTACAAGGCCATAACTTTTTATAGAGAGCTTATTTTTGGGTAAATGAGGACTTTATGGAAATCTCTTGACATCCTCTTTGCATAGAGATCATTAATTTTGTATTTTGATCAATTTTAAGGGGTAAATATTAAGAAAACGGCCTGCAAGATTTCTAAAAGCCAACTAGTAAATTTTAACTTATAAATTTGGTTCAATTTGATCTTCTCCTTCACTCAACATGCCAAACAAACATGGAGAATTATTCTAAGAAGGATTTAGGATGCATTTGGAAGGTAATTTTTCTTGATTGATTTCCAATTCGAATTTTCCAACAATTGACAGAAAAAGACTACAAAATTTTCCTTTTTTCAATTTGAAAGGTTTCTTTAAGATTTCTTAAGATTTTTAGTTTTTTTGGGGTCATTTTGGTCATACTAAGTTCAACTTAATATTTCATTTTTATTTTATATCTTGCAGGGTCATTTTGATTAATATTTGATAAAATTTTACAAGTATACAATGGAATAAAAGATGGAGTTTATACAATTCAAAAACAAGGATTAGTCTATTTCTTTTGCTATACTATAACAACATTGAATTCATTCCATGCTAGTTTAAATTAGTTATCTTTCCTTCAATCAAAATGTAGAAACAAAAATGCAGATTCTATTCTTTTCCAATCATGCATTTCAACAAGACAGGTCAATGCATTTTCTTCATACATATTTCCTTCTTCCAGTTTTCCAACAAGGGATTTCAAATACAAAATTTAAATATAACAATGTCATTCTGAACAAGGTAAGACAACTTCCATAAATTCAATGAATCGTTTAAAATTCTTTTCATATATATTTTAAAGATACAACATACATAATACATGTCTTTCTTTTCTAATAACATAACTGAATACAGAGCATAACTCTTTTACATTTCAAATTACAGCTTTCATAACCAAATACAAACATATTTTCTTCACAAAATATATTACAATTTCATCCACTTCAAAGTGGGAAAGGTTACAAATAATTCTCTTAAGGGACTGTTAAAACTGTCTTTCTCCTCTACTCCAGAACAACAACATGCAAAGTTCCATTTTCTTCCAATTTGATCACAACAAAAGTGGGGGAAAGGAAATGCTCTCCACCCAACCAAGACATCCAATGAAGAGGAGAATCCATCCTTCTTCATTGGCCCCCGAGCCCCAACCACAATGTAATAAGAAATGTATTTCAACTCATGGCAACAACAAGCTTCCACATCACACAACAATATTTCAACATGCACATTTCAAATTAAAAACACAATCCAAAAAAAAACAACAATTTAAAACTGCATTGAAACATTAAGACAAAACTTAGGCTTCATCATGCAAGCCAAAGGAGCAAGAACTATGGGGGAAGATACTTATGCCTCCCAATGGGAATTGGGTATCCACCTATAACAAACTACCAATATAAATCATCACACATATCCTTATGCCCCCACAATCCCTCCTTATTCCCCCACATTTTTCCTTATGCTCCCCACAAAGTAAGAAATGAAATCTATTTCTTTTCCATGGTAGATCCCAATCACAAACTCCCTCCACAAGAATTATAATTCCACTAGCATTCCCTCATGCCCCCACATGGATTTCCCATAGCTTTCTCCTACATCATTCCTAGGTAGTCTACCAAACAACCCATAAACATGCTAAAAATTCACACAATACATACACATTCATAAAGGAAAAGAGTAATTCAAGATCCAAGCTCTTACCTCTTCATGATGGAGTTGTCTAAGTTGGAAAATAAAAATCTCTATCTCAATGCAATCAATCCAAAAAACAAAGCACAAACATGTAATAGTCATCCCAAAATTTCCTCCAAAGCAAGAGATCCAATCAACAATAAAATTTTCCCCAAGGAAGCATTCCAAAAGTTTCAACAACCTAAAACAAAGCAAGGAGTTCTAATTTTATAGAAGAGGGAAGATGAGAGGATGAGGTGGATCCATGTAGGATGCCACATCACACATCCTCAATTCCAACACAAAATTCTAATTCATTCCCCAAATCACAATAAAGAGGTGGGTGAATAATATGATAATAAACTTACACACTCCAAAATACCACACCCCAAAGGACTGAATTAAATAAAATGTAAGAAGAGTGCAATAAAAACTTTCAACATGACTTATAAAAAAACATTAAAAAGGTCTAAAATCAACCCTTCAACCATAGGTATGATTGGTAAATAAAATTAAGAGGTATGGGACAAGTTTTACTTGTCCCACAAACCTCCAAAACAATTTCCAAGGACAAATTCGAGTTTCTAAGAAGGTGGAGTGTTTCATACTCCAAAATCTGACTTACACAACTCTTACACATACTTACACATCACTTATCACATTTAATACAAAATCCAACATATTCTATACTTACTTTCTTATTTCCCAATTTTGATTTATTTATTTATTTTAACAATATGATTACTCATGTTAATTCTCCAAAATTAAAGAATAATGAAAAGGGGTAAATGCATCACAAAATAAACACATGCAAACAATAATAAAAAGGAACCACATTAATAAAATACACAAAACCCCTTGGTCACATTCAAATGTGATTCCCCCATGGGAATCCTTGACAAAAACAAAACACACACACACACAAAAACATGTTGCCTTGGTGACCTTGTTGAATTCATCTAGAATTATAATGTGGTTGGTCTCCAATCCCTCGATGTTTTTGTGATATTTTAACCAGTAAAAACAAAAATACCTCCTTTGGCCTCATGGCCATATCAGAACATCCAACATGATATAAATATAATCACAAAATCATCTATACATATGAATCATAACAACATCAAGGCAATCAACAATATCACTTACAATTTATATCAACAACTATATCATCATCATATAATGTCCATTTTCTAGGTCTACTCACAATATCCAAACATCACATGTCCGAACAACATTCACAATATATCCATGTCAAATAGTATATCATCATCCACATATGAAGTGTTTATAATAATCATCATACATCATAACTAAATCAGATCAACAATAATCCATGGTCCAACATCTAACATCGTACTAAATCAAAACCATAATAATGTCCATAATGTAATCAACAGTATCAAGATCAATATCAAAAGGTGTCAAAGGGAAGTGGGCACTACATCCCTCTATCTTTAGACTCAACTTCCTCCGAAAGTCATTAGAACCAATGTGGAAACTAAACCCAAAATAATGTAGCATCCTCCCATGTAGCTGTAGTCTCATCATATCTTTCCCACTACACCTAGACCTGATCAATCTCTCTACCTTGAAGGCCCAGGGTCCTGCGATCTATAATGCAAACAGGCTCCACCATCACCTACCCCTGATCCTGCACCTGCAATGAGGTCCAATCCAGC
This sequence comes from Taxus wallichiana var. yunnanensis, assembly GCA_018340775.1. Taxonomy (NCBI): domain Eukaryota; kingdom Viridiplantae; phylum Streptophyta; class Pinopsida; order Cupressales; family Taxaceae; genus Taxus; species Taxus wallichiana. The sequence continues at coordinate 430,973,841 of CM031238.1, read as the reverse complement.
ACATGAGAAGGATCTACAATATATCTCCTAAGAATTGAAACATGAAACACATCATGTATGCGAGACAAGCTAGGTGGAAATGCTAGACGGTAGGCCAAAGGGTCGATACGCTCCAATATATCAAAAGGACCAATGAATCTAGGAGCTAACTTAGAACCTTTTCTGTAATGGATAGGTCTCTTATGTTTCCTAGCACAAAGGAACACCTTCATGCCCACATCAAAACTACGGTCGGTCCTATGCATGTCTGTCATGTGCCTATTGTAGCCTCTACACGATCAACACCACCTACTACTTCATGTCCTATAGAAGAGCCGGTCCAAGAGATACTCTATCCTCTAACCTATCCCAGCTAAGAGGTGTCCCGCACTCTCTTCCATACAAAGCCTCGAAAAGGAGCCATGCCTATGGAACTCTAAAACATATTATTGTAGGCAAACTCCACAAAGTACAGGTACTCCACCCATCTAGATTGCTGATCCATCACACACATCTTGAGGATGTCCTCTAAATATATCCATCTTTCTCGGGGTGATATGTTGTTATGAAATTTATCTTAGTTTTGAGGTATGCTACATGGTAGTCCGAAAATGGGAAGTGTATAAAGGATTGCGGTCACAAAATATCTTCCGAGGAATCTTGTGCAACCTGAAAATCTCATCTAAATATACCCATTCCATTTCACTAGATTTATAAGTGGTCTTCACCAGAGAAAAGTGAGCCACTTTTGTCAATTTATCAATTATGACCATGATGGCATCGTGGTGATATCTTGACATCGGTAGCCCTACAATGAAATCCATGGAAATGGTGTCCCACTTCCATTTCGATATATCATGAGGAAAGAGAAGGCCATCTGGATGTTGATGCTCAGCCTTCACTTTCTGACTCTAAACAACATGAAAAAAACTGAGCCACGTCTCTGCGAAGTCCTCTCTAGTGATACAACTGTCTCAAAGTAGTGTGCATCTTCTTCACCCCAGGATGGGCTGAATAAGGTGCTCGGTGTGCCTCTACCAAGATTTCCTACCTCAAGCCTCCATTTTTGGGAACATAAATCCAGCCTCTGTGTGGTTGAGAAGACCATCTTCCTCTAAGGAAAAACCATCAAACTTCCTCTCAAGGGATCTCTTAGAATCGATCTCTACTCAAACTGCAATGTAGAAGTTGTCAAGAGGAAGTTGTTAAAGAATCCTACTCCGCAAATTTTTTCTCACCGAGGTGGCCATAGCCACATGTCTCCATCTCTTTGAGAGTGTCTTCCACCACATTCTCCTTACCTTTCACATGCTCTATCTCCGTATCATACTCACAAAGTAAATCCATCCAACACTATTGATGAGCATTGAGATTGGGTTGTGTGAAGAGATGGTGAATAATCAAGTGATTTTTCCTAAGTATGAATCTCGACCAAGAAGAAAATGTCTCTAACAAACAAAAGCATGCACAACTACTATAAGATCAATATCATGAGTTGGATAATTAATCTCGTAATCTTTGAGTTTGTGAGACTCAAAAGCCACTACTCTTCCCTCTTGCATCAACACACCTCCAAGCCCCGCTACAAGGAAGCATCCTTACAAAAAAAAATCACTTTGAGGATCTAGAACTGTAGAGGAATAGGTGTTATAGTGAGACAATCCTTCGATGTCTGAAGGCTTTCTCACATCTTTTTGACCAAACAAACTTCTTCCCTTTCTGCTGAAGCGAAGTGATAGGGTGGGCAATCCAAGATAAGTCTTGAACAAATCTCCTATAGTAACCTACTAATCCCATGAATTTGCACACCTTAGTCATAGTAGTGGGTGCTAGCCAATCCATAACGGCTCTAATCTTGGAAGTATCGATAGTGATAACTTCCCCAAAAATGATATGGCCTAAATATTGCACCTTCGTCTCGAGAATGCAAACTTCTCCAAGTTCCCAAAAATTTGTTGCTTTCAAAGACACTTTGAAGAACATAGTGAAAGTTCCCCTCATGCTCCTCACATGTACGTGAGTAATTGAAAATTTCATCAAGGAAGATGAGCACGAAGAAATCTAAGAAGGTCCTGAATACCCCATTCATCAAACTCATAAATACTGTGGGGGCATTAGTCAAACCAAAAGGCACCACTATGAACTTATAGTGGCCAAATCTCATACAGAAGGTAGTCTTATGAATGTCCACCTCTAAAATACTCAACTAATGGTAACCTAACTTAAGATTAATCTTAGAGAAAACTGTGACTCCCTTCATCTGATAAAAAATTATCAATGTGTGGAAGGGGATAGCGATTCTTGTTCATTACCTTGTTCAGCTGGCGGTAATCAATACACAACTGTAAGGATCCATCCTTCTTCTTCACAAAGATTGTTGATGCACCCCAAGGGGATATACTAGGATAGATAAGGCATTTTTCCAAAAGGCCCTCAAGTTGCAACTTGAGCTCATAGAGCTCTGGGGTGGTCATCGATAAGGTGCTCATGAGATAGACTCTACTCCTAGAACCAGATCTATATGAAAATATATCTCACGTAGGGGTGGTAACCCCAGTAGATCCCTAAGAAATATGTCTGAAAACTCTCTCAAAATGGGGTGATCATATAGCCATGGTCCGCTAGACCTATCCTATGATCTGTCACTAATTGTAACAACATACATCTGACAACCCCGTCGCACACACCGCTTAAGCTACATAGTGGAGATGGTGCAAATAGAAATGGGTCTCCTGACCCTTGAAATCACCAAATACACTCCCAGATCATCTACATAAGATATAGTCTTGTGGTAACAATCCATCCTAGCCCTATGTGTAGATAAACAATCCATACCCAAAATGACTCCATATGAGCCCAAAGGAAGGATACAAAGATATGAGGTGGTGGTGAAAGGTCTCAAATCCACTACAAAATCCTTAACTAAGGAGTCTCTGATATCTTGGCTCCATAATCCATCTCAAAATCCCAACAAAGACCCTACCTAACTCGCCACCACTTGTATCGCTCTACTAAAGATGGTGCAATGAAAGAGTTAGAAGAACCAGAATCAAACAATATATAGGTAAGAATACCCCCAACCTACCTATAGTCTCCATGACTGTACTACGATGCTCGGCTAGTGGTTCTCAACCACTACATAAATCCTATGGCTACGTCCCATGTTACAAACAGCTTGGTTTTGATATTTGTGTCTTACCCTTGTCGGGGTTCTCGAGGGTAGTCTCTCCGAGAATGTCCCACAACTCCACAACCAAAACAACCACTTGATCCTCTCCAATGAGTAGCACCTCCAATAGGTGCTCTTGAAGTCTATGATGTGGATCTTGATGATCCATCGCTGGTCTCTTGCAGCCACTACTAGTGAGCTCCCACCGACCGAGCTCTGAGGTACACCCCGTGTCCCGATGGGACCACTTCAGAGGAGGCCCCATACACCGACCTCTCTATGCATCAAATCTCTATGGAGGTCTATAAGGTGGCTCTGGATCAAGCTACTTACTACTAGGGTCTAAATGATGACTATGAAGAACTCTAGCCACCATGAGGAGGAGGAGGACCCCCTTAATCTACTATCTTGCATCTGTTGTATGCAGCTCCGGACTAGGTCTCTAGCCTGTTGGGTCTTCCCCTGAGTCTCCTCTACTATGTAGGCCTTCTCAATGGCCTCTACTAAATTTTGTGGGGAGTGGATCTGAACCGAACCTTTGATGTCTAGGTTCAGGCCCTAGATGAACCTATGGATCTGCACCTACTCATCCTACATGTACTCAACATACTGGAGTAGATCTAAAAACCTACTCTCATACTCACTGAAAGAGGTGTTTGTCAAAGGTCATGGAACTCATTGATCCACTGTTGTATGAACCTTCGTGACAAATATATACTCCTAAACCTCTCCTCAAATAGTTCCTAGGTAACTACCTCAGAATCTACATGGATCTTCTACTCCTCTATCCTCCACCATATTCCTACTCCATCCCTTAGTAGATGGATCGCAACATGAGATTTCATGTTACTAGAACAAGGAAAAATCTTGAAGCAACCAATCAATCTCACCAACTAGGCCTCTCACCTGAAATCCACCTATGTCACTAGGATAATGTGATGCTTGAAGATTTAGGATCTCCTTGATGTGATATGCAGGCTATGGTCTAATAGCCTCTAGGTCTCTTTACATGCTCATCTCTAAGCCTAGGGCTCCGAGACCTCTCTCTATGTCCCGAAACTCGCCACCTTGTCCCCTCTGTTGTGACTCTACCCTATCTAAATCCACATGGGAGTTCTCTCCTCCATTCTCCTTCTTTGGGTAGAGGAGATACACGACCCTCAATGGAAGGGACTCTGTCATGTCTGGCTACATGTCCTCCTACTGATCCTCCGCGTAGAGCGACATTAACATCGTGAAGAGTCTACAAAATTTGGGGTAGGATGGCTACTACAACATGATCTAGTGGTGGTAAGTTTGGGTCTATGTGAAAATTCCCCTCTTCCCATCTGCACCTCCTGCATATACCAAGGCAAGAGTTAGTTCACCTTTCTAAGTTTTATTTAGTTTCCATGTTTACTAACATATGCAATTTATAAACTAAGTTGTTTTCTAGATTTAAAAGTGTGTTAGGTTTTAGTTTCATGTCTCAAGTTTTTTTCTAGTGTGCCCAATGGTCCAATATTTTGAACCACTACTTTGATACCAAGTGTAATTTCCGCTAAAATAAACCACTTGAGACCCAAGAAACAACCTAGGGTTAGTTAGGGAAAATTATGGAATAATTTTAATTTGATTACAAGAATCTACAACCAGAGTTACGAGACAACACTTGTCACTAACATGTTTTAGAAAAATTCTAGTCTACAGGAACATAATTTTATTTTATTAATAATTATTAGATGTCATAAGGTCCAAAAATTAGGGTTATAAGTTTCAATTAGGTTCGTAGAGAAAATTCCTCACCAAACCCACTCTCTAGAAACTTAAAGTTTCAACTAAGTTTTCCTCATACTTAACACATTAAATTTTTTTCCTAAACTACTCCCATTGATAGGAAAATTCCTCACCTTTCCATTGATATAAATAAGTCCTCCTAACTCCTCATATTTTTCAAGTTATGAGCCGGTAGGCCTTGGGGTGAAAATTTCCCCAGAGCGGGCCTGTGGGCCTAGGGGTGAAAATTTTCCCAAATGGTGGGTTGGTGGGCCATGAGGAGAACTTTGGAATAATTTTTACCATGCAGGGAAAAAATAACATTTATACCCATGCTCTCGTGGTCCGCAAGTCCACAAGGGACACGTGGTGCTCCCTAAGGTAGCACGGGGAAGAGCGGGAAAAGGTGGGGTGACAGGAGACATTTTCAAATTGTCCCATGCGGGTGAAAAATCAGCTCTAAACCTACACTCTTGTGAGTCCAAAAGGACACGTGGCATCTCCTAAGCCAATGTGGGAAGGTGGGGTGGTGGGGAGAAAATTGACTTAACGCCCCAAAGGGCTAAGAGGGTACATAGACCCGCGCCTCCGCCGACACCTCGCGATGCCACATGGCAGCCCCTGATTAGTTGTGGGCTGGTGGGATAGTGGGGAAACTTGAAAAAATTTCAACAAAAATTTTAGATGAAAAAGACAAAAAGTGACCCGTTCCTCTGCCATGCCTCATGATGCCATATGGCATCACTGATTGGTCATGAGCCGCCAAAATTTTCCCAAAAATTTCCACATGCGCTAAGTTAAAAAGAGGATTCGTCCCTCCGCTAACACCTCATGGTGCTACATGGAAACCTCTAATTGGCTGAGGAGAAAATTTTAAAAATTTCCAAAAATTTCCTAAGCCCCAAGGGAAAAAATCAGTCAGGCCCGCCAAGGAAATTTTCCCCAAAATTTTAACGCCAAGTGAAGAAAACTTTAGAAGGCCATAAAATTTGATAGAGAGCTTGGTTTTGGGTAAACGAGGACTTTCTCTACGAAATCTCTCAACATCTACTTTGCACCGAGATCATTAATTTTTTATTTTTATAAGGTTTAAGGGGTCAATTTTAAGAAGACGGCTTGCAGGCTTATATAGTGTGAGCTGGTAAATTTTAACTTGTTAGATCTGTTCAATTTGATCTTCTCCTTCACTCAACATGCCAAAAAAACATGGAGAATTATTGTAAGAAGAATTTAGGATGTATTTGGAAGGTAATTTTTCTTGATTGATTTCCAATTTGAATTTCTACCACTTGATGAAGAAAATAACTGTGAAAGTTTTGGGCCTGATTTTGCAATGTTTGAAGGATTTTTCCTTAAGTGTTTTAGTCCAATTAAGTACATTGATAACATAGCATGCTAGATTTTAATGTTTCAATGTTGATTATTGTTTGTAGGTTCAAACTGTGCATTTTAGAGAAGTATTTTCCATTTTTAAAATTTAAAATAGAGATCAGATTTAAAAGGGTTATTTATCATTTTTCATCTTCCAAATATGGAGATTCATTTCCATTACATCCTAATACATTTATTTGATACAAACAAACCATTTAACAAATAAAATGCAAGGTCTGATTTCCAATTTTAACATATTTCAAAAGAACAGAGTTCCTTATATTTCTTTCATATGTATTCCTCTTTCAATTTTCCAAACAGAGGTTTCAAATCAAAATTGATGATCAAGTTCAATGAAACAATGAAACTTGAAGAAAAGTATTACAATCCTTTATTGATTTCAAAAAAACAATACAACTTTACATCTTTCAATTCCTTGAATGCAGATAATGATTTCCAATTTCAATCTTTCGGATGACTAGAACAGTACATCTCTTTCACAACTTGGAATACATAACTTCCATAGCTTAATAAAAATATCTTTCCACTACAAATAATATACAGATCATCCACTTTAAGTGGGAAAGGTTACAATGAGATTTCATTTCACATGGAACTTTCAAACCGACTTTCTCCTCTGCGCACTAAAACAACAACATAAATTTCTCCTTTTGGATCACAACAAAGGTAGGGGAAATACAACACTCTCCACCCAACCAAGAAATCCAATGAAGAGGATAATCATCCTTCTTCATTGGCCCTCGAGTCCCAACCATAAAGCAATAAAATATGTGATTCAACCCATGGAAACAAGGCTTCCATAACACACATGCAACATTTTTACATTTTAAACATAATTCAAAATATAATGTAGTTTACAACTAGATTAAAACATACAAACAAGACTAATGCTCCATCAAGCAATCCAAAGGATCAAGGAACTATGGGGGATGCTTCTTATGCCTCCCAATGAGAATTGGGTATCCACCTATAACAAACAACCAATATAAAACATATCCCATTTATCCTTATGCCCCCCACAATCCCTCCTTATGTCCCCCAAAAATTTCCCTATGCCCCCACAAAGTAATAAATGCAATTCCATTTCTTTTCCAAGGTAGAAACCTAATCCCAACTCCCTCCACAAGAATTCTGATGCCATTGGCATTCCCTTATGCCCCCCACATGGATTCCCCATAGCCTTCTCCTACACCATTCCTAGGCACTCTACCCAAACAACCCACAAACATGCTAAAACATTCACACAATAACATGTACATTCATAAATAAAAAGAGTATTTCAAGAGCCAATATCTTACCTCTCCATGAAGGAGTTGCCTAAGTTCCAAAACAACAATCTTTCTAATGTTGAATTACAGTCTAAAATCAACAATCAACAAGCATGCAAAGGTCTCCAATATCCTTCTAAAAGAAAAAGCTCCACACAACAAAATTTCACCCAAAAGTAAATATGCAAAATGTTCAAAACCCAACACAAAGCAAGGAGTTCTAATTTTATAAAAGAGGGAAGAGAAGATAATGAATTGGATCCATGTAGGATGCCACATCACACATCTTCAACTCCAACACAAAATTCAAATTCATTCTCCAATGCACAATAAAGAGGTGGGTGAATAATATGACAATAAACTTACACACTCCAAAATCCCACACCCCATAAGGACTTAATTTAATAAAGTGTAAGAAGAGTGCAATTAAAACTTACAATCACCATATAAAAATGTATAAATAAGGTCTAAATTTAACCATCCAACCATAGGTATGGTTGGTAAATAAAATTAAGAGGTATGGGACAAGTTTTACTTGTCCCACAAGCCTCTAAAATTAGTCTCCAAGGACAAATTCGAATTTACAAGAAGGTGGAGTGTTTCACACTCAGTAAACTTACACATCACTTACAGTCACTTACACATACTTACAACATTTAATACAAAATCCAACCACTTCACTAATTACTTTCTTATGACATATTGATTTGTTTACTTTATCAACATGATTATTCACAACATTATCACAACATTTAATAACTAATGAAAAAAGGTAAAATCACCAAAAAATAAACATGTGCAAACATTAATAAAAGAAACCACATTAATAAATACATAAAGCCCCTTGGTCACATTCAAAGGTAATCCCCCATGAGAATCCCTAACAAAAACAACACACACACACAAACAAAACATTTTGCCATGGTGACCTTGTTTAATTTATCTATAATTCCAATGTGGTTGGTCTCATGTACGTCGGAAAAGTGACAAAGCAGCGTGAGAATCAACAAGTAACTCCTCCACGCACCCGACCTCCCGAGGTCGTGTGCGAGACAGGTGGGGGTAGAATATGCAGACAAACTAGTTAGGCAGTCTAATGTCTTCGACATGCACTAGTGGAATTTGTGAATCTAAGGCAAAGAAGGCCCTTCTAACTTGGACCGGTGTGATAGATCGATCAGCAAGGATGACCGCCAAGGCTCCAATCAATATCGAGCTCTGGCGTGATTCGATCTATGGGTTGCGGAATACATGGAAAATGACCTGGGATTGTTTCATGTATATCTCCTGATAAGGTCATATGGTGGATGATGAATATAATTGGCTCTACGGACGATTTTCTGGCCTAGTCCAGAATTCCCTAGCTTCGTTAGCCGCTATATCTAGTAAGGATAGTTGTTCGACGATGATAGGTGGAAGTGGAGTGGACCTGAATACCAAGGTACGTAGGTTAGCATCTATATTGGATTGACCTGTGGACTCGTTAGGCTGTGGGATCTATGGATCACAACCATAGATTCTTGGTTGTTGCGGTCTCATTATGGTCATACGCGAGATCAAGTTCTAATCCCTAGTATCCAAAGAATCGTAAGCTTTCTCAGCTTCTATATTTAGAACCAACAGTTGTGCAATCTTCTCAGAATACCTCACAGGTGTTCTTGCGACTTGGATTCTTAAGCTGGTATCTATATCTACGAGGGTGTCTCCAGCGTCTGGCTATGGAACTAGAGGATCGCACCCGAATGTTTGTTCTCTTTCGAGCCCTTCTACAGTCATGTGGATGTTTTCTAGGGTAATCTGTAGTTTGGCTGACTTGACCAAAACGCATGTGCTTGGTCGTCTTCTATGTTTAATCCTCTTAACTGAGAACTGATCAGTTGTAAATCTGTGGTTGTTCGGAATACTTGTATCCTGAGATTTTGGTCTATGTCAACTATCACTGTGACGAGGTTTGGTTGAGGCACGATTGGCTCAAATATATATTCCCTGGGCTCTTGAGGTCCCGTAATTGTCATACGAAACACTAACTGTAATGAAACAAATTCTAACTACATGAAATAAATCTAACTGCATATAACTTTTATTCTTCTAAGAAATATTCTAACAATTTTAAGGAAAGCAAACTATTTTAAGCGTATCTAGAAATAATAACTAAACAATAATTTAAAACAGACAAGATAACCGAGTGTGGTTATTTGCCTGTGTGATTTGTAGAATTATTCTAAATAAATAAAATAGCCTGTCTAATCTACCTGCAAGATTCTCGATCCTACCTCAGAAGTGAGGAGTGAATCATAGTTTCTCAGAAACTATCAATCCCCACAGCTTCCCTGGCAATATCGAGAATAGAATGAAATGAAATAAAGCGATTAACTACTCTATTTGATATGATTCTGACTAGAACTTTGAAATTTAAAACCTGGATTCCGCAGAACAGTGGCGAATCCGATGGTGTGTGTATGATCTCGTCCCCTCAGTATGATCTTCTCGTTCTTTCGTGTTCACTTGGATCCAGAAAAGCGTGTAATGCTAGCACCGATAGGAGTAGATTTTGGGACAAGGACAAATTTCTGCAATGCACCGAGAATGCGAGTAGGAGAGGGATAGCGCAAGAGTACAGAGCTTGGCTTATGCGATTCCTAGCGGGATTTTACTGCGAGTCATGCAACATGAAGCGACCAGAACCTGCAACTATCCTATACGAAGAGCAAAACCTGCAACTTTAATGGCTTCCCAAGCTATTCTGTTCCAAAATAAAGACACTGCTTGCACAAGTTGGATATGTGGCTTACCAACAGCTGAATAAAGCTAACCAGGTATATAATGAATTGAACTAAGAACTCCAAGACACAGTAAAAACAAATCTACAGCAAAGAGGAATTCGAGGCAAGCTTCTAACTGGATTGGATGGAACAACAGCACTGCCTGCACAAGATGGGTCTGTGGCTTACCAACAGCTGAACAATACTAACCAAGTATGAAATAAACTATGCTATCAATCCTAAGCAAGCTAACCAAAACACTAAAAATCAGAAGACTCTAACAAGGAAAAATGGTGACCAAAGACTCCAGACCAAATTCTTCACCATTTGCATGTGCACAAACCATGCATTTATAGGAATTCCAACACTCAAAAACCAAAACCAAATTGAACTCCTAAACAATAAACAAAGAAAAAACACTATTCCAGGGGACCAAAAACATAAATGCATGCTCAAGTCGGCAAGGAAAGCTGGTGAGTCGTGATATTTCACGCGGGTCATGTCAAAAGAGCATTCGAAAACGCAGTGCACAGACCGCCCGCCTGAAGCGGGGTGGCGAGTTATAGGACCGCCGCCTGCCCATGGCGGGCGGCGGTCACGAGACCGCCGCCCTGCAGGGTGGCGGTTTCATCACTGAAGGCCAAGAGGCCAAGGAAAGAGGGAAAAGGGGAAAACAAAGGGCGTGGGGGCTAAGCGGGGCATGCGGGATGTTAACGCATACTCCGAGGGCTTTTCCGGATCCCGAACACCTTGTGAGGAGACCTGTATCATCATCGGGCACTTGTTTACACTGCTCGCAAGACATAAGACCTTACAATTTTGGGTACGTACATATTGCCCCCTCGGAGAAGCGTTTTAGCCATGAAGAGGCATAAAACGGTGGGTCCGAGTATGGCAGTCCCGAAATGGGGAGTTAGAAGCTATACCTTACTCGTCCGTGTGTTGAGATGACGCCATCGAAATTCCCGCTACCTGCAAAATGAAAAGAGAACTCAAGTGCAGATAGATGCAATAACTTGGAAGATAAACGCTAAAGTAATAGGGAAGGAGAATGTACCATTCGTGCGGGGATAGAAACTTACCTCCAACAGCGCTCCAAACCTGCGAAAAAGTCATTTTAAAATGAAACAGAACGATATATATATATGAAAGTGGGCCCATTTTCCTATTCATTTGCGCGAGTCGATTTGATTGATTTTGAGCTCTGGGACCCACGGTGATGGTTTCTCACGTGAGTAGAGTCGAAACGTTCATATCGAGATCGTGATCATGCCTCCACGAGTGGAACACCGACCTCAGCGATCACAGGTTGGTTTTCTTCCATTTTGTGTTTTTCCCTCTTCAAATTTGAAATGGAAAATTCTTTGCAATGGGGGGATTATTTTTGAAAATGTTAGGTTCAAAAGGTCCATCTAGGGGGCGCCTACTGGGTAGGCTTTGTTTTTAGTTAAAATGGTCTATTTTTGCTTTTTTGGGCTTTTTGGGGTTAACAACCCGCGCGGGTTTTCGGACCGCGACCGCCCTGCCCGGCCCGGCGGCAGATGACCGCCGCCCCTGTTCAGGGCGGCGGTTACACGACCGCCGCCCTTAAGGCGGTGGTTACAAAACCGCCCCCCTGCTCAGGGCGGCGGTTTTGCACAGAATGCAAAAGAACTTAACTTTTGAGATTGCACTTGTATTTTTATCATTTCTATATGCTTTTATGACTCTCTCGATATTGATTAGATACTAACTTGCCCTGTTTTGTGTGTTTTTGGGTGCATGCAGGCGAGGGAGGAGTATATCAGATGGAGCCGAGAGAGAGAGTGTGATTGGCTTTCGGGGGTATTGGATGCCCTTTCTCAGGATGAGGAGGATACATTACAGAGGGCCGGCATATTGCGTATATCACGCGTGCCCCATGTCACACCATCCAGTCACATACTTTGTGACTTGTTTTCATATTGGGATGCAGATCGGAACACTTTCCGACTGCCAGGGGTCCGTGGTGAGTGGACCATCACTTTGGAGGATGTCTACCGTATCCTGGGGGTCCCGATCATCGGGAGGAGACTCACACTGGAGATGGCAGGGTCTCGAGCATAGATTACATAGGTGGGTAGGCTACATGGGGGATGCAGCCATCTCCACGGGGTCGAAGAAGGGAGTGAGAGTTCGATCCATTCCTTCTTTGCCCATCCCCGTATTTCGACAGGCTATCATGGGGATCCTTGCCTCGAGGCTGATCGGGGACAAGGGAGGAGATACTTTATTATACTGCTGGGCCCCCATCATTGCACAGATAGAGGGGCATGGCCGGATATATGCCTGGGGCACAGATATTCTGGGGACCACCTACCATGACTTATACAGGGTGGTCCGTTTGCAGGGACAGTCCTTGAGCCACCCGACTCTAGTCATGAGTTGGGTGTACGAGCATTTTATTCCTTATGGCAGAGGGGTAGAGGTGGCAGACCCGGTGGGCATGAGGGCAAGATGGTCGAGATATGCTCGGTGCTTAGAGCACCTCACCAGCCAGTTGCCTCCCTTACCACAACAGATATGGAGGCGACGCCGTACCGGCTTATGGCCGGCATATGGGGCGAGGAGACCCTTACATTGATCTCCTGCTCCACCACAGGGCAGCTTATCGACCACGTGGGATGGGTGGAGGTACACCCTTTTGGCAGAGTTCCTCAGTAGTTCGGCCTTCCATATGCGGGCATGCTTCCCCCAGCGGCACCAGTTTATAGATCAGTCCGCGAGGCTAGAGGGGGGCCTAGAGGCCGTGGTTGGACAATGATCACTCCTGGCACTCCCATTGCAGCCAGGAGGGTAGTTCGGGCTAGAGGGAGAGCCGGTGCGCCCCGGGCACCTTTGCTTCAGATTGCTGCGGGTCCTGCTCACAGCAGCGATGACCCCATAGATATTGACTCCGATTCTGAGGAGTTTACAGAGGGAGGGTCAGAGGAGCAGACGGATGATAGCGATCCTGAGTGGCATGACACTCAGGATATTTTGCAGGCAGAGAGGGCCGAGTAGAGTGCAGAGAGAGAGACTCTAGCTTCAGAGGAGCCACTCTCCCAGGGCCATGGTGGAGAGGATGAGTCCGGGCCATGGGGTGTCATGTTGCTCCTACTACAGAGCAGCCCTCGCCGCAGCCGCATCTGCGGTGGTGCTAGCCCCAAATGACCCATCTTGAGGCCCTTGATCCGAGTAAGTTATCCTCTCATCTTTTCAATGTTTGTTTAATTTAGGATTTTTAATTGCTATCTCTCCTTATGTTTTGATATTGTATCTTTTAGTCTCTTGCCTAGCTTCTAATTCGTTTTTCTTCTTTGTTTTGCAGAGACTGTTGACGAGTGGTGGGATCTAATCCGTAGGGTATGCACTGATTCTCTGATGATCCCTATGGATAAGACCCATGCGGAGCTATCTGTAGATGCCGGGGAGCCTTCAGCAGCCGGTAGGCATACTGACGTCTTCGCTCCCGTTTGGCACGTGGCCAGGATGGTGTCGACTCTCCGTACAGAGTTGGCAGGCTATAGGACAGCCGAGCGTCTTATGAGGAGCCATTCTCGTGGCGAGACCATGGCTGCCCCTCGGGACCCTGAGCCCTCCGTGCATTCAGAGCGCCGGCGTAGCCGAGCCCTAGGCGAGGGCGCGCACCTTCAGAGGGGTCGCGCAGGGGTTGAGAGACTACTTGGCTCCTATGCGTTTTGTACTATAAATTCTTTTGTATATCACGGGCTCTTTGAGCATTTTGACCATGCCTAGAGCATGATGGCATTGTATATAAACATTGGTTATTTATATATATGCATTCGTTTTTGGATCAAAACTTGTCACTCGTGTTTTCCCTTTCTATTTCCAACTTCCTCGTATACTACGATGTATGTTTTATATGCTTTCTAGAATGTATGCAATGGAGAATAGATGATGCAAATGCTTGCTTTCTTTTTGTGTTTCATGATGCTGATACATGATATTGTAGATATATTGTGATCTTAAATCTTAGCTTCTGTGAGCAATTTGGATACCTCATGTTTGTTTTGGCAAAGTGATGAAAATAACCAGTATGATGAATAGATTAACTTGCCCCACTCCTAACTCCACGCAACTAGTAAGATGCGAGGGCTCATCACCAAGAGCCAAGAAGGGCGCAAGTTATGAAATATGGTGAAATGATAGTGATGAAAGACAGATTTAAGCTTCTTGTGGAACCAAATTGAAAACTACAAGCTTACTCTACCTGAATGACTTCATAGTTTTGGGTGCAACTTGCTTTGCGGTTTATCTAGACTTAGACCCGTAGATGGCCACATAGTAGACAAAATCTGGATTTTTAGGATTTTAACTCTCTTGGAATTTTGAACATCTGATTCATTCGTTTTTGACTCAAAGTTTGAATAGTTTGTTTATGACCTTTTAACGTTTGCATTGTCTAGAGGACCCCCTACACTTTGCCCCATGCTACCTGTAAGAAGCATGGGTTTATCACCGTGGGCAAGGCATAGGTGAGTAAGGGCATTTCCATCCTTTCCCAACCCTACGTCACTAGTAAGAGACGCAAGCTCATCACCGAAGGTTGGTGGGGCAAGGAAATGTGTAAAAATAAAATTTTCTGTTTTAATCACTTTTTGACTTGTCTTTTTGAGTAAAATGTCAGTATATGCTTATTTCCAAAGAGATGTGTATATGGGATAGATGTGACACCATGAAGCTTCTAGAATAGACCATAGGCAAGACACCTATCCTAAGAAGAAATCAAAGCGAGAACAAACTTGCAGATCTTGGTATGGTTACCGTTAAGACTTCGTCATGTTTGATTTTGTTTGATAAAAGATTCTAAGTGATTGATGATATCGTGAAAATGGAGAGATATGATTAGAAAGTTTTGTGCCAACAACATCATGAGTTTGTAATGAATTACTTTGAGAATAGATTCCTTGATCACAATTTGTGTAAGAACAAGTGGACAAAATGATCTAAATTTATATGAAAATGCAATGTAGATAGTTATATAGGTAGTGCTAGTTGCTTATGCGTAGAATCGCTTGAGGTGCAAGGAATTGACTGTTTCACCAAACTCCTCACCTTCTAACGTACATAAGAGATAAGCACCATTTCCGTAGTCTTTCATGACTCGGTATGGGCCCAACCATTTGGGCCGGAATTTCCTTCCTTCGCCGGTCTTCTTGTCGATCCGGCTGTCTAGTCTTAGAACTAGATCACCTTCGTATATATCGCGTTCATAGAACCTTCTTGTTATATTGCCGCACATTTGGTCAAAGATAAGCTCTATGCCACTGTCAAAGATCTAACCTAGTTTCATCTAGGCTTTCTAGTTGGGAAAGACGTGCTTCTCTCGTAAGCGTCTTCATCCGTAATCCCTTGTAGTGAAATGCGGAGATTGGGTATTTCGACCTCAAGTGGGAGAACTGCCTTCGCCCCAAATACTAGTGAGAAAGGAGTTGCTCCCGTTGGTGTTCTTATTGAGGTTCGGTGGGCCCACAAGGCCGGATATAACTTCAAATGCCAATCTCGCTTGTTTTCTTTCACCGCTTTTAAGGAGAATGGCTTTCGTTTTGTTTGTTGCTTCACCTATCCCATTGGCTTGGGGATAATACAAGGAAGCCGTATGATGGCTTATTTTAAATTTACCGCATAGTTCGCGAACTTCTTCATTTTTAAAAGAAGTTCCATTATCGAGATAATGATTTGCGGGATACCGTACTGCAAATGATTTGGTTCAAAATGAACTTGCGATCACGTAACTGTGCATGTAGTAAGAGGCATGGCCCCACCCATTTGGTAAAATATTCAAAGGGCCGTGATTATAAAATTATGGCCATCTATGGATGAGGGAGAGAACTTCCTATCAAGTCTAGGCCCCATGTAGAAAAGGGCCATGGAGTTGCGATTGGTCGTAGAGCTTGTGCTGGCATGTGGATCTCGTGGGAGAATTCTTGGCACTTATGACACCTACGTGCAAACTCTATCACGTCATGTTCTAGAGTGGGCCAAAAATAGCCCATTCGATGTATTTTTCGAGTAAAGGGCATGGCCACCGAAGTGGCCTCCACATATACCACTGTGGGATTCATGGAGAATCCTCTTGGACTCTTCTGTGTCGACACACCTTAAGAGCATTCCATCGAATGCTTTTCGATAGAGCACCTGCTCTATAATGACATATTTAGCTACGATTATGTGTAATCACCTTCTTTGTTGTGGTGTAACTACATCCGGGTACATATGGTCCATGATATAATTAATGATATCAGTGTACCAAGGGCACTCAGAGATAGCAGGTCGAGTTTCGATGTAGTATACGCATTCATCTGGAAAGTCTAAATCTACTAGATCGCCTCCGTCTAATGGGTTGTCAGCTAACCAATCCACGATGATTTGTCCTTTAACCGACTTCTGATTTACAAATGTTAATTCGAACTCTCCCATTAAGGTTATAAAACGTCCAGCTTTTTTGGACAAGGACCCTTGTGTGAGAAAAGTCCGTAAATGGTCCGTCTTTACCATGACCTTTGTTTCTTGATTCAGCATGTAATGTCTTAGACGTTTAGTAGCAAAGACTATGGCAAGGCATTCTCGTTCTGCCTGTGTATAGCATGTTTCATAGTCGAGCAATGTTCGGCTAATGAAATAAATCACACGTTCTCTCTTGTCATCGTCTTCTTGGGCCAACATACAGGCCAACGAGACATCGGTAGCCCGTGAGTATAGAATTAATGGGTGATCTAGCTTAGGTGGCATTAGCGTAGGTGGTGATAACAGGAAACGCTTAACTGCTTCAAAAGCTTCATTGCAATCTTCAGTCCAATCAATGCTATAGTCTTTCTTGAGTAGATTGTTGATTGGATGAACGGCGAAGCTTAGGTCCGGATAAATCTCCGGATTGCACCCAGCTTTCCGAGAAATGATCTGATTCCAGATTCACTCGAAGGTGGGACCATTTCGAGGACAGCCCAAATTTTGGTTGGATCAACATCGATCCCTCGTGATGATATGATGTAACCTAGGAGCTTTCCTCCCGTTACACCAAAGACGCATTTCTCCGGATTTAGCGTAACTCCGTATTCTATTAGACGTGAAAGAATGATGCGGAGTACTTCGGGATGGTCACAACGCTTCTTGGCCTTAGCCAACAAGTCATCTACGTAGGATTCCATGATTTTATGAATTAAATCGTGAAATATATAAGTCATAGCCCGCTGGTATGTAGCACCAGCGTTTTTGAGACCGAAAGGCATGATAGCATAGCAATAAGTTCCCCAAGGAGTTATAAACGTGGTTTTAGCTTGATCTTGCTCGATATTCTGATTTGATTGTATCCCGAGAATCCATCCATGAGAGACAAGAGTTCAAAACCAGCTGTTGCATCAACAATAACGTCTATGGATGGTAATGGGAAATCGTCTTTAGGACATGCTTTGTTGATGTCTCGAAATCTATGCAAATGCGTATCTTTCCATTCTTCTTGAGAACGGGAACGATGTTAGATACCCATTGGGAGTAGTCAACTGGCTTGATGAATCCTACCTGAAGGAGTTTTATTACTTCCTCTTTTACCATGAGAGCTACTTTGGGCTTCATGGGTCTTGATTTTTGTTTAATTGGCTTTGCATCTGATCTAGTGACAAGGTTGTGCACCGCAATGTGGGGCGCGACTCCCATCTCTTTCCTTGTAATTAAATGCAAACGCCTTTTGATGCTCTTTGAGGATCTTTGTATGTATTTCCACTTCTTCTGGTGTTAACGAAGATCCTAATTTTAAAATTCTCGGCTCATCTTCTGTCCCGATGTTGACATCGATTGTTTCTTCGATCAAAGAGGCGTTACCCTCTTCGAACTCAGGTGGTGCTGGAGGTAAATCTAGATCATCCCCATTTCTTATTGCATATATGCTAGGCTCCATTTGTGAGGGAAGATCCGTTACGGGATTTCCGAAGTAGGAAGACGAATGTGGAATCAGGGATAAATCTAGCATGTGATAGGAGAGATGTAGTGCTGCATAGGCATTTAAGTAATCTAAAGTAGCCGCATCATTTCCAACATGGTCTAGGATGGTAGATTCACTTCCGCTTGAAAGAGGATTTGTCATTGTTTTTATCAATGGTTCATCACGAATGGATACTGTGAAGTGAGTATCTTCTAGCTCATTGCTTGGAGTAAAACGTGATGCTGAGGTTGCTATTGAATCGGCGAGAAGATTTTTCTCTCGCGGGATCACTTCAATGGATATGAAGTTAAACGCCTTGCTTAAATCTAATACAACAGTTTTTGTAGAGTTGTAAATGTTCGGCTTTAGTTTCATATACTTCAGAAACTTGGTTTGTTACTAATTATGAGTCTCCCAAGACTCTGATGTTATTAATACCAATTCTTCTTGCTAAAGTGAGGCCAAGGAGGAGGGCTTCGTACTCAGCTCCGTTGTTTGTGCATTCAAAGTTTAACTTAAAAGAGAATGGGAGGACCTTCTCCTCGGGCGAAGTAAGAATTATACCTACCCCCGCTCCATAACGACATTTAGCTCCATCAAATGGAGAGTCCAATATTTAGCCGGAGTGTAGATGTTGGGGCATCTGCTGCGTTTGCACACTCTACTTCTACCATACAGAGATCCTCTGCTGGCAAGGAACCAACACCTAGGGAAAATCCCATGCCTACTGAATCGAATGGTAAGAACATTGGTGAATCTTGTTCTATCAACTCAACGATTTTCGCAGTAGTCCCTAATGATACTTGTTTCTTTAGTTTTACCTTTAGGGGTTGGAATTGTTTTGGCTATGCTGGTAGTTTCAAGATCCGTCGTAGGTATCAACTTTTCCTCTGGCTTTGGGTCAGAGGGTTTATTAAGTTGGTTTGTTGGCAGTTCAAATTCTGAGTGCACCCCTAGTCTTTTCTTTAAATCAGCTAGGTGCAAATCGAAAGGTTTTGGATCACCTTTGGCTACAAATACCTTTCCCAGATGCAAGAATCTTACTTCTTGAAATAGTGTGGAAGGGATTGCCTTCATTCATGTATCCAAGGTCGCCGAGGATCATATTATAGTTAGTTTCCCAATCTATAATATAAAACTCACCAAGATGGTTTTGGGCCCTAAGGTGACCGGCAATATTATATAGTTCCTATCGAAGTGGCTTTAAGGCTATCATAGCCTCTCAAGGTATTTCGTGTAGTGGAACAATTTGTTTCTCCATATCCAAGTTTTTGGAGGAAAGAGAAAGGGACTATGTTAATCGCGCCCCATCACAACCATTGCCCGCTTTACATAGTTATTATAAACCCACACTTGCAAGTGTAAGGTCGGGTCACCTCGGCGTGCATCTCAAAGATCTCGTGGGCATTTTACTTATTTCAAGATGAATTCGACATCCTTGTCCGGCTGCCCCGGAGGGTGGATATCAAAATCTACGTGATTTACTTGTGTTTCGGGAGGTGGAGTGATGTTAATTAGATGGCCTAGACCTAATGCTTCTAAAAGAGCAGCTCTGTGAGGGGGAGAGTTCTTTAGTAAGTCCAAAAATGAAATGTGTGAAAAGGTCTTTGTTAGGTCACTAATTAAATCATAGGCACCGATGGGTTTTTCAACTATTTGTTGACTCTTATCTGTCTCTGGCAGATGACTTGGGCTTGGTTGAGAGAAATACTCTCGTGTTCTTGTTATAGCTTCGATAGGTAGTTCAGCGTCTAATTCTACCAAACTAACTATCTTGGGTCTTGGTTGAGCTCCCAACTGTGGCGCAACTGACGGATTTAATGAAGTCGAAGCTTCATGATCATTGTTTCCCATCATTGTACCTTTGTTTGTTCCAGTTGGATTCAGCCTATTGCCATCATGATTTGGGAGTGGATCATTAAAGATCTTGAGGGGAGCATTCTGAGGAGAAACTGCCCCTGCGAGAGTATTTGGTGATGATGGGACGGGATCTCGCCAGAACAGTGTCTCAGAAGAACTATCTTTGTTCTTCTGGTAGACGTTGCATAAATTTATTGTAGTCACGGCACGTTCTAGTATCGTGACCCTGAATTTTATGGAAACCACAATAAGAATTGGGGTTGTAATTCCCGTTTTGTTGGTTTGGTGTGTATTGTGGCCTAAAATTCCGATCAAACTGTTTCCTATTAGGACTAAAGTTTTGGAATTGTTGTTTCTGGTTTTGACTTTGGTTTTGGTAACCAAATGAGTTTTGGCTTGGCCCTTGTATGGGATTTTGCCGTTGTTGTTGTTGTTGTTGTTGTGGATGGTTAAAATCCACTGTATTGACCATTGGGGTAAAGTTGTTGTTTCGCTGGTTGTTTTTTTGTGACGGAGTATTAACAACATTTACCCTCTTGGGCTGGTCGGTTACCCCATCCGTTGTTACCCCACAATTTTTGTTAAGGATTTTAGGTCCTTGATTGACATTTGTGGTAGTTGTAGTATTTTGAGTGGAGGTGATTAACCTCCCGTTTGTTCCATATGTCTTACGACCACTATCTATCGCTGCTTGATCAATTCACAGAGCGCTCTCAAGTACTTCATCATAAGTCCTTAGTGGGAACTTCTGGACTTCTTCCTTCACTTCTCTACTGAGAGAATGAAGGAATAAATCACATAGTTCCATCTGATCCATGTTTGGAGCACTTGCTGATGAATAAAGAACTGTACGCCACCTCTGGATGAAATGGGCGACAGATTCATTGTGTTCTTGTTTGATATGCAAGAATTCCCTGATTCCTGTTCTCAATAGTTTGTTCATGTCAAAGGCTTTGATGAACTCTGACACGAGTTGTTTAAATGAATGTATGGAAGCTTCAGGTATTCTATAATACCAATCAAGAGCGATGCCTTCCAAGGTTTTGGGAAATATTTTAGCAACAACCCCATCCCAAGGAAGTAATTCTCGTATGGCTGTAGCGTAAGCTTTGATATGCGCGTTTGGATCTCCCTCACCCTTGAACTTGGGAAAATCAGGGAGAGGTCTTGGAAGCATAACGCTTCGTATGGTGAAATCTAAGGGTTCCTTTAGATATTCTGAATACGTCCCTATTGCATAGCTTTCGACCATTGATGGTGGTTGCTGAGGGAGCGGTGGTGGGATAGGTTGTTGATACGGTGCGTGATGCGTTTGCAGGGGGCATAGGGAGGTCCCCGCGTTTGAGCAAAACATGCCGAGAGGAGAACATATCTCCTTGTGGGGATTTAGAGTACATGTTTAAATAGGACGGGGTATTGTCAAGGAACGGATTGTTCGACACTAGACCTGGAGGAATAGTGTTAGAGATGGTGGGCCTTGTTGGCGTTTGTTGTGGATATTGAGGAGGCATGCCTAACGTGCCTACTCCCGTAAGGAGATCTACCTGGCCAGAGTGGTATGGAGGATTGGAACTTCCCGTTTGTATGAACGGAGAATTTTGACTTGCCTGAGCGAGTTCTAACCCTCTCACTCTTTCTACTAACGTTGAAATGACTTCATTTGGTGAAGTCACGGTATTTTGCCTGAGCGGCGTTTGTTGTATACCCTGGTGTTGTAAAGGTACGTGATAGCCTGTCATGAACTGATTGCTATCTTGCCAAGTTTCTCCAAGAATATTTCCTGTATGCAGTGGCATAGAGGTATTTTCTGGAAAAGAGATCTCGGGTTGTATTTGTAAACCTCCTATAGGTGGGTACATATCCCGGGAGCGTTGTTCACTCCTAGGATAAGGTATTGATTGTCCATCGTCTAAGACCAGGTATGGATCTGATTGTCTACTAATATGTGGTCTGAGTAGTATTTGAGGAGACGAACCAGATTCTCCGGTAAACGTCATATTGTTTGAACTGAAGGCTCTGCTTGTTGGGTTCGAGGGGTTGATCTAACTCCTCGGTTTGAAAAGACGAACTATATCTGGATTCTTGGGGTTTGTGTTGACAATTGATTAGTTGAATAGTTGTCACCCCATACTGAGAGCGAGGGTGATGATTCCCTATTCTGTGGGCGTAGTATGCCTCAAGACCCAAGAGGGGTCTACCATATGCATCGAATCCCGACATATTCGGGGGGTATATGAATACCCGCTGAATAATGGGAAGGAGTGAAGGTGATTTGTGAAAGGAAATGATATTTATGACTCAACAAGAAGGTAGGAAGTTTTATGTCAACTTCACTAATTTCGTTTGATTTCACGTTGGGTTCACCAATTTTGTACGTCGGAAAAGCGACAAAGAGCGTGAGAATCAACAAGTAACTCCTCCGCGTGCACTCCGACCTCCGAGGTCGTGTCGAGACAAATGGCCGGTGGGGGTAGAATATGCAGACAAACTAGTTAGGCAGTCTAATGTCTTCGACACGCACTAGTGGAATTTGTGAATCTAAGGCAAAGAAGGCCCTTCTAACTTGGACTGGTGTGATAGATCGATCAGCAAGGATGACTCGCTCGAAGGCTCCAATCAATATCGAAGCTCGGCGTGATTCGATCTATGGGTTGCGGAATACATGGAAAATGACCTGGGATTGTTTCGTGTATATCTCCTGATAAGGTCATATGGTGGATGATGAATATAATTGGCTCTACGGATGATTTTCTGGCCTAGTCCAGAATTCCCTAGCTTCGTTAGCCGCTATATCTAGTAAGGACAGTTGTTCGACGATGATAGGTGGAAGTGGAGTGGACCTGAATACCAAGGTACGTAGGTTAGCGTCTATATTGGATTGACCTGTGGACTCGTTAGGCTGTGGGATCTGTGGATCACAACCATAGATTCTTGGTTGTTGCGGTCCTGTTATGGTCATACGCGAGATCAAGTTCTAATCCCTAGTATCCAGTAATCGTAAGCTTTCTCAGCTTCTACGTTTAGAACCAACAGTTGTGCAATCTTCTCAGAATACCTCACAGGCGTTCTTGCGACTTGGATTCTTAAGCTGGTATCTATATCTACGAGGGTGTCTCCAGCGTCTGGCTGTGGAACTAAAGGATCACACCCGAATGTTTGTTCTCTTTCGAGCCCTTCTACAGTCATGTGGATGTTTTCTAGGGTAATCTGTAGTTTGGCTGACTTGACCAAAACGCATGTGCTTGGTCATCTTCTATGTTTAATCCTCTTAACTGAGAACTGATCAGTTGTAAATCTGTGGTTGTTTGGAATACTTGTATCCTGAGATTTTGGTCTATGTCAACTATCGCTGTGACGAGGTTTGGTTGTGGCACGATTGGCTCAAATATATATTCTCTGGGCTCTTGAGGTCCCGTGATTGTCATACGAAACAAAATGCAATCTAACTGTAATGAAACAAATTCTAACTACATGAAATAAATCTAACTGCATATAACTTTTATTCTTCTAAGAAATATTCTAACAATTTTAAGGAAAGCAAACTATTTTAAGCGTATCTAGAAATAATAACTAAACAATAATTTAAAACAGACAAGATAACCGAGTGTGGTTATTTGCCTGTGCGATTTGTAGAATTATTCTAAATAAATAAAATAGCCTGTCTAATCTACCTGCAAGATTCTCGATCCTACCTCAGAAGTGAGGAGTGAATCATAGTTTCTCAGAAACTATCAATCCCCACAGCTTCCCTGGCAATATCGAGAATAGAATGAAATGAAATAAAGTGATTAACTACTCTATTTGATATGATTCTGACTAGAACTTTGAAATTTAAAACCTGGATTCCGCAGAACAGTGGCGAATCCGATGGTGTGTGTATGATCTCGTCCCCTCAGTATGATCTTCTCGTTCTTTCGTGTTCACTTGGATCCAGAAAAGCGTGTAATGCTAGCACCGATAGGAGTAGATTTTGGGACAAGGACAGCTCAGAATGCAGACCGAGAATGCGAGTAGGAGAGGGATAGCGCAAGAGTACAGAGCTTGGCTTATGTGATTCCTAGCGGGATTTTACTGCGAGTCATGCAACATGAAGTGACCAGAACCTGTAACTATCCTATACGAAGAGCAAAACCTGCAACTTTAATGGCTTCCCAAGCTATTCTATTCCAAAATAAAGACACTGCTTGCACAAGTTGGATATGTGGCTTACCAACAGCTGAATAAAGCTAACCAGGTATATAATGAATTGAACTAAGAACTCCAAGACACAGTAAAAACAAATCTACAACAAAGAGGAATTCAGGGGCAAGCTTCTAACTGGATTGGATGGAACAACAACACTGCCTGCACAAGATGGGTCTGTGGCTTACCAACAGCTGAACAATACTAACCAAGTATGAAATAAACTATGCTATCAATCCTAAGCAAGCTAACCAAAACACTAAAAATCAGAAGACTCTAACAAGGAAAAATGGTGACCAAAGACTCCAGACCAAATTCTTCACCATTTGCATGTGCACAAACCATGCATTTATAGGAATTCCAACACTCAAAAACCAAAACCAAATTGAACTCCTAAATAATAAACAAAGAAAAAACACTATTCCAGGGGACCAAAAACATAAATGCATGCTCAAGTCGGTAAGGAAAGCTGGTGAGTCATGATATTTCACGTGGGTCGCGTCAAAAGAGCGTTCTGGAAAATGCACACATAACCACCGCTCGAGCGGGGTGGCGGTTCTGAGACCGCCACCCTTTTCAGGGCGGCGGTTTCATCACTGAAGGCCAAAAGGCCAAGGAAAGAGGGAAAGGGGGAAAACAAAGGGCACGGGGGCTAAGCGGGGCATGCGGGATGTTAACGCATACTCCGAGGGCTTTTTGATCCCGAACACCTTGTGAGAGACTCAGTATCATCATCGGGGCACTTGTTACACTTGTTACGCGTAAATACATACCTTACAATTTGATACTGATATTTTAACTTGCAAAACACAAATACCTCCTTGACCTCATGGCCATATCGAACATCGAACATGATATAAATATAATCACAAAATCATATACACATATGAATCACAACAACATCAAGGAAATCAACAATATCACTTATAATTTATATCAACAACTATATCATCATCATATAATGTTCATTTTCTAGGTCTACTCACAATATCCAAACATCACATGTCCGAACAACATTCACAATATATCAATGTCAAATAGTATATCATCATCCACATATGAAGTGTCTCTAATAATCATCATGCATCATAACTAAATCAGATCAATAATAATCCATGGTCCAACATCTAACATCGTATTAAATCAAAACCATAATAATGTCCATAATGTAATCAATAGTATCAAGATCGATATCAAAAGGCATCAAAGGGAAGTGGACACTATAGTTTAGGAGTGTTGTAAAGGTTATTAAATTTCCATATAGTCATCACATGACACAATTGAGGTGTTATTAGGTGACATTATAGCTAAAAGGTGAAGACATGGTGTTAGAAACTTGTGTTTTGTGAAGGAAATCAGGCATTGGGCCCATTAAATGAAATAATATGTTTGCTTCATGATAACTGAAAACATGGATTATGTTTAAATGTTATTTTAAACATGTGTGGTGAATTTTAGTGTATGAAAAAAATTGGTGTTAGGATTTTTTTGGCATTCCAATGCATGGGTTTTAAGGATTTTTGATGCAAGGATGAAGGATTTTTTCTAGGTCGGACTATATGGGTCAATTGTGAATGTATTATTGATTATAATGGGATTTTTTTAGGATGGTGTGGTCGTGATAATGGAGGAAAACTGACCTTTTTTTAATTTGAATCAAGGAGAGGACATAAAGGTGATGTTTTGGGCACAATCTTGATAATATTTTGGAATCCCTTTCACCTTATTTTGAAGAAATGTTTTTGCAAAGGAAAACCCTTTTGTGCCAAGCCAAAAACCCATAGAATTTAATTCCAGGTCAATATCTAGTTGAATTTTCATGAGGAGGATTTGAGAAAATAAAATATGGTGATGTTTCTTTGATTTTGAGTTAAAGAAGGAGGAAGATATTGTGTTATATGTTTGTATTCTATTTCCTTAGCATGTTGATTCCATTTTCATGTTTTTGAAGTATTTAGAAATCTAATTTTTATTTGAATACATTTGCAAAGAATTATATCTTTATATGTATTCATGAGACAAGGTTGATTGTCTTAGTAGCTCTTCATTATATCTTGTTTACTATTGTTGAAGAAATCAATTCATTGTGATTTGACTTGAGTATCAATATAAGTAGTTTTTATATATTATGATACTTGCATTGATTTTGTTTCATGGTGAAGTCTACTTGCTTTTGATTAAACATTGATATTTGTATTTCATGAGGATGTTTCTTTCATGTTTTAAAGTATAGTATGAAATATTTTTAAGGACTTATTCACCCCGCATATCTTTCTTTGAAATCCTAACAGATCTTACCTCTTTATCCTCTCCTCCACCTTGCCAAAACCTGCATAGAGAAATTAGGAGAACATGGATTTCCTAAGATCCAGGGGCCTAAATAAATTTTATCTAATGACCATGATATAATCCTACATTTGGATGAATAGTCACTTAAATAAAATTGTAATCCATATTATTTTTAATGAGTTTTGATTTATAGATGTATTATGAAGTTTCATAGTGTGTGGTTAATTGTAATTTTTTAATTAGTGTTGTATTAAATTAATTTAATGTTTGGTATCCCATGATGTAGTAAACAAATAATTGTCTAATCTTAAATAGACATAGTGATCATTAGTTTTATAAAAAATAACATGTTCATGGAATAAGCAAAGTAGATTGAATTTTTATTAACCTTTTTAATATTGGTATTACCACTTTACGATAATTATCATGTGTGATATTACCATTAATATTATTAATTATCAAAAGAGAGGAAGTAGGCCAAGTTGTCCAACATAAAATAAATAAGGTTTTAAAAAAAAAATATAATTTTTTTATCATTTACATCATCATAGTTAAATTATTTTATAAATGATTTTAAAATAGTCTATTATTATGTCTAAATAATATAAAAATGAGACCATTTTATTTTAGCATAATTTTTAGTCTCCTTGTTGTGCAACTTGTATGTTACTTGTTTATTTTAAATGTTGAAAATAATTAATCCAAAATTTTATGTGCATTACACCTAGTATCCTTGGAGATAAAATATCGTGTCACCCTCTACTCCTTTGAAATTCAGCTTGGGTGGGGATTAAACCCCACCCCCAATGCATTTCATGGCTTAAAAGCCATTAGATTCTCCCTTGTTGAGATTTTTTTACCGTAGGTTTGTTTTATATATAATTGAAAAATGGGTTGTATACTTTATAAATATATATGCACATAAGTGTATGTGTACACGTACGCGTATACACGTGTGTGTTTTCATTTAACCCTAAATTAAATAATTTAGGTTTATTTAACTAGGTTTTGTACTTACGGTTTATAATAAATATTACGCTACTAAAAGCACTCAAATTTGTCACTTAGATTGTAGTGATCAACCATACAATCAATTCCATGAAATTGGAAGTACAAAAATATTGTAAGATGTCACTTAGCTAATTAAAAAATAATTTTTGTATGTGTTCATTAATTATCAAGGGAAAGGAAAAGTATTTTACTTGTATCAATTAGTATCACAAGATGTGAAACCACAAGGTTAGGACCATACAATAGGGGTAGGAACATAGGATACAATTTTGAACCAATCCTACCTTTTTTTATCCTCTCATGCTTAGATTTTGTAACTTTCAGTTTCATTATGTGTCATTTATTTCATTCTTTTATATCTTCAACTTCACATGAAATCTTACATATCACACTTAAAACCTACAAAACCAGAAACCTTAGCTACAATACAACACACTAAAAAAAATTGATCTAAAAATAAAGATGCATATAATTGATTTGAACTAACCTTAGGGGTCACCCCATTTTTGTCTCACTAAGAAAAACAATCCATTTAAGATTCAATGTAGATATCCTAGTGCTTTATGCAAATGTGGATGAAACTATCCATTGACCTAAGTTAGACCTTGAGCCTCGAGTAGTGATAGTGGGTTATGGTAGTTCATCCCAATAGAAACTTTTTGTTGTAAATGAAAACTTAAGAATTATCCCCTCTTATATTATGTATGAAATATGAATATGTATTCATTGCTTCTTTAGATAAATAAATGATTTCTAGATGATAAATGCTTAGGTTATACTTATATATATGTGATTGCTTATTTTAAAATTAAAACCTTAGTGGTGGGAAATTATGATAAAAAATATATAATCTGGAAGATAAAATAATGATAAATGAGCGCATGAATATAAATTAAGTGAAAACTAAAAGGGTCCAAGACCATACAAAATGGTCATAACCATATGTTATGGTCCTAAACTTCTATACGATCTTAGACCAGGCTCAAATCAAAGTAAACAAGATAAGAAAATATCGTAAAAATACTTAAAATTCAATCAAAGTGGTAAATAACAAAATATTAAGTTCATTTAAGTATAAAATAGAAAATTAAAATAGGACTAATGCCACTAAGATATTATTTTGTTGTTCAAAAATCATGTACATAACAAACTAACAAAAACATGATGTAATAATGATTTTTATTTATATTATGGTAAATATAAAACCTTATCTAAATCATAGTAAAAACTCCATGGATGAATTCAAACTAGATATATATAAAATAAATATTACCATATTCATTCCAAGATTTAAAACTAAAAATATAATATAACATAAACATACTTTAAATAAAATAAATCTCCTTCATCTTGCAACATACGTAACTATACATCTAAATCTGAAAATGGGGACCAAATAGATCTCTAAATCAGTCCACTAATCGGGTGAGAGTATTTCCTATCTCCCCACAGAAATATCCATGAGATATTTCTCTCCATCCTCTCCTCCAACTTTTCAAAACATGAAAATGAAATGAGTAGAGGAAAATTTGTCTCTTTGTATTCCCTCATAGAAAAATTAAGGCACACATGGGTTGTCTTTATGATCCAATGGCCTAAATAAATTTGACATAATGACAATGGTATAATCCTACATTGGGATGATTAGTCACCTACATAAACCCTAATCTAGATTTAATTTTAATTATTTTCTAATTGATAAATGTATTATGAAGTTTCATAGTATGTGGATAATTATCATTTTTATTTTATTTATTCTTGTATTAAATTAATTGTAAGTTTGGTATTCCATAATGTAACATATATATATTTATCTAGTTTTAATTTATTCGAAGGAATTCTTAATTTAGTTAAAACTATTTTTCATGGAATAAATTTAAGTAGATTGACATCTATTTACCCTTATAATATTAGCATTACCACCTTAAAATCATTTTCATTAGTACTCTTATTATTTATCATAATTAAAGAAGTGGTCCAAGATGTGCAACATTAAAAAATAAGGGTTTGATAAACATGATCTATTTTTTTATCATTAATGCCATCATAGATAAATTGTTTTATAAATGATTTATATATTTAATATTATTATGAAATAATAATAATAATAATAATGAGACTATTTTATTCTAGTATGATTTCTAACCACCCTTGTTATGTGACCTAGCCACTACTTATTTATGTGTTTAGTTTTAGTTTTTAAATTGTCTTGAATTGTTTGGGATATATAAATCAATTCACTATTTAGGTGAGTGATTTCTCTATCTCCCCACACAAATTATCCATGAGATATTTACCCTCCACGCTCTCCTCCATTTCAGGTAAAATATGTAAATGAGAGGAATGGATGAAAAATGAATTTGTGTATTTCCTCACAAACAAATTAGGGAAAAAATAATATTTTCCCTAAGATCCTATGGCCTATATCAGTTTTATATAATTGACATGTTATACTCCTACATTGGGATGTCTAGTCACTTAAAAAAAATCCCAATCCAATTTTCATTTAATTAGTTTTAAGGGTTGAACATAAAAATTTGAGTGAAACACTTCCTATTGCTAGGTAGCATCATATTTTCTCATGTAATGGTCCCCAAGAGTTCATCTACGTATTTGTATTTAGTCAAAAATAAGCCAACATTAACATCCCAACTAAAATAATTGTTGAATTCCTCTTTTCATGATTTCTAAAAAATGGAAAATTGGAAAACACACTAGGTTGAAGAAGAGTTACCTTAAAATAATGCCATTGAGATACACTTTGAATTAATATACCTCAAACTAGGTTATATGTGGGAATATGGGTTCTATAGAGATTAAATTATTTGGATGCTCTTCTTGATTAATCTATGTCTCACTTAATGCTCTGATTTGTACTTCCTCTATCATTTTTAAATTGTCATGGAGTATCTTGGGTTCCTCCTCTATTTTTATAAACTATTACATGAGTTCAAATTCTTCTTATTTCTCAATTTTAAACATTTTAGTCGAAATCATACAATCTTGAATGGTTATTTCATCTAATTCATTTTTAATCTCTTCTTGTTGTTTATCACACAAGGAAACTCTAAATATATAAAAACACATGGATATGGATAACATAAATCATTAGAAAAATTTGTTATGATATTATAATTTAGTGAGTTATATTCCATAATAAATTCCAATTATATGAAAAAAATGATCTCTTTATCATTGTGCTCCTCCTTATGAATATCCTAAATATCCTCTACACCATTCTCGAGAATCTGAATAATAATAATTAAAATAACTATAAATTTAAATACATTTATTCTAATTCACAACATATGCATTGACTAACTCAAAAATATTATTTTTTCTTAAGTAAAAAATGTGATTATGCATGAATTTCATATTTAAACAAGAAAATATGAAATGATTATGATCTAGGTGGGATTTATGGGAACTTGGGAGAATATTTAATAATGGAAAAAATGTGGTTCCATGTAAATACAATTTCCTATCTAACATAAATGCCTCTCTATAAGCTAAAACTAATGATTGTGCACAACTTTTTACAAACATGGAGAGAATAATGCCTACAACATGGATAACATGGATAAAAATTATACAAGTGTTACTTATTGAGGCATATGGTTGATTAGAATTTTACTAATGAATTATTGAATCTTGATATTGAAATTTATAAGTAACTCATGAGGTTTTTCTTGATTATGACTAATTGATTATGAGTGTGAAGGTTTTATGAGTTGTTTAAAATGTGTAATGAATTAATATTATCATTCCTTCTAGTTAGTAATTAAACTAGGAGTTAATATAAAAAAACCACTACTATTAAGGATCATTCAATATAAATAGAAACAACCTATAAGCTACATCTTCATGTTATACATTCAATATACTCAAAGAACTATTAAAATTAAGAATATATTTATCAACATTCGTATTATTATCAAACTTGGGAAGAAACTTGAAAGGATCCTTATGAAACCTTGAGTCGGCCTTTGAATGACATTACTCGAACTAATTTTTAATACCAAAATTAATTGTAGTATCTCCCAACCAAGATATCCTTAATTTATTGATTTCCAAAATTTGGAAGAAGAAATGATTAGAGAAAAATCATACAAAAACATCATCTCTTTGTTGTTTTTAATGAAGCACATAAAATGATTATGCGAAAATGAAGATTTAAAAATAGATGAAACTCAAGAAAAAAATTAAATAAGAACATCCTCATAACATAAATGAAGATTGGGGTCCAATAGACAAATTATAAATAAAAACCATTTTAAAATAACATAAAGGGATGCCTCAAAAATAGAATTAAGATGTATTATGAAGAGATAATTATTCCTTAGTTACCATATTTGTTAGATATAGGTTTACGAATATGATCAAAAGAAAGATATGAAATATATAGTAAATTTACCTCCTACTTTTAGTTATATAATTGACACGTGTGTGAGAACACAAGACATAAATATGAGTAATAAAGGAGGATAACATATCTAAATGAAAGGTCAAAAAATAAATTTGTAAATTTAAGTTATATTTAGAAAAATTGAAGGTTTGAGTATCAATCTATGAATAGAACCAAATTCATGAACTGCCAAATGGGATCCCTCCTAGCATTAACTTTCCTATTGCTGAAATTTTGTTATATAGGCTTAAAAGGAAGATAAGAAATTAATCCTACTCATTTTAGATACCATACTAAAAATAGGATTTAGGGTACTAAATACTATTGATATGTGGATTCAATTGGGAACTATGTGGCCAAATGTTATCTTATGGAGGAAGAAATATTTTTAGTAAACCACCTATTAAATCCTAGATTTTTGAATATGAAATATATTAATATGAATTAGTTTCAATGTACTAGTATTAATACTATTTCTAATTAACATGGATATCATAAAAGAATCAAAATAAAAGAGACTACACACACTCTCTCAATTTATCAGGCATGGCAAACACGTTGATTTCAATCAAACCACGAGACACACACACACAAACACACACACATTATTGGATGGATGTAAATCTATGGAAAAATATAGGGAAAATCAATAATATGTTAGATACGGGTTCATATTTTTGCTATAAGATTAAGGGTAAACATGTATAATGGTGAAAAGTGTAAGGAAAATGGTTGAATATGAATTTGTATGGATTATAAAGTCTTGAATAATTCATGCATGTAATAATAATTCCCAACCTTATTTACTAAAGAGGTACTAGAAGGAGTTATAATATGTGAGATATAAATTTTTATAGATGGATTATTTAGGTAATGTCATATTACATTGTGGAGGAAGAAAAGGAGAAGATAATTTTTTTGTGGATTATATTTAATTTCCATGCAATGTGATGCCATTTGGGTTGAATAATGCATCGGTGGTATTTTTACACATATATTAATAATATTTTAAGGAAGTCATTCATTATTTTTATAAGACTACCTAGATGATTTGAAAAATCATGGGTTACTAAGGGATAACCATATAAAATTGTACTTATGTTTAAAAGCTAAAATTAATTACAAATATCACTAAATTTAAAGAAATACAATTTTTACAACCATATAAGACCTTATTGGGACATGTAATCTACATAGAGATCACATTAGTGGAACTTATAAATGTAGATACGATTGAACATTTAGAAGAATAACATACATCGATATATTTATACAATTTTCTCAAGCATTACATTTGTTATAATAAATTCATTTAGAATTATGAGTGTAAACTAGGACTATTAGAGGAATATCTAACAAAGCGATTGTATATAAAATATTTTTGATACTTTCTAACCATTTATTTTATGTAGGGGATGTTGATGCATTCTCATCCTAAGTGGTTTTGTTAACACAAAAAAACTAACACCACGGGATATAAAAATTAAATATCCCTACTTTTTGCTAACATTGGACCATCTCTCAAGATGTGGGACTTGCAAACTTGAGATGGACCTCCATAGAAGGTTGTTTCCTCTTCCTAATCCTATACTAAAAATAATCCTAATGCATGAAAAACATCTAAATACACATATCCTAACAATTCCAAGGAGACAGGGAGAGATAAAGTGCATGAAAAGGGAAATCCTACACTAAGGGTGGTGATAACACTAAGAAAAGGGGTTCTTTAGAAAATCTTGAATACACTGAAAATACGAAAAGGTGAGAATAGAGAGGATGGGAATACATCACAAAATAAGAATATTCACACAATACACCATCTTCAAATAAGCACAACCAAGTTTTAAAATGTGATGGGAACAAGAGTAAGCATAGTCACCTTCAAGCATGAAGAAAAGTAAGAAAAACAACAAGAACTAATGGAAAGACAAAGAAGTAGTCACAAAACATTAGCTTTATTTCTCAAAGGGTATGAAAAATACATAAATTTAGTAGGGAGAGGAAATATTCACCATTACATAGCACAAACATGGAGGCTAGAAGCTCCACAACATTCTTATAGAGAAGAAGAAGGAGGGAATCACAAAACAATTTCCAAATTTTTACAAATTACCCCTCCTTTATAATTTATAGAAATGTGAGGAGAAGAGAGAGAAGATGTGAATCCTAAAAGCATGCCTTAATTTATAGTCAAAATACAATTACTGATGTAAGAGTAGTATGAGACATCTGCAAATCCCGTATCCTTCGTGTTCTTTCTTTCTAGAGTAGAAATTGTACTCCATGATTCATTAATGGTGGTAGTTGGATGGAATAGTGCATTAGAGTGCAAAATATTTTTCTTAATTTTTCACCAATTTTCCCTCGTCTAAATAAAAAAATAGTTACTTCTACGTAGAGGATGACAAGTTCTTACAGAAAAATATAATTTTGTAACAAAAGGACCTCCCAGGTCAAATGTTATGGACATTTGAATATCTTCAATTTTATGGGAAACGAGGGTGCCATTACTACTACTTCCCTTCTTTGCAGACCTCCGAGGGTGAATTACTTCATTTATTGTTTATCAAGATTTTAAACATGCTTTAATTCTTCGTTTTTGGTATTAAAGTAATGCCCAAACGCAACATTACTTCACTTTTTCCTTTTTCTTCTTTTACGTGTTCAAGGTCCTTTACTTGTTTGGGGTGGCAAGCTAGCTCACCCCTTAGCTCATTTTGCACATCTCGTTGCAAAAATTGGTGAGTGTCTTAATTACATTGAATGTGCATTTGATTTTCATTTTTATTTGAATTGGAATGAGTTTCCCTACCTAAGACTTTGTTACCCCAACCATCGCTTTATACTCAAACTCCATCTTGCCCCATTAGGCTTCTACACTACTTCAACTCAGGGTTCAACATTTCTTTTACTTGTTTCCAATAAATAGCTCAATACGGTGTAGTAACTACTCCTAAAAATTCCGCAAATCCTAAGTCACCAAATCAATTTGTTTTACGAGGTTTGAATTTTGTTTTCCTCTCCTAACTCCCCACCGACTCACCTTATTTTTTGGGGTTTAGCTTTATTTATACTTGCGATGAAAATGGGGTACATTACATATAAGTAATGCACCCCATTTTTATCGCAACTTCTTATGTATTCACTCACTTTACTTGGCCCTCTTTGTGGTGGTTAACATTGCTTTTACTTATGTCAGTTTCAACCCCCGCAACTCCTTAATTTATTTCTTTGAGACCAAGACTCCTCTATGCTCACTACTTCTTTCCTCCTGAACTCACCAACGTACATGCGCTACTAGTCCCTCTAAGATCATATTGAAACCTATTCATGTTGTGGGATCACTTCCCCAATATTTTCAGAACCATGACTTGGTGAACCCTTTATTGAGATCAAATTACAACATTTATCAAGCTCTCACAAGCTTAGCTCAACATTAATCCCGACTCCCGGTAATGCGGATGAGTCGGCCACCATTTTAGATGTCTCATGCTACCTCTCCCAAGCCTCCTAGCCTCCATTATCACCATTTGATCTTGATGATCCCACTCTCTTATCTCACCTCAACTTCACGGACCCATATATTGACCGAGCTATCTAACTAGCTCACCCAAAATATCGGTGAGTAGTTGGGGAGCTCAATGAGCACTTTTAGCCCCCAGTTGTCCGTTACACTCAAGGGGGTGAAAATGGATAATAGTTTGGTGACTCATGGGGACATATACCTACTATATGAGGTTGACCAATTATCCTTAATCTTCCATTAGGCATGGAATCATCAATAACAACTTGAACTGATCTAAACCTAGAAATCTATACCCTTGAGCCCCTTAAAGCACTATTGAGTCTAGAATTGATTTGCTTCTTGTATCTTCCAACTTCAATAAGAAAATTTTAAAGTTGACATGAGTGAAAAAAAAATTAATCTCAAATAAAATAATTTCTTATTGTTTCTACAAATTAACTTGTTGGGGTAAAAATGGAGATTTAAACTTGGATACTTCACCTTTGATCCTTCCCGAGGCACTTTGCCAAATGTTTGAGCTATCCCATATCTAGTTTTATGGTTCTAGAAGAGGCACCTGAAGCTCAAGTTGTGACTAATATGAAGAGACAACAAAATGATAACATTGAAATGTGCCTCTCATTCTGATTTTAGTTTTTCTACATTTGAAATTTTTAAAAGATTGTAGCTATGTGCTTCTTTCTACAACATCCTTTTGGGAGGCATACTAAATTTTGTAATGAAACCACTAGGAGAAACAAGAAACTAAACTATGTACAAAAGATAAAGATCATACATGCCTCAAGTGAAGCATGTAGAGTGTGCACAAGAACTTCTTTTGAAAGAAAACCTACTCTACCCTACACTAACTAGAAGCAAGGAAGAATTCAAACAAAACCTGACACTTTGGAAAGGAGAAGTAACTTCCTTTCCTCAAAATTTGGGACCATGTAACTTATTTTTCAATGATCATGGTATTGTACATGAGTGAAAAAATTATTTGGAATCAAATTTCTGCCCATCTAGCTAAGGTATAAACATCAAACAAATAAAATACCTCCTCAAGTTGCTCATTTTTTTGATCTTGGAGGCTTTGGTGTTGACCCTTGGTGCTCTAAGAATCATCTTCATGCTTGGAAGTAAACATGACTGGTTTTCACTCCTCCTTTGGCTCTAATGAAGCCATGTACTTAATGGGGCAAGGTCTGATCTGCTACATTTTCCCTAAGCTCTTAATTCCAACCTCAATTAGGAATTATTCTTGCAGAAATTCATGGAAAAGGTGACTTGTCTATAAGATGATTTTTCTCTTGTTGTTCATCTATAGACAAATAATAGTATTCCTTAATGAATTATATGAAAATAATTTCATGTTTGTTCTTTTCTTTTTCCTCAACTAGTGTGAAGCTTGGAATATTAAATTTCTCCAATATTAGTCTAAGAGGGTTGTTTTAAGAAATGGGTTGTTCTTGAATGTTATTCTCTATGGAAGCAGACTCTTGTTGTTGGAGGATGAATGATGGAACATAAAAAGTTGTGATTTCTATGGGATCTTCTCAATCAAATAACTCCTCTAAGTTAGACAAGCATTCAATCCCTTCACTTTCATGTTTTGTTGAGGGTTATCCTTCTTCCATGA
Source organism: Taxus wallichiana var. yunnanensis (assembly GCA_018340775.1). Taxonomy (NCBI): domain Eukaryota; kingdom Viridiplantae; phylum Streptophyta; class Pinopsida; order Cupressales; family Taxaceae; genus Taxus; species Taxus wallichiana. The sequence continues at coordinate 430,936,686 of CM031238.1, read as the reverse complement.
TTTCCTCTAAATATGTAACTTGTTCATCATGGTCCTCTTCATCTTCAAACATAAAGTTTGATAACTCAAAATCATCCAAAAAATTAAACTTTTGGAAGGATGAAGTAGGAGAAGGGATTGGAATCTCATGTGTGGCATGCTTATTACTCAAGACCTCTACAACTAAATTTCCCCCATCCACGTGATCCTCTTTATTTGAACTTGGAGCTTATTATTATTCCCTTGTTGATTCTATAACTGAAATGGATCAACCACTTATGCAAATATAGTTCTAGTGTGAACATTTCCCTCGAGCAAGTGGATTTTTTTATCATATTCTACATTTTTTTCACTCTTGCTCTATTGCAACACCAACTTTTGTCACCTATTCTCCAACCTTGACCTCTTCTGAAGGCTTAACCAGTAAGGGGATTCTATCCATTCCAAACCTTGAAGCTAAACTCTTCAAATTTTATATCATTTATTTTCTATTGGGATCCTTTCCTTGTTGTGCCCCTTGACTGATTTTCTAAGTTCCTTCCCAACATGGATTTTGGAATGTAAGAGGAGGGGTGGGTTGGGATTCAATTGATTTTTGCAATGTTGGTGGTGGAAGGGAAGGTTCAGTTTCTTGTTTTTGTGGAGGGGATGGATTCTTGGAAGGGAAAAGGGAAAAAAATCAAGATGGGGTGGAAGATTAGAAGATGGAGAAATGGATTCCACAATGGGGTAGCATGCATCAAGCTAGAGTCATGACATTCAGGTTGAAATGATATAGATGGGGAAAGAGAAAAGGAAAGACTATGAGGTGGTGGTGTAGGACTTACCCATTGATAAGGTTATCTTGCATCAATCTCATGATCCTTTATCTCCTCAATAAATTTTTCAACTTGGGGAAGAATTTCAACCATGAAATCAATCTTCTCTTGAGGGATGGAGTGTCTTGGTATAGGGCCAAATCATGGATAAGGTGTCCAAAAACCAATCCTAGATGCTTTTAATTGAGTTGTAGCCCTTGAATGCTCCATATTAGCCTCCATTCCTTGAACCTTCTCCTATAAATCAGTGTTCTCCATAGAACTATTGTCACCACATGCATATCCCTTTTCTTGATAAGCACTATAGCCAAACTGATTTTTATATTTCTCATAGGGATAGGCATAATGATTCTGAATCTGATCATAAAATTGATCTGGAGGAGTTTTGAAACACATTGGAGGTGGATTTTATTGGAATTACTATTGAAAATGTGAATTCCATGAGGGAAATGAAGTCATGATTGCACAACTTCATGAATGGAATAAAATGGAAGATATGGGAAGAAAAATGGATAGAAAGAAAAGTTACTGCAACTCTAAAGATGGGTTATTTGGACCTTAGGAGTCACTAAATGTGTTGTGTGTTTTGGAGTCTGCATTACTTGAAGTAACAACACAAGTTTAAGTAACAACACCTTGAAGTACCACACAAATCTTACTTGTTCCTTCTTTATGGAGTTATGGAGAACAATTAATTGTCCTTTTGAACTACTTGTTTCTCGGTACTATAATTGCTCATTACTCGGTTTTCAAACTACTTGTTACTTATAAGTAATGCAAAGTTGGATCATTGGGTTAATTCTTCCTTATAGAGTCCTGAGACTTTGTTACTTCAATTTTTCTTTGCTGCAAATCTTCCAAAACTATTTTTTTTCCAAGAACACATCTACTCAAAGCAAAAGTGAAAATTATTGACTTGTGTCCCAATGAGCATGTAAAAATTGTTATCAAGAAGTGGAGGTAGCATCATGGTTGATATATTACAATGGAACACATGTGAATCATATAACTTTGAACTCTTGATGTCCCACTAGGTGTTCTAGAATTTTTATCACAAAAAGTATCACCCTAGGATATGGTAACAAAATATCCCTACTTTTTACTAACACTGGACCATCTCTCAAGCTTCGGGACTTTTGAACTTGAGATAGACCTCCAGAGAAGGTTGGTTCATCTTCCTAATATTATTCTACAAGTACTCCTAATGTAAGAAAAATACTTAACTACATCTATCCTAACAATTCCAAGGAGACATGGAGAGAGAGAGTGCATGAAAAGGGAAATACTACACTAAGAGTGGTGATAGAACCAAGAAAATGGGTTGCACGAAATATTGAATGCCTAAAAAATAGAGAAAGGTGAGCATAGAGAGGATGGAAATGCATCAAAACCAATAATATTCACACAATACACCATCTTCAAATGAGCACAACCAAATTTAAGAATGTGAAGGGAACAAGACTATGCATAGTCACCTCACAAGCATGAATAAAAGAAAGAAAATAACAATAACTAATGGAAGGAAAGAGAAGTAGTCACAAAACATCATATTTATTGCTCTAAGGGTGTTCAAATACATCTATTTAGTAGGGAGAGGAAATATTCACCATTACGAGATAAAAAATGGAGGCTAGAAGCTGCGAAAAAATCTTACGAGAAGAAGAGGTGAGGGAAGAAACAAAAAATTTCCAACTTTTTACAAATGAACCCTCCTGTAGAATTTATAGAAATGTGAGGAGAAGAGAGATAATATGTTAATCCCAAATGCATACCTTTATTTAAACTCAAAATGCAATTATTTATGTGAAAGAAACATGGGACACATGAAAACCCCACATCCTTCTTACTCTTTGTTACTGGAGAAGAAATTTTCCTCCATGCTTCAATAATGGTGGTAGTTGGTTGGAACTATGCATTATAGTGTAGAATAAGTTTCCTCACTTCTCTAAAATTTTCCCTCGTCTAAATCAATAAATTAAGATTCTTCTATATATAGGATGATGAGAGATATAAAGTACAAATTTGTAAAAAAAAAAGAGCTCCCAGTCAAAATTTATGGCCAATTGAAGATCTTCATTTTTACGGAAACCAAGGTCTCATTACTCTATTTCCCTTGTTTGTGGACCTCTCGAGAGTGAAATACTCCATTTCTTATTTATTGAGATTTTTAACCTTCTTTACTTCTTCATTTTTAGTAGTAAAGTAATTCCCAAACACTTTGCATTACTTCAATTTTTCCTTTTTCTTCTTTGTGGTGTTTGGGGTACCTATTAATTATATGGGGTAGTGATCCATATCGTCCCTTATCTCACTTTACATAGCATGATGCACAACTCGGTAAGTAGCTCACTTGTGTTGCAGTGCATTGGGTTTTCATTTTTATTTTACTAGGAATGAGCTCCTCTGCCTAAGATTTTGTTACCCCAAACAACGCTTTATGGTCCAACTCCATCTCACCCCATTAGAATTCTACACTAATTCATCTAAGTGTTTAACATTTCTTTTACTTGCATTGAAAATATTTCTCACTATTGTGAAGTAACCACTCCCAAAATGCCACAACTCCCAAGTTGCTTTGACTAGCCTTGTTTTGTGGGGTTTGAATTTTCTTTTCCCCACCTAAATCCCTACTTGAATCACCTTATTTTTTGGGTTTATCTTTCCTTCCGCTTGTGTTGAATGGGGTGTGCATTACTTCTAAGTAATGAAACCCAATTTTACCACAATTCCTCATGTTTTGGCTAGCCCAAGTTGGCCCTCTTTTTGGTGGTTAACATTGATTTTACTTACATGATTTTTAACCCCCACGACACCTTAATCTATTTCTTCAAGACCAATAGTCCTCCAAGATCACTCCTTTCCTCATGAACTTGCTGACGTGCTTGATCTTCTCATCCCTCCGACCTCACTTTGACACCTCACTGCGTTGTGGTCTCACTACCCCAATCTTATCTACACCTCATCTCACCAATATAAGTCACCAAGCCCTCTATTTATCTCAAATCCCAACATTCACCAAGTTCTTATGAGCTTAGCTCAAATTTAATTCTGAATCCCCATAACTTGGCCAAGTCATCCTCCATTTCCAATGCCTCACACTAACTCACCTAAGCTGCCCACCTCCATGATTGTCATTCGAGCATGTTGAGCTCTCTCTATGAGCTTGCCTCCACTACATGGACCCATAGCTTTACCTATCTATCAAACAAGCTCACCAAATAGCTTGGTGATCTGTTGGGGATGTCAATTAGAAATTTTAGCCACTATTATTTTTTTAGAATTTTTGGAATATTTTATGAATTTCATGGATTCAATAGGTCATGTAGGGTATATTGAAATGCCTTGAGGCCAATTTTACATTTTTTTCTCATTTTATACTTGAATGTGGGACCCAGAGGCCGCTTTCTTCTTTCCAACTAAGATCTAAGGATTGTAAACCTAGAGGAAAAAAATTCTTCCTTTGATATCAAATCTCCCAAAAACAAAGCAAATTCTCCCAAGAAATCAATTCTCCCTACAACTCCATATCACCCTTGGTAGTTTGACAAGTGTGCAAGCCTAAGCTTCCCATTTTTACATTTCACCCAAGGGGAGTGAAAATGGATAACATGTTTCTTAAGATTCCTGTTAGGATTGGGGTATGATATGGCTTTCTCACATGAGCTAGACAAAAACATTTGAGAGATGTATCTATTATCTCTAGTCACCATATACTTGTCTTTTTTCTTTCCTTTTGTTAACACATTGCACTCATTATGTGTATTAATCCCACCATGTCGACTTCTTTATAATTACATGTTATTATCCTTGATTTTGGTCACTCTAGACCTTCATCATGCATTTGTATTTATTCCCTTTCCTCTGTTCCTCATGTTTTTATCCTTTTACCTTTGGATGTCCCCTAATTTTGATGTCATCACCCACAGGAAATGGCATATGTTTTTGTTTTCACATATTAGACTCCATCACCCATAGATGATGGTGTCGAGGCATAAATGCCCCTTCATTTCCTTAGTATTAACACTACAACATTACTTTTACCATTACTTGTTTACATACTATTTGTACATAATTACACTTTCTCACACTATTTCACATTTTTTAGTTAGATTTGGAGTCTTTGAGCTTAACTATTTTTCATTTAACACACCATAGTGAGATAGGACTAGAGATTTTATTTTTAAGTTTCCTTTATGCACCTATAGTGATTCTTGATTAGTATTGTTATATCTAGAGAATATTATGTATCAATTATCATACACATGTTATAGGTAATTATTTATAACTCTCTTTTAGTCTCTTAGTTTGTATGTATGTACATCCTTATTGTTATTATTGGTCATTCATTTATATTTATTAGAGTATATGTAGGTTTTCTTTGATCTATTGCATTTTAGTATTGTTATTATTCCTCTTAGGTTTATCCACACCTTATTTATCTATTTATTTTATTTTAGAACCCTAGTAGGATACCCGACCGTATCTTGGTTGTAGGACTTGAAAACCTATATCTATCCTAGGGCTAGGACTAGCATACTTCATATTACAACATTAGTGCTTCTTGAGAACCTTTATTTCTATATATTATTGCCATTCCTATATTAGAATCCTGCATTTGAGAACCCAAATGTGAACCTATATTTTACACATCATACACTATGGTGAACCTAAAATGAATATTACCCTGATTAAAACTATGTCATATTCACTTTATTTTTATTTTTCCTTCTCTTCCAAACAATATTGGCCCTTATACGAATCATACTACATGAATGATTATGTCTTAACTTGAATTTTCTATCCCAATGCTATCAACTCCTATACAAAACTTTCTATAGGGTTGATCTCATTTTTTGGTTTTCCTTCTTATTTAGATTTATCTTCCCATATGCTATTGGTCCCTGTACAAACTCACTACATGTTCAATCCCATATTTAAATCTTTTCTAGTAAGCACTCCTAAAGTAATCTCACTTTATCATGGAATAATTTTTCGCTGACCATCTTTCTTCTTCAGCTTAATCCATCTTTATCTCATCATAGAAACTCTAAAAATCATGTCCTTAATATGTTTCTACAATATTTTTATTTCCATTCCATATGAGATAATTCTAATAAGTAAAATCCAAATCCTCAACATATAGAAAATATGTCTAGCATCATGACTCTTATATTTTATGTTAAATGAAAATGGGGAATGAATTTCCTTGGATATAATTATATCCTTAATATGAAAACATTATAGTAATAATTTCTCAAGTACTTAGGAGAACAACTCAAGATGCTATGAAAGAATTTTGAATATTACCTTTCTTACAAATTATATGTTGACATCAATCCCACTAAGCATCCTTTAAATGGATAAAATCCTAATCTCGATAAAAATAACAACATATTTTCCAACATAAATTCTACTCAACTAGTCATACAACTCATGGATGACTTGAATCAACAATAAACCATGGCTACTAATCAATTTCTATAATTTTCTACCAATCTAATTCAACTAGGAAATCAGCCTCAAACAATCTCTTTGGTCACAACCAACTAAGGTCAACCCCTCCACTCTCGGTTGGGCCTAATATAATTTCCATTGCACAACATCCCATCTATAACAAGGCCATTCAATCTATTAAAGGATAATTGTTATCCTCTACGTTAATGATATGGACATTGGGGGTGTCTCTCAATCCATCTCTTATGGTGGTTCTACTATCCATATTATCCATATTAAGGTCTTTGGAAATATTTACAAGTTTGGGTTAAAAATAAATCTTATGTTGTAACAAATCTTCTTTCTAAGACTCTTACTAGATATTCCTTTGACTAATATCAAACCCTCCCAACCAAATCCATTGTTGAGCTAGAAATCTTGGTAACTTCCTTAATCAAAAAATTCCCATATCACTACCTTTATAATAAAAATATAATTCCTTCATAAATTTCAAGAATATGCACAACAATCCTACCCAATATTTCATCAAACATTGGAATAATTTATCGACTTAAACTAAAAACAACATTCTTGATTGAAGTTTATTCCAGTTGTTCCTTATAGCACTTAAACTTCACCTTCAGTACAAGCTTAGAGAATTTAATCCTACCTCTTTGGAAGAAGCATTCAAACAAGACAAACATCAAGAATATCTGAAAATCCTTATCTAAAGTAGTTAAATCCTTAGAAAATTCAATTCTTCATGCATCCTAGAAACAATAATGCTACTGATGATGTATTCATATATATTGTTCCTCGGGTACTTCTTCTACTAGGACCATCCATAACATTGATTAATTTTTTAATAAATCACAATTTACTTCATCCCAAGTTAATTTTCACTAACCTATATCCAACAAAGAGTTGTGATAATTCCTATCATGCTCATTTATCATGGAAGTAGACCCCTTTATCTCTCTTTTCCAATGGATTGATAATGGTAAATTAAGGTATTACAATTAGGTCCACTCATATGACAATTTTTATGCCCTTAAATCCTTTTCCTACATATTCCTCCTTATTAAAAACTTGGATAATTAATATATCACCCATAAAAGGTAAGACCTATCCAATCAGGAACATGATAAAGAACACCAACATGATTGTCAAAAAGGCAATTAATAAATCTAATAAACATCTCATAATATAGACTAACCCCTCCTTAATAACGTAATACTAGAGAAATATAACATGGATTAATATGGTAACAAAAACACTACTATTTTTTATGCCTCATATCCTTCCACTAGTGCATCTACTAAAATTTTAGTTCATATGGATGGTTTTAATTTCATTATCACTTGTATCAAAAATATAATTATTCTTCATCCTAGGATACCTCCTATAGGATCATTCATCCCTGTTATTCACTAAATATACCTCATGAATTAAATTTTGAATGCCATTCTTCAATCCAAGTGATTTCCATCATCCTTTACATAGACATTCCTATAGTGATGCTCCCATACATCTCACCCTCTACAAATACTTATGTGATCAACCCTTATGGTAACAAATGTACTAAAATTTATCTCATAAGAATATTATATGAAATACAAAATTCTATTATTTACTATTTTTCCTTCTTCGAACATGTTCAAAATTATCCATAGAGGTTCGGACTGTCCCATATCCAATTTCTGAATAATGGGATCCTCTTGTAGAACTTTCACTCCTTAACAAAATTCCGTTATTATAACTCTTTCATACTTCATAGCAACATCGTGATCATATCACAAATTCACTCTTAACCATGAACATTCCATTTCCACTCACTTTGGGGTAGTAACCTACCCTACATAGTTCTACAAAAAGAATTTTTTTACAATGTGAAAACTTATCTATTTCAATTTAACTTTCCATCAATCATAACTTATATATTCTATTTCATTTTCATTATACTATCCTGATGAGTTTATATTTTACAATAACAATCTTCACCTCTTTATCTCAGTCTTGATTATCTATACCATAGCTACATAAGTATTTATAGGTAAAGAATCTAGTAATTTTTTTCCTCTCTCAAATTAATTAAGACACTTTATTACTCCATAGACAATCTAAGATTCATCAAAAGAGCCTTCTATGGATACAATCATATACATATGGATTCTATAGGTTGCATTTGGATCCCCATAACTGTTCCTCCTCATACCATTTGTGTCAAAGTCATGGTATTCAATTTCCCAATGTCTTAAAAATCCTTTCAAGAAAAATTTGGACCCACCACATGCACAATGTTACATCATCATATTTGAAATGTGTTAAGTTTCCACACATAGTAGCTATCTATACAATAAAAGGTAACACCAATCCTTACAAAATTTACCAATTTCATTAACATGGGGCATTCAAAATTAACACCCTTTAAGAACTTATTACTATCCCATTTCACAAATATAAACAATTTAACTATCTAGTGGATTATCTTCACAGATATAGTGTTCACCCCAAGGTTATGGGCCATATTATTTCTAACCTTCTTATTTCTTATGATGATCAATTAACAAATTAAACTTTCGTATTAATACCTATTATCTTGTCGATGGTATTATTTCTCAATTTCCTCTCACTTTAAGACCATGTTTTTGTAAGAAATATTTTGATCATTTCCATATCACCATAACTTGCACTCAATATCCTCCCATAGAGAATATTTCCCAAGATAAGGCTATCATGAAATTATATGTTATTGATACTACTACTCTTTATTATGAGATTTTTTTCTCTAGATTATACATTCTTAATGGGATATGTCCAAGACAAGAACATATAATTTATTTTCTACCATGATACTCTATATTCTACATTTTATATTTAGATGAATACCTTCATCATATTGATAGAGGATCCTCCCTTCAATCTATAGGATGAATAACTAATGGATGATTATGATATATACTACTACTTTGAATGTAAGGATAAAATTATGACATACACCCCCTTCATTACTTGATATGAATTCTCGAGCTACATTTTTCTCCTTGTGTTAGCATACCATGAAAACTATTGTGATATCTCCCTCTCCTAACCCTCTCACTCCTCCACATACCAATATACCTATACCTTCCATGAAATAACCATAAACTCTTCTTACCATTATGGCTCTTAGCCTACCCTTAGCATATCCACATTGTACATGGAATATGGCTCCTTGACATAATGTTTCCAATTCTAGATCATATTAAGGGAATATGAATAATATTGAGGTGGATATTAGATGAGAAATATTATATATCTACATAACCCTTCTTTCCACACCAGTTTTGTGTTCCCATCATGACTTTTTATCAAATATAGAAGATACTTTTTGTCCTCTCCCACAAGAACTAAGGTAAATTTCACTCTCCTGATGTGTCTAAGTGTCAATCACAATACCCAACTTTGCATCATTGTATGCCAACGTATAGATCTTAACATCCTCCCTCATTCCTCCCTTAATGATATCCATTTCAACACCCTCACATGAATCTCTAGTAGGATCACTAATTCCCACTTTTCCACATGATCCAAAGCTTATCACGGTATTAACATAATCCAATATCACCTTGAGTATATCATGATACATAATTTTATGATGGGAATTTTAGTGTTATGATGGTGAATGCAAGTATGTTATTATTGTAACAATTCATTATACAATAGAACCCCTATCAACACCTCAATATAAGATAATAAAGAGGCTTAATAAAATTAAAAAGGATCTTTCCATAGATATATGCTTTCTCCACAATATTTAATGAATCCCATTGATGGTTGGATGTTTCTTATTAGATATAAAATTAATGTAAATGGTGAAATGAATGACTTGTTTATTGCATTTGAATTATCCCTTTAAACTGGAATCATATAGCTATAACAAGAGCTTTTGGATGAATAATTTGAAAGAGGTTCATCACTTCTCCAAGTGATGATCAAATGGAAGGTGTCCACTCTAATTAATAGAGTTAGGATTCCCAAGTTAAGGGCTAGGAGGTATTGGAGATGTGTATAATCCAAGGGTAGAGGAGTGATTTGGATTGATGACGAGGAGGAGATTATATGAGGTAGGTAGATATTTTACATATTTTTGAATTTTAAATTAGTGGATAGTTCTAGATAGCAGTTTAAATTACCCAAATCAATATTAACTAGCTAATTAAACTTGATTTGTAGGAGAGGTGGTTGTTGGAAATTTCTTGAATGGGATTATAGTTAATAAATTAGGATTAGATGGCGATTTAGTGACATGTTAGGTGATTCGTAGATGAGGGATAATTATAGATGATGGTTATGTTGGTTAGTTGGTTCTAGTGTTAGTTTATTAGGTTTGATAATGACTTTTTAGGAAGAAGTTAGGTCGGGGTAGGTGAGATATGAATTTTAAATTCCTAGAAAGTTTAAATAAGGTTTATAGGGAAATAGAAAGGATGAAATGGTGTTTAATATTATGATTAATCACAAAAAGGTTAGATTAGGGGTTATTGATGTAGGGTAGGGATGGAATAAAATGATGGTGGTCATATTAATTTTGTTAGTGATAATGTTGGTATAATTTAGGTTTAGTTAGTATGTCGACATCTAGGATGTCTAAAGTACTCACCATAAATCTTGCATGATGTCACCGACATCATAAATGGTTTCTATAAATACTTCACACATAATCATTAGGAAATATTATTATCTCTCCTATTAATCTCCCTCTTGGTTTTATCCATACCAATTGGATTTATGTGGTAATTACTTCCTATTTTGGATACTTTTCTAATTCTCCTTTATCTCGTGCTTAGGTTTATCCATCCCACTCGGGATTATGTGAACATTTCTTCTTATTTTGAATACTTTGGTAATTATCGTTTCTATCTCACTTATGTTTTTCCATCCAACATAGGTTTATAGGGTCATGGCTTCCGATATTAGATATTATAATCCTTTCATTCCTCTTACTTCTCAATTAGGTTTACCATTTTTGGGTTAAGCATATCCTTTTTCCCACCCCATCATATCTCATATGCAATTCATACTCTATCAATATCAAAATCTATTTATCATTCCATTTCATCTAAATCATAAATGTCCATACATTTTGGAATACATAAAAAGGGGAATCATTGAATTAAACATGCATACAACATTGATCAACACCATCAACAATGATATTGCCAAATAATGATGCTTCATATATATATATATATAATACAAATAATTTATACACCATATATAACTCATAAAATAATACAATAACAATCCATTTGGCATCCCCTCCCTCCAATGGATCTTGGCCAATTTTCTAATCCAATGTTACCTAAGTAGTATCATGAAGGGATCATGTCAAAGATATGGCTCTAGAATGAGACCCCATAACCTCTCCCTTATATCTATCCACATAAACCCCTAAGACTATAATTGGGCCATTTCTATCACATGTTTCTTGTAATATATTTGAAAAAACTATTACTGTGATTACTTTCCCTCTTGACATTGTAAATGTTGACATGTGATTTGTCTTAGAAAGGTGTACTCTTATTACTTATGGAAATCATGTTTGTAATGGATAAATTATTACTTGTGAAGATATTCACCTTTTTGTGATTTCTGCTTCCTTGAAAATGAAGCCATTCATATTTTGTACAACTTTAAATTAATTTTTTAAAAAAGGGATTAAGAGCTTGTAATGTTGTTGTACTAACTATTTTGTTTTAACAACATGACCTTGGATCAATTCCATTGATCTAAGGTATGCTTCAGATTCTCCTCACCCGATTCATTTGGTTGACTTGGCATTCTAAAACATAGGTTGACTGAGTGTGTTTTGTTTATAAAATTAAAGGATCTAGCTTCAAGTTTCCTTACTTTGCATCATACTGTAATTGGCAAGCCTAGGTCTTCTTGTTAAATATTTAATAATGTTGAATAGCATAATAGGACCAATGAACCATTACTAAGTTATTAAGGTAAACACCTTAATCTAAGTTGTAATGTTCTATTCTATTTGTATTTTAACCTAAGGTAGTTAAGACTTACCTAGGACCTATTGCCAAACTATTAAGGTTATTAACCTAACCTAAGATGGTATGTTTTATGGTTGGGAAGTTTTGAAACAACCTAAGGAAAATATTATTTTCCTAGGACTAAGGTTGATTTCTAACCTAATGTAAATCTAACCTAAAATAATGTTATCTAAAGGGTACATACAGAATACTTAGCAAATGGTAAGGGTGGTGGCATCAATTTTCAAGTCATTAATGAGATTTGATTTTATTTTTAAATACCCTCTGAACTACCAATTTTTGTAGAGACATGAGGAGATCTGGGAATGCCTAGTTGGCATCATCACTAAATTTAAATTGCATGCAAATTTTGAAAAGAAGGTTCACCAAACTTGGATGGTGGTGGCAAGGAGAGATAAGAGGGAAACTGACAGTCCTTTCATTAATTAGCTTTGGTAATGGTGAAGAAACTACCTAGGAGATATGCAAGGTGGATTTTTGGAGAGTTGTTTGATCTTTAGTTCATTTCGATTTTTACTCTACATGGATTTTTTGGTTCTTCGAACCAATAGTTCTATTATTGATCCTTCATTATTCTTGGCATTCTTGAACTATTTTTGGATCTTGTGGAGGTATAAGAGTAAGAAGGAATGTTGGAGTTGTGGACATCGCTTGGAAAAAAAATACAGAGACCATGAAGGCTTGGCCGGAAATCTTCTTGAAATCGATAGGAAGCTCTATCAGGCATGATAGGCTCTACCCATTAATTTTTTCTTCTTTTTCCTAAATGTCTTCATTAAAAAAACTCTGCTCTTATGAAACAATGGGTTTTTATGTGATGATTATTTTGCATTCTTGCTTGTATTTTTCATTTTATATTTCTTCTTGGATTTACTGCTTGATAAAAGCATGATCTGGGTCTGTTCCCTTTGTTGGTGAAGGTAAGATATGATATATCTTCCTCTAGAAATTCAAATTTGTTTTCGAATATTGGTACTACTGTTTTTGAACTATGCTGAAATGGATGTTTGGATTTAATGTTTTGGGATTCATTCTTGTTTGATAATAACAATAATTATGTTTACTTCTTCTGAGCTTGATATGTTTTGATTATGAGAACTCTTGTTAGATTGTACTAAAGCTAGATAGTAGAATTTTCTACTATGGAAGAATTATAATCAGGTTTTGGTTCTCCCTTACATGAAATTTGATTAAATCATGTTTAGTTTCTACTTGAACTTTAATTGAGTCAATTCTTACTCAAACCTGCAAGTTGTGGGAAGATTTGTTCATGAATGAACTGGTAAATGAGTCTAAACAAATCAATCTAACTGATAGCATTACCTTAAGGAAATGGAATGGAACGATTTCAGTTTTTCTATTCTTCTTTGAGCTTGAATTCATGTACCTAATGTGGAGTCGTGTTGCTAATCATTGTTTCTATTTGTGATTGATTATGGGTCTCGATCTTTCTTTCCAAACTAGTGGTATGTTCCTTTGATCCTTGCGAAGTAGGTGGATCTGGGTTAGCTTGTATGGAAACTTTGATTATTAGGTCTGTTTCTCGTCTTTTTGTTTCACCCTTAAGGGATGGGTAATATTTTTTGTGAGTTAAATCTTTGAGAAGAAATCGTGGCCACATAAGGTTAACGCTACTTTGTTTCTCTTTGTTTGGGAAAATTGGGAAAATTCTTGGCTGATGTTGTTAAAGTTTGAAAGAATTTAATGTTTAGTTGTGGTTACTCTTCTATTTCTTAGGGAACTGTTTGTAAAGAAATACATTTGAATAACCATTGCAGTTATAGCTTCTGTGCTACAATGGATGTACTAATTATATGATGGGAAACTTCACTTTAAGTTTCTGACTTCCTTGTTTTAGTCATGATAACGATCTCTCGTATTGAATGGTTATGTGTGCTTCAATTGTTGTTGAGTTGAATGATCTCTTGGTTAGATATGTCTCATTTATTTTGGATTTCGGAATGTATCCCTCTCTTTAGGATGGATTAAAGATAATTTGTCTCATCCTTTTTGGATGATATCCTTTTCCCATTTTGAGTTAAGTAATTTTGTATTGTCCTCCTTGAACTCTCAGGGAAGTCATGTGTTGTTTTATTTCTCCCTCTTTTCACCTTTTCTCATCTGTACTATTCCTGAGTAAGGATCTAACCTATTCTGTTGTCTTATTTTGAAGGATTTGTAGAGAGGTTATTGGAGGATAAACCTTTATCTTTTTCTCCTTGGCTAATGTTATGATAGGGATATAATTATGATGATAAGTGACCCATTTCTTGTTGCATGTAAATAAAATACATCGTTCATCAAGCCCATGGATGCTTAACTCAAACTTAGGCTAAAGTGTGGCTTAAATTTGGATGTAGCATCTTAAATAGGAAACACTTATTTTAAGATTATGTTGGTTCATCCTAATTTTCCTAAAGATTGAATGAGCTTAGCCTAAGGTATTCTAGGGTGGACTAAGTTAATGTTTAGTATTATGAATGATTTCTTCATTAAGATAATTTTGTATTCATGAATTATTAGAGTTAGTATCTTTCTTGAATTTAGATAGAATGAATTTAGAGATATACTTTTAATATTTAAAGTAAAAATATGGTAAGTAATTTGAATGGAGTAATTCTTATGTGATATAGCTCTTTATAAAAACATTGGCTAAATATTGTTTGATTACACCATGTTATTACTTAATGTTAATATGGTTTATCACTTTGTCTTCCCTTTTGTGAATATTGTTTCGTATGATGTATCCATATGAAATTTTTAACTGATTCATAAAATAAGAGTTCTTTTTATGAAATAGTTAGTTGAGAGCACATAGTTTTAATGCTTAGTGCTTATCATGCCGATTCACTCGAATCAACCGTGCTAGAAATTTTTGCAGATGGATCTCGTAAGTGTTAAAAGAAGACAAGATATTTTATGATGTTACTTTGTTTACCTAAATACATGATCTTATATGAGGAAATATGATTCTTTATTGAAATGTAATTGTAAAAGGAAAAAGTTGTATTTCTTAATTGATTTTATTGATACAACTTGACATTAAAGATGTCTGCAATGTTTGGACTTGTAAAGTGTGTATTCCACCTTGATGAATGGAAAGGATTGAGGGTTTACTTGTACTTGGTGTGTCATTCTCTTTGTGTATTCTGTAAAGGGAATTTGTAAGATCATATTTATTCTTTCATAATCAAATTTGTAAGGAACTCATTTTCAGTTGACTTAAAATGAGTTAGGTGGTAATGGAATTAGATGCACTATCCCTTATTTAAAATGTAACTTATCAAGTTGGCATACATGGCTGATAATTTAACTAAATCATTATGGTTTAATAAATGATGAGAATGGAAGTAAAAACTCTTTATGGTATCTTGAACAATGTAATAGGTTGCAATGAATCCTAAATCTTATAAGTCAAAAAGAAAAGGCAAAAATTAAAAGGATATGCAGTCCATTAAGACCTTTTGAAATCATACCTAGATGATATTCAGAAAAGAGGAAAGTGTGCTTCACCTTATTAAATCTTAAATAGATTAAAGTATCTGAAAAAGAATTTATACACATATAATAAATATACTTCATCTTAATGAAGTCTATTATGAAATAAATGGATACAAAATTTAATCAAGATTAGAATTGGCTAAGTTAAATAAGCTAACCTTACTCTTGGTATGCTGATTTTGATTGTAATATTGAATCTTAAATTAAGAAAATAATGAATGAAATACAAACCTTCGGGAAAAGAGGTTTGGATTGTTAGCAAATTCTAGGTTTGGAGCATGGATTAGCTTTGATTTTTTCTTCTATATTTTGGCCCATAGCTATGCACTCCATTATATAGGAGTTGCACACTAACAACTCACATAACAATCTCTATCTTAAATGCAACCTCTCAAAAATTTCTTTGGTTGCACATGAAACCAATTCTCCCTAATAGTTTCAACTAATTAACAATATTAATAATAAAACAATTCCATATTATTTTATTATCTAACTTACTAACTTACTTGCCATCTAGCCAATACTATTTACTATATGTAATTTTACATTTACATTACTATTATATTATCCATGATAATAATATATCCACAATAATAATATCTTAATGTTCACACTAGAAAATAGAATATCTCTAACACACCCGTTTAGTGTGAACATGGGGTAAGAACTCCTAGAAACATTGAACTTGTTAGAGTAGTCGTTGCTACTTGATCTTGTTGTCTGGATCTTGCTGCTAATGATCATCTTTGTCATATGAACATCTTCATCAACTGGTCACCTTCCAACGAAGTACCTTCCACTGAAGTATGGAAGTCAGAGGATTATATGACAGTTAGAGGAGCGTACGTAGATGCTTTGCCCCTGTAAGCTGATTCAAGCAGTTTGCTTCTTCCACACTAAATAGAAACTCAAGAACTGTTGTTATTCTATGTGAACACATTAAAATAAAAAAATGAAAATAGTTTCACCCCCTTGTTTATAAACACACCACACAACTGAAATAGAACATCACCACATCTATCTGCAACCCCATCATTGGTGAATGATGAGAGGACGTTGATTGTCCTCCTTCCTCCATTGCCTCCTTCCTCCAACAAGAGAAGAGTCTACCATAGGTAATCCTCGTCACTAGGACAAGAAAGTTCTTCATCAGTTGAGTAGGCTTCCCAATCAGTTTCTACTTCAGCTAGAAGGGCTTTCTAATCTATCTTGTCATCAAGAAGATCCTGAGATCTCTTTTTATAGTACAATGTTACATGCCCAATCTCATTACAATAAACTCATTTTATTTTTCCATGTGACGGAACCTAATTTGGTTTATGTTTTTCCTTCTTAGACGAGGAGCTAGGGTTTTTTCTTACATATAGTACTTCTTGATGTTCTTCATGAATGCTTTATTCTAACAATGTAGAAATCACTCCTTCTAGACTAATAGTAACTTTACTCAAAGTAAATACAATATTTGAGTAACTCTTAGGCATGCTATTAAGAAGAATAACTTTAGCATCATCATATTTTACATGTTCTTTAATTCCAACAAGTTGATTTAATAAGGAACAAAACTTACTAATATGATCTGCCATTTTGGAACTCTCTTCCATCTTCAATCCATACAGATGTTGTTTTAATGACATCTTTGTTGTTTCTTCTTCAAATCCAAAAATTTTTGAGGGAATCCCAAATATCCTTTATAGATTTGGATAAATCCACATGGTGTAAATATGATTTTGACAATCCTAATCCAATGGTCCCCATGGCTCTTTGATCCTTCACGTTCCACTTTGCCAATTCATTTCCTCTAGTGGGTGGAGTTGAATTCGGTTTCACCACATCCCATAGATCCTTCTCTATGAGATGCAACTGCATCTGTAGCTGCTAGGTGTGAAAATATTGGCCTTCAAATTTATCTATCTGGTTTAGATTAGTCCTTTCCATATTCTTCAAGTACTATTAACCAAAATACTAAAATATTCTTGTAATAAATATTTCTTTTCAATAATAGTACAACAAATACACTATCAATGATATAAGTATTTATTTGTACTATTTTTTTCACAAAATTGTTCACGTGACTTAAAACATTATTTTGGCATTCTTCTACACCTGAATCTAATACAGATGAAAACTACAAATTTGTGTGTCTTTTCAATACATTACCAGAGACACCATGAATTTGGATATCCTTCTTCAAAAATTAGTTCCCATATTTCTCTTATTTGAAACCTTCTCCTGGAAACCTTCACCTGCTCTGTTACCAAATGTTAGCGAATTCTAGGTTTGGAGCATGGATTAGCTTTGATTTATTATTCTATATTTTTTCCCATAGCTATGCACTCCATTATATAGGATTTGCACACTAACAACTCACATAACAATCTCTTTCTTATATGCAACCTCTCAACAATTTCTTTGGTTGCATATGAAACCAATTCTTCCGAATGGTTTCAACTAATTAACAATACTAATAATAAAACAATTCCATATTGTTTTATTATCTAACTTACTTAATAACTAGTTACCATATAGTAAATACTATTTACTATATGTAACTTTACATTTACATTACAATTATATTATCCATGATAATAATATATCCACAATAATAATATCCTAATGTTCACACTAGAACATAGAATATCTCTCTAACATGGATGCATATTTATCTACATATCAATTGCAAATCATTTATGGCTTGCAACCTTATTGTTTAACAAAGCTAGGGATTACTGAGGGCTACTGTAATTAAATCTTAATTTAGAAAAATAATTAAGTAATTAACTTCTTTCTTGGGTATGTACATCCAGATGGGGTGATTCAGTTAGATGTTGGCACATGCCAACTGCAGAACTGTACCTTTATGAAGACTTGGGTCTTCATGAGGATAAAATGTTGCACTTGACATGTTGCAGACACCCTCAATTGGATCATCTAGATCTACATAACGCATACTTGATATTAGTTATACTCTAGGTCGTGTTAGAAGCATGATTTAGTACAGGGGACAACTCATGATGAATTAGGATAACTAGACACACGCAATCGAATTAGGTCAATTGAGTATGTCTATGTACCCTTAGTCACCATAAGTGGTTCTCTATACCAAACTATGTTGCTAACCTGGGTTAGGGTTAAACCTTGAACAAGTGTAATGATGGGAGTTAGAAAAGACCATTCTAGATAATAGATGAAGTGGGGTGAAGGACGTATTCCGTTTGATGAGTATGTCATCTAGGAATATAAATATGAATAGTAAGTGAAAATATTTTACAAAAGTATCACAAGCTGTTGGTTGCATTGTCATATGTCACCTAGTTTAAGAAGTACGATTGAGATGAATATTGGTAACAAATATTTAGATAGGATCTTAAATGTAACACTGTTACCTTAATGGGGTAAGAGAACCAAGTATACCTAGTATGTAATTCAATGAGTTAACATGAGAGATCAGTATGATACCGAGTCATGAAATGAAGGATTGGTGTTTCATCGAGTCATTACAGTTGCATATGGTTATCTGTTATGAGATTAATTGGCATGGAATGTGTGTTCTAAATTATTACTATATAGAACAAAGAACATTATTAAAAAAAATTCCTTTTTTCTAACATCTTAAAATGGGAATGTTACATATTGGTACCGTAGAGATAAAGGTTACAACTCTTAGACCTATTGTGTCCATAATCTGATAAAACTTAAATTTTCTTATTAACAAAAAATGGTTAGAACAAGAGTAAATGCTGCAAATAACCCACCACTTGGTGGAGAAGTAACTATTGCCCAAAAATGTGACAAGATCCTTGTTTCCTTGTTGGACACAAGAGACCATTTGGGTTTACTTGAACAAAAAGTAATGGGCAATGAGGAGGAGGAAGAAGATGCTGTAATAATAATCAGCCACCTTCTATGGAGAAGGAAAATGGAGGAAATCGGATGTTGATAACAATAATGCTAACATACCTAATCATCCTAAGAATAAAAAGGAAAAATTGGTAGCTGAAATCACTAATGATATAAAAAGAATAATTCCACCAAAGTTTGATGGCACTACACTTAGAGATGGAGCCGAGAATTCTCTCGGCGAAATGGAGAAGTACTTTTCTCTAAAGAACTTCTCTCGAGGAAACAAAAGTGATATGTGAAATCTTATTAGCTTTCACATGAGGCACCTTCATGGTGGGACAATTGTAAGGTTGTGTTGAAGATTGTTGAAATAGACATTACTTGGGATCAATTTAAAAGTTATTTTAGTAAACAATGGCTACCATAACTTTATTATGATCAAAAATGACTAAATTTAAGAATTTATCTAAGGGAAAATTAAGCGTAATGAGTACTAGGAGCGGTTTACTAAACTCCTTAAGTATATACCTCGATCAAACCGATGAGAAGTTCAGGATACAAAATTTATCATGGGATTAAATCCCATTATAGATGGTGAAGTGGATGTTCACAACCCAACCACTATGAAAGGGGTTGTTGAAAATCCATAAGGCGAGAACATAAATTGAAAGCAATCTTTTCTCATAAGGAGGAAATTACAAAGAAAATTCCAAACTCTTCATTGTATCTTGCACCTAAAAAGGGGCCCCGGAGAATTTTAGTATGAAAAATAAATTTGTAACTCGAAAACAACAAGAAGACAATGTCAAATAAACTCTGTTGCTAAAGTGCAAAATAACTTTGTTAAACCAATAATAATGAACATAAGTCCTATGGGGTCAAATGATAACTTTAAGGCTGGAAATAAATTTGAGCCTAAAAGGGACACGTAGGAGGCTGCTACAATTATGGAAAGGATAATTATGCAAATTAATGTCCTTCAAAGAATTATGACCATAATCAACAAAGCACAAGATACACGTTGTAGTCGGCAACAAACAGATGAAAAGCAAGTCACACACATAGAGGTTCTAGGTAAGTTATTTGGCATACACAGAACTATAATTTTTGATATTGGAGCTACTGAATGCTTTATTTATACTAAATTAACATCAAAATTAAAGAGAAAAGATGGAAAAAGGATGAATCATGGGCTGTACATTATGGAAATAATGGTGTATACACAATTAGTATGTGTCTTTTTGGAGCAGTCCTTAACTTACCTAGTTTTTCCACTGAGGTTGACCTTTATGTTGCTCCTTTGGGGTCTTATGATGTAATCATAGGTGTTAATTGGCTAGCTAAGCATAAGGAAAAGGTTGACTATTTTGAAAAAAATATTAGTTATTTGGATGATCTGTAGAAAACAACAGACATTCAGGGTGTAAAATGTGAGATTTCAGTCATGAAATTGTCAGTTATACAAGTTTAAAAGGCCAAAAACAAAGGCTACACTTTATATGCAGTTAAAATTTATGAAACAATAGAAGAAATTAGTGACTTCTTGGAAAGGTATCCACTTTATTCGATATTTCGGTGATGTGTTTCGAAAGAGTTACCAAGTCTTCCACCTAAATGGGAGTTTGACTTCACGATATAAATCAAACCAGAACCGAACCTATTTCCAAGGCACCTTATAGAATGACTACCATTGAGTTGATAGAGCTAATGGATCAGTTGTAGGAACTTTTTCTAAAGGTTTGATAAGACCAAATGTCTCTCCTTAGGGAGCACCGATTATATTTGTGAAAAATAAAGAAGGAACACTTAGATTGTGCATCGATTTTAGGATGTTAAACAAAGAAACAATTAAGAACAAATATCCACTCCTATAATTGATGATCAATTTGATTAGATGCATTGTGCATCAGTATACTCTAAAATAGATCTTCAATCTGGATATCATTAGTTACGAATAAAGGATGAGGATATTCATAAAATAACTTTTAGAACAAGGTATGGAAATTATGAATTCACAGTTTTACCATTTGGGTTAACGAATGCACCTGCCGCTCTTTTGAATTTGATGAACAATATTTTTCAAGAATATTTGGACAAGTTTGTGCTTGTATTCTTGGATGATATTTTCATATACTCTATAATCATTGAAAAAAATTATGAGCATTTTAAATTAGTTCTAGAAATATTGAGAAAGAGAAGGTTATATGGTAAGTTGTCAAAATGTTATTTATATGATATAGAAGTGCACTATTTGGGTCATATTATAAGCAAAGATGGAATAGTGGTAGATCCCTCAAAAATTGTTGCAATAATCGAGTGGCTCGCACTAAAGAATGTACATGAACTTAGAAGCTTCATGGGTCTTGTTGGTTACTATAGGAAGTTTGTTAAAGACTTTTTGAAGATTGTTGCACCAATAACTTCATTACATAAGAAAGACAAGAAATTTGTTTAGAATGAAAAATTTGAATCTGCTTTTAAAAATCTAAAGGATCGCTTAACTTTGTCACCTATTTTGTTCGTATTTTGATCCTAATGGAGACTTTACTTTGTTGTAATGGATGCATCCGGGGAGGGTCTCAGAGGTATTATTTTGTAAATCTTGTTATAGCTTATGAAAGTAGAAAAATTAAGTTACATGAACTGAATTATGCTCCACATGACCTAGAGCTTGCAGCCATTATTCATGCGCTTCAAGTATGGAAGCATTATCTTCTTGATAGACCTTTTGAACTAAAAAATGATCATCTTGGGTTGAATTATATTTTTACTCAGCCAAATCTGAATGCAAGACAATGAAGATGGTTAGAATTTCTATCTTAGTATGATTTTGACATAATTTATATTAAAGAAAAAAATATAGTAGCAGATTCTCTAAGTTGTAAGAAGAAACACATTTCTACTCTTATAACATTGAGAACTCGGTTTAAGGATGAAGTAAAAAGTGTCATGGAATTTTATTCCTATTATCAATAAGTAAAGAAAACACTTGCTACAGATCTAAATGATGTGAGATATAAAGGTTTTCACTTTGACAATGAAGGAATCTTGCGGTTTGAAAACAGGTATTCATACCTTTGTCAAACTATTTAAGAAAGAATTTTTAGTTGAGTTTCATAATTCACCTTTTCTGACACCCTGGGATTACAAAAATGATTACTGATTTAAAACAACAATATTTATAGAAAGTGATGAAAAAGGATGTGATTTATTTTGTGACACACTTTGCTTAGAGTGTTAACGTGTTAAAGTTGAGCATATACATCCAACTTGGTTATTGTATCCTCACAAAGATACCATAGTATAAATGGAAAGTAATAAGAATGGATTTTGTTCAAGGGTTGCCTATGTCAAGAAATGAACGTGATGTTATTCTAGTGGTTGTTGATAAACTAATAAAGGTAGCTCATTTTATTGCTTTGGTAATCTTAAGGATGATTCACTTGTTTTAGAAAAATGATTCATCCATGAAATTTTTAGATTACATGGAGTACCCGAGTTGATCATATTTGATACTGAGACCCAAGAATGAGATCTAGATTTTGTCAAACACTTAATGCAACCCTAGGGACTAAGTTGAATTTTAGTTCTAAATATCATTCAGAAATGAATGGATAGACTAAAAGAGTTAATCAAGTTTTAGAGGATATGTTACGAATGTATTGCATGGATCTAGTAGTATAAATGGGAAGATTACCTTCCATTAGTTGAATTTTCTTATAATAACACGTATCACGCCTCTTTGAAAATGGAACCTTTTGAAGCATTATATGTAAGGAAATGCAGAACTCCTGTTAGTTGGGACAACATTGAAGATAGAGAGTTAATTGGACCTGAAGTCCTTACGGAAATGGAACAACTAGTTAAAATGATTCGTGGATGCTTGAAGGAAGCAACAAATAGGAAAAAGAGTTATGCAAACTTAAAGTGGTTTGATAAGAAATTTGAATTTGGTGAGAAGGTATTTCTCTGGGTTAAACCAAAAATATCTCTATAACTTTTGGCAAGGCTGCCAAGTTATCACCTCGTTATGTGGGACCCTTTAAAATTGTTGAAGTAATCAACCTTGTAACTTATTGGTTAACTTTACCTCCCTGCTTTATCATAAATGCATGATGTTTTCCATATTTCTCTTTAAGAAATAAATTTCAGATTTATCATATGTGTTAAATTAGAATTCCTTGCAAGTCCAAGACCAAAGAATAATCATGGTTAAACCCATTCGAGTGCTTGGAAACTCACCAGTTGCACTTAAGAAATTGTGAAGTAAGCCAATGTAAGGTCCAGTGGGATTAGTTTAACGAAGAAAGTGCAACCTGGGAAAATCTTGAAGATATGAAAACTACTTTTCTGTACTTGTTTGAACAGAATTAATTCTATTGATTGATAAAATTTTAATATTTTATTCATGTTATGTCAATAAATCTATCAATCTCGGTGATGCTCCTCTATTAAAAAAGGACAACTATTTTAATGTTAATAATGAAATTTGAAAATCTAGTTAGGTTATGAACATATGAATGGAAATATAATAATTTGATTTGTTCTAAATGCAAATGGTTTGACTAAGTTAATCATCCGGACAATGATTTTTTTAGGAGGGAAGTACATAACATCTTTAACAAAACTATTATTGTGATTACATTCCCTCTTGACATTGAAAATGTTGACATGTGATTTGTCTTAGGAAGGTGTACTCTTATGACTTATGGAAATCATGTTTACAATGGATAAATTATTTCTGTGAAGAGATTCACCTTGTTATGATTTTTCTTACTTGAAAACAAAGCAATTCATATTTTGTATAGCTTTAAATTTAATTTTAAAAAAGGGATTAAGAGCTTGTCTTGTTGTTGTACTAACTATTTAGTGTTGATAGAAATACCTTGGATCAATTCCATTGATCCAAGGTATGCTTCATTCTCCTTACCTGATTCATCTAGTTGACTTGGCATTAAAATGTAGGGTGAAGAGGGAATGAGTTGTGGTTTTTTTATAAAAAGAAAGGATATGGATTCAAGTGTCCTTGCTTTGCATCATACTATAATTGGTAAGTCTGGAGTCTTCTTGTTAAATATTTTATAACACTAAATAGCGTAATAGGACTAAGGACCTATTACTAAGTTATTAAGGTAAACACCTTAATCTAAGTTGTAATGTTCTATACTATTTGGATTTTAACCTAAGGTAGTTAAGACCTACCTAGGACCTATTGCTAAACTATTAAGGTTATTACCCTAACCTAAGATGGTATGTTTTATGGTTAGGAAGTTTTGAAACAACCTAAGGCAAATACTATTTTCCTAGGACTAAGGTTGATTTCTAACCTAATGTAAATCTAACCTAAACTAATGTTATCTAAAGGGTACCTACGAATACTTAGTAAGTGGTAAGGGAGGTGGCGTTGATTTTCAAGAATTAATGAGATTTGATTTTAGTTTTAAATACCCTCTGAATTGTCAGTTTTGGCAAAGGAATTAGGAGATAGGGGATGCCTGGTTGACATCATCACTAAATTTAAATTGCATGAAAATTTTGAATAGAAGGTTTGCCAAACTTGGATGGTGGTGGTGAGGAGAGATAAGAGGAAAATGATAGTCCTTGCATTAATTAGCTTTAGTAATGGTGAAGAAACTACCTAGGAGATATGCAAGGTGGATTTTTGGAAAGTTGTTTGATCTTTGGTTTATTTCAAGTTTTTCTCTGAATGGATTTTTGTTCTTCAAACTAACAGTTCTATTATTGATCCTTCATTATTCTTGGAATTATTGAACTATTTTTGGATCTTATGGAGGTATAAGAGTAAGAAGGAATTTTGGAGTTGTGGATGTCCCTTAGAAAAAAATAGAGAGACTATGGAGGCTCAGCTGGAAATCTTCTGTAAATCGATAGGAAGATCTATCATGCATGATAGGCTCTACCCATTAAGTTGTTCTCAATTTTCCCGGATGTCTTCATTAAAACAACTTTGTTATTGCAAAACAATGAGGTTTTTTGTGATGATTATTTTTCATTCTTTCTTTTATTTTCACTTTATATTTCTTTTTGAATTTACTTTTTGATAAAAGCATGATCTAGGTTTGTTCCCTTTTTTGGATAAAGGTATGATATGAGATATATTTTGTTGGAAATTCAAATTTTTTTCAAAACTTGTTACTCTTGTTTGAACTATGCTAAAATGGATGTTCAAATTTAATGTTTCACGATTTGTTTTTTTTTATAATAATAGTAAATATGTTTACTTCTGAGAATGATATGTTTTGAATCGAGAACTCGTGTTAAACTGTACTAAAGCTAGATAGTAGAAGTTTCTACTATGGAAGAATTATAATCAGGTTTTGGTTCTCCCTTGCATGAAATTTGATTAAATCATGTTTAGTTTCTTCTTGATTGATCCTTTAATTAATTTGATTCTTACTTACACTGCAAGTTATGTGAATATTTTTTCGTGATCGAACTAGTAAATGAGTCTAAACAAATCAATCTAACTGATAGCATTACCTTAAGGAAATGGAATGGAACGATTTCAGTTTTGTTATTATTCTTTGAGCTTGACTTCATGTACCTGATGTGGAGTCATGTTGTTAATCATTGTTTCTCTTTGTGATCGATTCTGGGTCTAGATATTTCTTTCCAACTAGTGGTTTGTTCCTTTGATCCTTGTGAAGTAGGTGGATCTGGGTTGGCTTGTATGGAAACTTTGATTATTAGGTCTAGTTCTCATCTTTTTGATTTCACCCTTAAGGGATGGGTAAGATTTTTTTGAGTTAACTCTTAGAGAAGAAATCATGGCAGAATAAGTTTAACACTACTCTGTTTCTCTTTGTTTGGGAAAATTGGGAAACTTATTGGATAATTTTGTTAAGTTTTACAAATTTAATGTTTAGTTATGGTTACTCTTTTATTACTTAGGGAACTATTTGTAAATAAATACACTTGATTAACCATTGCAGTTATAGCTTCTATGCTACAATGGTTGCATTAGTTGTATGAGGGGAAAATTCACTTTCAGTTTTGACTTCCTTATTTCAGTCATAGATAACAATCTTTGTATTGAATGGTTCTATGTGCTTCAATGGTTGTTGGAGTTGAATGAAATCTTGGTCGGATTTATCTCAGTTCTTTTTTATTTTGGAATGTATTCCTCTCTTTAGGATGGATTAAATATAGCTTGTTTCATCCTTGTTGGATGATATCCTGTTCCCATTTTGGGTTAAGGTATTCTATATTGTCCTCCTCAAACTCTAAGGGAAGCCATGTGTTGTTTTCTTTCTCCCTCTTTTCACCTTTTTCTCATCTCGTACTATTCCTAAGGATATGACATGTTCGATTGTCTTATTTTGAAGGATTTACAGAGAGAGTTTATTTGGAGGATAAACCTTTATATTTTTCTCCTTGACTAATGTTATGATAGGAATATAATTATGGTGATGAATGACCCATTTCTTGTTACATGTAAATAAAAATACATCCTTCATCAAGCCCATGTATTCTTAACTCAAACATAGGCTAAAGTGTGGCTTGAATTTGGATGTAGCATCTTTAATAAGAAACACTTATTTTAGGATGATGTTGGTTCATCATAATTTTTCCTAAAGATTGAATGAGATTGGCGTAAGGTATTCTATGGTGGACTAAGTTAATGTTGAGTATTGTGGATCATTGCTTCTTTAAGATAATTTTGTATTCATGAATTATTAGAGTTAGTATCTTTCTTCAATTTAGATAGAATGAATTCGAGAGATATACTTTTAATATTTACAGTAAAAATATATGGTAAGTAATTCGGATGGTGTATTTCTTATCTGATATAACTCTTTATAGAAATATTGGATAAATATAGTTTGATTACACCATGTTCTTACTTAATGTTAATATGGTTTATCACTTTATTCTTCCATTTTATGATGTTATCTCATATGATGTATCCATCTCAAATGCTTAACTGTTTCATAAAAGAAGAGTTCTTTTTATGAAATAGTTAGTTGAGAGCATATCATTTTAATACTTATTTCTTATCATGCTCGTTCACTAAAACCGACCGTGCTAGAAATTTTTGTAGATGGACCTCGTAAGTGTTAAAGGAATATAAGATATTTTATGATGTTGCTTGTTTACCTAAAGACATGATATTTTATGAGGAAATATTATTCTCTATTGAAATGTAATTCTAAAAGGAAAAAGTTGTATTTATTAACTAGGTTTATTGATACGGCTTAACATTAAAGATGGTTGCAATGTTTGGAATTGTAAAGTGTGTATTCCACCTTAATGAATGAAAAGGATTGAGGGTTTACTTGTACTTGGTGTGTCATTCTCTTTGTGTATTCTATAAAGGGAATTTTTAAGCTCATCTTTATTCTTTGATTCTTAAATCTATAAGGAACTCATTTTTCAGTGCCATAAAATGAGTTAGGTGGTAATGGAATTAGATGCAACATCCTTTATTTAAAATGTAACTTATCAAGCTAGCATACATGGCTGATCATTTAACTAAATCATTATGGATTAATAAATGATGATAATGGAAGTAGAAACTCTTTATGGTATCTTAAACAATGTAATAGGTTGCAGATGAACCCTAACTCTTATAAGTCAAAAATAAAATGCAAACAATACGAAAGGATATGCACCCATTAAG
Organism: Taxus wallichiana var. yunnanensis; assembly: GCA_018340775.1. Taxonomy (NCBI): domain Eukaryota; kingdom Viridiplantae; phylum Streptophyta; class Pinopsida; order Cupressales; family Taxaceae; genus Taxus; species Taxus wallichiana. The sequence continues at coordinate 430,908,424 of CM031238.1, read as the reverse complement.
ACATTTTAAAATCATACCTAAATGATATTCGACAAGAGGAAAGTGTAAGGCGTCCCATTATTAAATCTTAAAAAGATTAAAGTATTTGAAAAATAATTTATACACATATGGGTAAGTGCACCAAGTTGGGGGCCAAAAGGGGGTCTTAAGTGGACGCATTTTTCTGAAAAAAAAATTCAACTTGTACGAGTTTTTCAAAATAGTTACACTCAAAATTGGAAGATGTTGTAGAAATATGAATCATAGCATTTTGAGTCTAGTTTTTAAGCTACTAAATTTTATTGAAAACAGATAAGTTTAAGTGGGTCAAACAACTAAAATACCAACAGATGCTCCTATTTTTGTTAAAAAACATAATAGAGTGACTTTTGTGCCCCCACCATTTTTGAGCACCATTTAGTATTTTTGAAAATCATTTAGTAGAAAGATAGCTGGGAGTATCTAGTTTGGGCTCCATTTTTTAAAGATTTTTTTAGCAAATATTTTTTTATTTATGATTTTTCTAGCACAAAAATTTTATGTTTTGAAAAATAATGGAGCTCCGACTATGTCTCCCCTAACTACCTCAAAAAATATCAAAAATTAGATTTTTTTTGAATATGTATAGAATTATGCCTAGTTTGGGCTAGTATAATTTTTTTTTAATTTCGATCACCCAAAAAAAGATACACCATGAAAGATAGACATATTTACACTTCAAAAAATAGCTATAAAAAGGCATAGTTAGAAAATAAATAATATGGATATCTTATATTAGTCAAAAAATTTGGAAAATTATATTTTAAGAAAGAAGAGACTCTGCTTTACGTTGTGGTGTATTTTTTTAAAAATGGATCGATTGTTTTATTTTGATTTCTCAGAGAGGAAGTGTCATTTTTACATTTTCTTGTAAAAACTCATTGTTTTTATGTTTGTGTAGGTCCATGCCTCAAGCTTGGGGATCCAAACCGGATCCCAAGCCTTGAGGCATGGCTTGGAAAAAGAGAAAACAAAAAATGCATATGTGTTACATAACGCGTACATGTTTTGATTTGTTTTATATCTTGTGGCCCCCCAATGTCCCTTTCACCTCTTTCACGAGAATTCTACAAACATTTTGTTTTGTCTGCAATATTCTCTACATTCTTGCACGATTTTTAGTATTTCATTTTGTCCCCTACCCCACTAGTTGATTTTTTCTAATCATGGGTGACAAATGTAGAGCTAAGAATAAGAGGAAAGTCAAGAATAAGACACCAGAGAAATTGGAAGAGAAGAGAATAAAGAAATTGAAGAGAATGTAAAAACTTCGAGCAGGGCAAGGTACATCCACTATATCAAATGTAGCTAATGTATTAGAAAATTGGGATGAAATACATAATGAAAATGTAGAGAATAATGATATTGCAATGAATAATGATATTGAATTGAATGATAATGTTGGTATGGATGAAGAAATTGATATGAATCCAATTTTGAACCCTTACTTGAGAATCCAAATGTTAACCCTAAAATTTGTATGAAAACACTGAATGAAGAAAGTAACCTTGTAAATGAATCTTCACCTCTAAGAACACCTCCTTCCATTTTGCGAAGAAAACCAATTCCCTTAATTGAAATTGATGGAAACATTATAAAACTAATGCCTAACAAAATGTCCGAAAGAAATACAAGAAGAAAAGCTAGTGGAATTTGGGATAATTACTTTGAGAATTTAAATGACGCACAAAGATGTAAATTATTTGTTTCATTGATGAAGTTAATTAAGATGAGACCTATAATTAAGACCACAGGGTTAAGAACATCTAATTTTTTATCAAAATCCGTCAATTGTTGAAAACATACATAAAGCATACCAAGCTATAGGTGGCAAAAGATGCACCAAAGATAGTAATGTTACATGATGTGCACTAACTAATTATATAGTAAGTGATAAAATAGTTAATAAATGCTTGATTAGAAAAATAAGCGAGTTCTTTGAAGCTAAATAAAAAAACACTAATAAAAGCAATAGAGAGGCGTAAACATCTTGAGTCAATCAATAACACTGACTATTGGGCTTTCTCTAAAATAATTCCACAAAAAGACAAGAATACATCTGATATTATTAAAGTTTTAATTGTAAAATTTTGGAATTAGAACATAAAGGGTGTCACCGAATAGAAGAGATAAAGTAAAAAGAAGAATAGGTTCTCATAATCGTGAATCGTGTGGAAAAAATTTCTTAGATATGACTCAAATAGAAATGTTCTTCGAGTTTAAAAATTAAATTCTACAAATTAACATTAGCCAAAGATTCTTTGAAATGAACAAACCCTTTTATGTGAAAATCAATCACTCACGTACCACTTGTTGTTGCGAGGCATCATGTTGAATTTTTAATACATTATGATGTTTTTTTCAAATACATAGTGTTTTGCATACCGACATCATGTTGCAAGAGTGTGGAATAAATGTCTCACAAAAATCTTCAAGGAATTTATTCGACAATATTTTGTGAAAAATCAACAAGACAAATTTTTTTATAACCAAGCATGTTTGGATGGAATGTGCAATGTATGCGGTGGCTTGCCAAATTTGAAAAGTTGTATCCACGAGGAGAGTACATCTTCAATAGGAAAATAATTGGTTAATTTCACCAAATATAAATCAATGGAATATCAATTAAAAGATGGAAAAGAATCTAAGAGGTGTGAGCTTGTTACAAAATAATTACTCATATCGAGAATATATGGTCAAATTCGAGAGAAAATTTTTTTATGAGTATGCAAGGCACACACTGAGCTCAATGGTTGGATGAAAAATTCAAGTTAAGAAAGGACACATTCCCACTTAGTACTATTGTTTTAGTAGTTGAATTCATAGAGAATTACACATTGCAACCACAAATGGAGATTTAGTCTCAATATTATAACTCAGTGCAAGTTTCTATTATTGTGCATATAACATTCATGCACTCTCTGAAAAGCACTTGAGCAAGAACAAAAAATATTGAGAGAGTATCATTTCTACATCAGTGATGATCAGAAACATTCTATAGAATATGTAAAAGGGTTTTTCTAGGTGTTTTATGCGAATTTGAATGAGAGGAACATTAGTTTCGATCAACATTACATTTGGTCGACAACTACACATCACAATTCAAGAATGCACGAATGTTTTATTGGCTAAGTAGGATGCACAAAGAAAAAAATGTACAAAATATCTAGATTTTTACTGAGGTAGGGCATGGAAAGGAGATCATGATGGTGCAAGAGCATGTGTGAAAAGAGCACTTGCAAGAGAAGAGTTAAAGTTTAAGGATGGTGCTAAATTTACAGATGTAAAAATCATTGTTGATTGGTGTGTCAAGAATATGGGCCATGAATCTCAAGAGAGATCAATGGTTCATAGATATTTTTGGTTGATAGAGCAACAACATCTGACAAAATTTGAAGATTATATGACAATTGCAGGATCAAGTGATATGCACTCATTCCGTAGTTCAGATGTAAATGCTTGGACTATTTATACTAGGTGCATGACATGTTTTTGTATATCATGCATTGATTTTGCATGGAATGAATGTGATTCACAGTAGTGGGTGGATGAGTGGACTTGTAGACCTCTAATTCCACTCAACACACATCAAGTTCCATGAGCATTACAACTTGTAGGGTCTTCATATCAAATGACAACATCACCTAACTTTGACCAAGTCTCTAATTTAGTGCAACAAGGTACATACATATATGTACATGCCATGTTTTAGATTTATAAATTATTAAATGGTCAACTCTTAATGTATTTATAAATTGACTGAACAATTTTACTTTGTGATACATAGGGCACGTTTTTGCGGTTATTACGATAGATTTTAATGAAGAGGGAACAAACTACTTCTTATCTCATTGGTTAGAGGGGAAAAAATTTGACTTCCACAGTCATTGATGATGAAGACCTTGAGTATCCCACTTTGGATCAACAATGAGTCACTGGAACTTGGCTTTGATGATATCCTATCAAAAAATCAAACATTTGGTTGTTTGAAGACTATGAAGTACATCGGAAGATACTTCACTATTCACATTTGGTCCTTGCAACAAATATTAAATTGATCAAATATCGAGGTTGGCCATCAAACAAAAATCTATGGAAGGTTTGTGAATCAGATCATGAAGCAATTCTTGCTATTGTCAAGAATAGAGTTGATCCTTGCGGTTCATTGGATTGAATTTACAAAGGTATGTTCTTCATGAATTTAATTTGAATATTTACTTAAATGATTTTTTTAAAGTTGTGTATGATTTAAAATTCTATTTAATTACTTACTAACATGTTTATGTAGGTTAGTGGTGCCAAAAAAGTTTCCACCTTTATGTGGTTGGCACTCTCAAAGAGAGAATTTATTATTCTCAAAGCCAAGTGAAGCTAAGAAAAATAAATATTAGAAAGGAACAACAAATAAAAATTCTCATTTCACCACCTATATTATAAAAATATCTTATTAAAATTATCATTTCACCACCTATATTATTTAGGTGATTGGAAATGGACAACCTTACACTGACTCAGTCTAAATGGAGATGGAGAAAACCACGAGAGGATTTTGTAGCCCAGACAAGGTAGCCCGAAAGCATGGGGAGCGTAGGGAAAAAAACTTCACCCAATGTGTTGGCATAGTTCATTCGGTGCCACGAGCTTCCATGTGCAAAGTACAACCTCCGACAGCCCTACACTAACTTAGTATGTACTATTTCTTACGTTTACAAACAATAGGACAATGAGAGAACCGGATGGAGAGGGAGAAAACCACGAGAGGCTTTCGTAGAGGGCCCCGACATGGAGCTCTTAGATCTGACGAGACGTCTCTAGATGCCACGGAGTCCGAGAAATCACCCGTTGAAGATATGGCCTATTTGGGCCTCGGGCTCTTAAGCAACTATGCCCGGATGAGGTAGCCAGAGAGCACGGGAGCGTAGAAAACCAAAAAAATCCTACGCTAGCACTCACTAGGAAATTTGGATGTGTTTGTGTAGTTGGTTTGGTCCCACGAGCTTCTGTTTGTAGTAGTACATCTGGCAGCCCTACACTAACTCAGACTGCACTATTTCTCGCGTTTGCAAACAATAGGACATCAAGAGAACTAGATGGAGAGGGAGAAAAATGCAAGAGGATTTCATAGAGGGCCTTGATGTGGAGCTCTTAGATCTAACAAGACATCTCTAGGTGCCATGGAGTCTGAGAAATCACCTGTCGAAGATATGGCGTGTTTAGGCCTCAGGGCTCTTAAGCGACTATGCCCAAACAGGGTCCCCGAGAGCACGGGGAGCATAGGAAACAAAAATTAAGCCTCCACTAGTGTTCACTAGGCCATTTAGATGTGTTGGCATAGTTGGTTTGGTCCCACAAGCTTCTGTTTTCAAACTACAACATCGCTGACCCTATCTTGAATCGAGACTCCAATATTTCTCGTGTTTGCAAACAATAGGACAACGAGAGAACCAGATGGAGAGGAGAAAACTATGAGAGCATTTCATAGAGGGCCCTCACATGGAGCTCTCGGATCTAAGGAGACATCTCTAACTCGCCACGGAGTCGATAAAATCACCCGTCGAAGATATGGCATGTTTGGGCCTTAGGGATCTTAAGCGACTACGCCCAGACGGGGTAGCCCGAGAGCACGGGAGCATTGGGAACCAAAAAAAATCCTCCACTAGTGTTCACCAGGCCATTTAGATGTGTTGGCATAGTTAGTTTGGTCCCACGAGCTTCCATTTGCAAACTACATGTGACCTGCGGCATCCCTACACCGACTCGAGACTGCACTATTTCTTACGTTTACAAACAATAAGACGGTGAGAGAACCAGATGGATACGGAGAAAACCATGAGAGGATTTCATAGAAGGATATGACATGGAGATCTCTAATCTAATGAGACATCTCTTGGTGTTACGAGTCTAAGAAATCACTCGTAGAAGATATGGTGTGTTTGGGCCTATGGGCTCTTAAGCGACTACAATGACTTAGATGTTGTAGTTTGCAAACAAATCTCATGGGACCAAAGAAACTATGAAAACATGTCCAAATGGCCTTGTGAATGCTATTGAAGGCTTCTTTTTAGTTCCCTATGCTCCTCATGCTCTCAGCTACCTTGTCCCGGCGTAGTTGCTTAAGAGCCTTGAGGCCCAAAATGCCATATCTTCGATGGGTGATTTATTGGACTCCATGGCACCTACTGATGTCTTGTTAGAACTAAGAGCTCCATGTTGGGGCCCTCTACAAAATCCTCTCATAGTTATCTCCCTCTCCATCTAGTTCTCTTGGTGTCCTATTATTTGTAAATGTGAGAAATAGTGTAGTTTGAGTTAGTGTAGAGGCTGCGAGATCTTGTAGTTTGCAAATAGAAGCTTGTGGGACCAAACCAACTATGTCAACACGTCGGGGTGGCCTAGTGAAAGCTAATGGAGGATTAATTTTGGTTCCCTACGCTCACCGTGCTCTCTGGTTATCTCGTTTGGGCGTATTCTCTTAAGATCCCTGAGGCCCAAATATGCCATATCTTCGACGAGTGATTTCTTGGACTCTATGGCACCTAGAGACATATCGTTAGATCCACGAGATCCACATCGGGGCCCTCTAAAAAATATTCTCATGGTTTCTCCCTCTCCATCTGGTTCTCTCATTGTCCTATTGTTTGTAAACATGATAAATAGTGTAGTTTGAGTTAGTGTAGGGCTACCCCATCCGGGTGTAGTCACTTAAGATCCCTTAATGACTAGATTGGATTAATAATGAATTTGATAGGGGTATGTCTAAGAACACACGGGAATTATCAATCACCTAGTAAATATTTCTTGTTTAATTTTGAATGGGAGTCACCGGTGGCCTACGGCTTAGTGACCTTCCATTCATTGATAATTTATGATATGATAAACCCATGGATGCTTTCAAAATCACCTTAAAAGGATATGGCTAGTCATCAAGCCTAGTGAAGGGTGTGATATGATTCCCAAATAATTTGAAATGCCTACATATTTAAAGGTAGTAACATGAATTGGACAGATTAAACAATCAAGAATCATTGAGTGTCCGAATCGAATGTCATTACATCCGGAGACATTCTCAAGCATTGGAGTAATGTATATGGAGAGACATTCTAAAAATATCAACAAATTAAAGGCATCAAATTGTGACGAATTTCAGGTGTTTTAACAGGAGAAGACTACGAAGCATAGAATAATGTAGTAAGTGCATGATAAGATAGGAACCAGACAAAGAGACCATGACCAAGAAGAAGTGCAAGTAAGGTAAATGCACATATACACATTGATAAATTGAGTGAATAATTACTCGATTAGGTAACTCTTTATATACATACATTATATAAATATTAATTTCCAAATTTTGAT